>CM039679.1:217379214-217753876 GCA_022537955.1 Schmidtea mediterranea | reverse complement strand
AACATTTCTTGGGAGTACTGGAATGGAAATAAGTGTCTTTCCTAGTAAACTGATTTGTTCTAGCTTCCGATAATCTACGCAAAAGTTCGGAAGTCTCCACTCTTTTTATCTTAAAACTGATCAAAATATATTGAATGAGGGAATGTGACGCACTATCTCGAAATTATCTCCAAATTCATACATTGGCTTAAATCTAGTCTATCACTTTCATCTGATGAAACGGATAGGGATATCTATATGGCCTTTATTCTTTGATTGGAGTCGTCTACATAACGTTTTATCATAGCTCAATTACATTGGTTAGACCATAAATCAAATATCAGATGCATTGGCAAAGAGAATATCTACGAGTATTTCTCAAGCAGTTATGTCGACATCCTTTTTCTAGCATCTCATAAATCATTGCTTACCAACTTCAGGCTCCATGTACACCTTGACGTTTCTTTTGGTATTATTACAATTTGTTTTCAACAGATATATTCGATTTTTTTTTCCCAATCTTTTGTACTTTTGGGATAGTGGCATGACAGTTTCCTATATGCTATTCGTTATATAAGGACTGGTACTATCTGATTTTTATCACGGTTGACAACTTCGTCCAACATATCGGTACAATCATATTTTTCGACTACGTGATTTGTGTTCGGAATATAAAATCACCATTATCACCACACTCATGGTATTTGCACAATTAACCATCTCCGATTGTACGGTAGTATGTCAATGGTCTGAATCCACAAACACTTCAACCGCCCCCTGTGAATATTTTCCTGTTTCTCCGCTAATAAGAGTACGCGTGGTCTCCTAAATCACAGTGGAGACTCCGTCCAAGCGCTCTAATATATCCATTACCGATCAGGACATCGATACTGGGACTTCCCTTCATTATGGAAGCCATTTGGCGCTATAGTTCGGTCAACCCAAATATGGAAAATATTGACGTCTAAAGTGTGTCCCCAAATATGTTTAATCAATTATTTTGATAATGACCTCATTATTTCCGTCGGTACGTGCTCATTTGCAATATTTTCTCATTTCACGATTAAATACATTTTCACAGATAACTTAATTGTCGTGACTAGAATCCCGAAATCAACAAAGACGTTCTACTTTCAGTGATCATATTTATAACTATCGTGCAGATTGCTTCTCCTCTTTGTAATGTCATCAGTTGAGTAGTGCATCAGTTTAACGCCTAACACTATTCTATTCTCCTCATTCTCTGCGCTAGAACGGCTCGATTCTCCATCCCTACCAATTCCTCTCACAACTGTATGACAGAATTATCTACTGAGATATTTTCAATCATCTGCGAATCGAATCAACTGGAGAATATATACTGGAGTGCTGGTGCATAAAACGATTATTGGTATACACAATTTTGTAAACTGTCTACGCTATCGCACTGAACAGTGGGCTACTTTCTAAATTTGATAGGTTCTCAACGCTTCTTCATTCGTCCAAGCTTAGTTTCTGATTCCACATATAACGGTGTCACTATACACCCTCGTTGTCATTAGTCATTAATATCTCGTCCTCGAGGGGTGTACCTACGTAGCGGCTCACCTTTTTCTTCCTTATAATATTCGCGCGGTTGAGCATATCTCCAACTCGCTGACGATTGAATGATGAGAGTAGATGAAGATCATAGCACAATTAATGTAATGCAACCAATTACTATTTCCACCGACCACCTGTGATCGCGTATAATCTGTGTGTTGATAGGACCTGCGATATTATTACTCTATGATACCAAACACATATTACATTAAATTCAATCAATCCGGCCACACGCTTCCAATGAACATAAACTTTCCCCAGATCTTTTTCATGTATTATACGTCGCGGCTTTCTCTGTAATATCTGGAGTTTAACAACATACTCGTAATTACCCATTCCCACTGCCGACTTGCGAAATTGTATGCTAACCATCATCCATTATTACTACTTTCTTTTCTATTGATCGGAAATAACAAGTTCTAGCGGCTTCCCTCAATGTCTTCGTTCGAGTAAATTCCACTCTTGCGGAATAATCTCAAATGACCGTACAAATACCAGGATATTGTAATTCGGTCAATTCTAATTTTGCCAGGGAGTCTTACTTTCTCGCAGTGGATCTGTACATAGCAATCCAAGATCTCTTGTTATCTGATGAGTAAAAGTGCCAACAATCTATATACAACTGAATCACTTTCGGTTTCACGTCCTCTTCTAGTAAAGATTCGTGTTACCGGCTCCATAAATCCAAACTTTCACATTGTTAGAATTCCACTGGTAACGTACGTTGGTGCCATTGTATACTTGTTGTCCAAGTTTAACTGGAACCGCATTAACATTATAGCTCGTATAGTGGCTTTCACCGAAATTCTGGACAAAAACACCCAGTCGCAATAACAGTTGTTGTTGACCAAATTAGATTGGTATATAGCCATTGCCATCCGATTCAGGAGTATTCTGTGAGATTGCAATCATCTATATAATAATTCTCAGAGTACCACATTTTCAACAGTATTTGACCAAAGGTGAATAAAATAATCTATTTGTTAATAACAAGTAAATTTGTCAACTGATATCTCCGATGTCATGTTCTGTATTGGCTCTAATCAACTTTCTTGAAGATACGATATATACCTTGTTAATTGTCTCAATAGAACATTGGTGATCCACAACTTTGTTTTAGTTTTCTCTTTCTGCAAGGGAATCGCATCCCGTCTTCCTCTGAGGCTGACCATAACACTGTTGGAGTATCTTTCATCCTAGAGTGTATTCTCTGTTGTTTTACTCGTGCTGGATACCATCTATATTTTTCTCGGGCTTTCACCTATCTGTTCTCCCGTTATATTCTTTAAAAACTTCATTGACTTCGAATTGCACAAATATCACTCTGGTTATCGGACATCGTACACAAAATATATCTCCTGCTGACAGCCTTAGGATCTGTTGTCATGCTATGCAGAATGGATGTGTTTTGTAGTACCAGATATCACATTTTTTTTTTCCAAATTTTTTTATTTTTGGAATCTCCCAATCAAATATTTTTCTTCTTATTGTTTTTTCCTTTAATTTTTTGTTCTGACATGTACTCTTCTACAACCACGTGGCTTTTGTAACAATAAAATAGCATCGTCTTACTTTTGATGGCTCTCCTGGCATATTCAGCCATTACGACGTAATTATCCCCTCCACACGGTTACAGTCTCCACGGAATTTTTGTGTTACAGCTTGCTTGTAGTTTGATATCTGCATTAACTTTTTCAACTGGTCCTGTTTGAAAGGCTGACCAAACAATTCTCTCGAATTAGTTTCTTATCGGTCAGGAGATCGATTGCATATTTACCATTCGATGAGTGGCCCATGTTCCACCATAATAAAATAATCTAAAGTAGTTTCGTGTTTCACTGATACACTCTCTACTTTATCTTCGAAAAACCCCATTCTGATATACAATGAATAATTATGATTTTCACTTTAAATTTACTGGATATGGCATCCCGAACACTCTGCTAGTTTACCAACGAGTATACCTCTTCCCATTTCGGGTTTGGGGGCATGTCATATCCACCAATAAGAATTCGTCGTATAATATTATTGATATCCACAAATAACATTTAATAATAGGAATCATCAACCATGGAATCAAGTTCCCTTTTCCTCACGTCTCTGTTTTTGGGCCTCAGCCTTTTGTATAACTTTCCCCATCCGCCAGTTGTGCGAGTTCCACTTCATCAAATATTATATTCGTCAATTTCATTGTAGCTTTCGGTTATCAATATGAATGTCACTTCAGATAACCAATAAAAAGGTTCTTTATTTTTTCTTTTTTTTGTTGATTAAACCCCCAAAAATTCCTGTTCGCCCGCAATTTTTTTTTTATCATATATAGGCAGCACTTGTCAATATTACATCTCGATCTAACTCAGTCGTGTTAAGTTCTCAACATTACTGCGTCCTTCACAAAATTTGCCTTTTCTTCATAATTTCTCTGTTAACTTATTCGACAGGCTAATTCTCCTCTATTCATTCCGCTGCCAATCTTTTATACAAACTCTTTTCTCGCCTCCGATAATATCATCTTCTGTTTCAGTTTCATTAACATATACAATTCCGATTACAAAAACTTTTAATATTCGCTGCAGTTTCGGCTTGATTCATCTAAACACGCTCAGTTGTCGTATTCCTCTAAACTTCAACAGAGTTCAATTTCCGAGCATCATTCTGTTTATACTCCCACACTATCTGCAATGTCATTTTTCGTCCTCACACAAAGTTTCTTCACCTTTCCATTACTCATCTTATGCTCCGGTACGCTACTATTATCGGTGCTTCCTGTCCTCAACATCCCGTTGTAACTTCATTTTTCTGATCTCATATTCCCATTTTCCATTGTTTCCTAATCTTTCTTGCAATTCATTAATTTCGATCACATTATCTCCTGGAGTTCATTCTTACACAACTTCCAGTTTTAATCTCACATATCCATTGGTCCAGCTTCCTCATACAGAGGGCCAAACCAGGGTAACTATTTACTGCATGCTTCTTCCATTTCAAACCACCTTATGTTGTTGCTGTACACAGTTTAATACTCAATTTGGGTTACATCCGTAGTTTAACCAAAATATCGTCATCATCCAATTCTCGTCTTTGAACGTCAACACGATAATTCCGTCATTACCGAATATACTCCGCTGCTTTTGTCGTATTTTCTATTGCTTTATACACTCAATGTTCCTGAAGTAATAATTCATATCCTATTGATCCGCCAATATTAACGGCTATTATCAAAGACTTCGCAACTATTGTCTGCCGCCTCATAATTTCATGGTGCCTAGTTTTCGAGAATTACCTCTTTTAACTTTGCCGATAACTCGCTCCCGTTTATTCGTTACTACCGTTACAGCACTTCAAACAACCCTTCTTTCATGTCTCGATCCATTTCGATGCTCACTTATGAAGTCGCATACTCGCATAGTTATCTCATTTCCCATACATACAGGGGATTCCTGTAAAATCTCTAGAATCTTTTCCCAATTTTGTCTGGTCTGAATTCAAGTATAAACAGCATTAACAACTTTTACTTTATTTTTTCCAAGACCTGGTATTCAGACCGCAATCTACTAAGTACTCCTCGTCTTCCAGACATCGATTCTCACAAAATTTAGTTGCACTGCCATCCACTGTATGGAACGCAGTATTCACTCCTTTTAGGTCTATCTGGATTTGTCCGTAGGGCCTTTTACAACGAATGGCACTTCACATTATCAAGTCCCGTCGATTCCAACTATGAGTATTGCATCTAATCACCTTGTTGACCGCAAAGCCTTGCCAAACTTTTGCTTAAGTTCTCATACATCTCTTTTCCTATTGAATAACTTGCACATAATTTATGGCTCTCTTATTAAGTTCGCTTTGGGTATAGTGACTTCACACTGAGTTCTGCTGATCCATCTCGTTTTCAAACTCGGGAAGTTGACAGTTTCCGATTTTACTCAAGCAAATTCAACTCGGAGCTACAGTAGCATCGGATGTCTTTCAATCTGATGACGATCTTTCGCAACTTCGGGCAGGGTTACTTCCCTCACCTTCTGGGACACGGGTGTCCAATATCCAATAAGATTCAGTTTCTTTTCATTCTGATTCGATATTTAGCACACTTAGTTGTTCAGCTTCTCGTCGCATTTTCTCGAAATTCCTTTTCCATTTGTCTTGAAATTCCTCATCTCGGAGCATATCGTCCATTGTACTGGTGTTTCGGCATATCTTCTTGGAATCCGGATTTGATTTCTTTTAAAAAATAGGTCTGCTGAATCTCTACTTGAGTTCCTTAGGGCAGTGAATCGCGCACATGTGGCCGTATCCCTTGCACGATGACATTGTTATTCTGTCCATTTGTTCATCTCACTTTGCTCCCTTTGTGGTGAATGGTGGACGCTGTACGATGATACTTGATTCTGTAAAACATGTTTTCTTGCATAATAGCCTTTCTTTCCGCATCGACAGATAGATTCGACATCACATGCTGGATCCTTATTTGTTTCTGTGGGAATCTCTTTGTTAGGCTTGGGATTTTCCCATATTTGAACCAACTTGACTTGAGTAGTGTCCAGGACTTTTGCAATGATTCGCATTGAAGGTATTATTTAAACCTGTCACATTTGATTGTACACTCATCGACTGATCTACCGGCTTGAAAATCTAGTATTTTGGATCTCTAAAATTGATACTACTGATTTTGATTATTTTCTTTTCATCCATGTCGCTCCAAACAGGCGTATTGACCGCCCACGTCTCCCACATTAACTACCAAGCATACCATGATCTTTTTGCCACTTTTAAATCAGCTCTAACTTCATGCCTTCACGACTCATCCTCGAAATTGCGAAAATCCACTATAACATAGGGCCTTTTATGATTCGGATTGGACTCCGGTGATAAACTTGATCTTCTAAGCAGGCCTTTAAACCGTTGGCCATATCTGCTGATACGGGTTTGACTTCGAAGGCTTACTACTGCCTAAATGGTCAGATGATAAAGCAAAATCAACTGACGATTCATCTGACCGTTGACTCGATTATTTAGAAATTTCTGTCGCATTGATTGCTTTTGATATCTCCACAACCAGTATTCAGTGCCATGCCATCCGTCAATTTTGTCCAATCATGGCCAACATTTCGTTTGTACGACTGCCTGCCAGCCTTCTCCTGCCGCACCCTTCAGAGAGAGTGAATCTCTGAACCATAATGGCTTGTATGATCCGATCTTCTGTAGGCGTACATATTATAATCTCCCAATGAAGTCTGCAAATCACAGGGTCTCCCATGGATGATTGCACGGGTATAATTCTGACAACTGCGAAATTCAATCATTTCTCTCTACTTGAGAAGCGGGCTAACAAGCCATTATCATTTGCTCCATGACTTGTTTGTGACTTTCTGAGTTATGTATCGCGTTTCACTTTGAATGCTAAAACTTCAAGCGATTAAACAATAATTGAAATATTTACTGTTCAACTTCTGATTAATTCTCCCATATGTAGCACTTTTATATCTTCGTTAACACTTAATTTTCAAACTTCTAAGCCGACGTTTCACTCACGTCACTTCAGTATACTAATTCTTTTACGTATCAATATCCTTTATCACTAGCTTCCCTGAATAATTTCCCTACCAGCACTTCAATCACTCCGTAGGTACCTATTTTTTTCCAATATTATTCATTTTCAGCCACTAACTTTCAAATAATATTCTCCGCCGACTTGGCGATCTCACCGTGCGTCTGGTACTGATGTTCTCAATCAATTATTTTGTCACACGTAAACTTTCAATAAATTTCCGCCGTATCTCCTCAATCACGTCGGCCTCACCAGAATATATGTCATGGCGTATTTTGGATATATTCAAAGTCGGTGTCTCTCCTGAACTCCTCTGGTGTCTCTAATTAAAACAAGAACGACCAACGATATATTGAATAACAGCGTTCACACAATTTATTCACGCTACAAATGACCAAATCAAATGATTTATACGATTCTCTGCTCGGCATGTTGATGCTTTGCAACACAAACAATATTTCACCTGGTTGGATGCCATATTAGTCCTGGTTCGACTCTCGATTCTGTTCCTCGGTTTCCTGTTTGGTTTGTGTCCCTTCGCCTTTCCGTGTATTTCTTAAATTCTAATTATTCTTCTTTCCCTACTCCCCTAATGTCAGTTGATATCTATTTTCCTACAGTTCTGATTCGTCGAAACCCTAGCTTCTGAGGCAGCATGCCGATTTTCCTTACTGAGTTATCCCTTTGCCTATATATACTCCTACTAAACCTTCAGGCATTGAGCAGAATGGTTACTTGCGACGAGCCAATCTCGGTTTGACATTTCTGCCTACGTGTTTGTCGGCTGTTCATCCAGCGTAACTGCAACGAATCCAGACTAATTAATGGTTCCCTTACCGGTCTTCCTACGGCGCGCTAATTTCTCCTTACCTCTGTGTTACCATTAGACTCATATTGTCAACTAATGGGCCCCAATTCCTTTTGTTTGCCTTTCTTCTTGCTTTACCAGCTCGGGTTTCCCATCTCTCGGTTCTCCATTGGCTCGGTTACCCATTAGCTGCGGTTTCATTAGCCAATATTAATTAATTAACGTTTTCTGTTTTCCTGACGATTGAATGTTTCTCAACCCTCTTCTAGACCCTTTTCTTGATAAACCCTAACCGTCATCTTGTTAGACCATTTAGCTAAATCTAATAACTGTCCCGTTTATCCCCATCGATTCTGATGATTTGTCCACTTCTATGATTTCTTACCTACGGGATTTCCGGCATTCTCGCCGGCCTATTATGTAATTGCTTTTTCTGCATTAATCTAATACATGTTTCATCGCACTTTCCTTAAACTATTAATTTCTGTGCACGATCCCGCTTTCTATTTGCCTTTTTCTGTCGCTTACTTTCCCAGGTTGAATTATTATCCTAAATTTTATTTGAAATTTTTAATTTTAAATTTACAGACCTTTCAACATATCATCCCCCTGTTAAAAAATTTTTTCGTCGCCTCGAAATCTATGTTTTGCTGTGATACTATCTGCAATTATCTCATTATTATTATATTATTCTTTCATCATCTATTAATTCATAAATTATTCATCATTAGTTAGATATTATTATTCGTTAGAAGAAGGAAGAAATGAGTAAGTTTACAATGATAAAGATAAATCTATACTGATCGTACTATTTTTATATATAACAGATACGCAACTGCTTTTCATTCTACTTTGTTAACTTCTTTCATCAAAGATTAGTTCTTGTGATAATCTGAATTTATGTCACTTAACAAATAACTTCTGCAGCTGAATTATCTTGTCATTTTTAGTTTTGTTATTACCGTTGACGATATCACCAATAAGCCATGATGCATTCCTTTTAAATAAAATGATAATAAACGATGACCTTTGGTGTCGATTCCTTGGTGTGGGCTTATAAGTAATAAATACCTTATCGTATTATTTGATAAATCCTAAAACTTCTTTTGGTTAGGGTTAGGGTTAGTCATTGTATAATTAGAAAGATAAACATATCAACATGATTCGTTTGTTCAAACGCCACATCTCTTTAACTACTGTTGGAGCTTCGCATACCGGTGCAAAATTAGCGGACTGTCATCTTAAGCATCCGGTAATCAGTTTAATTATAAATCTTTCACCGTAGTATTTTCATTCTTTTTGTACGAATTTATTGTGAGATATAATTTTTTGCAGTTCTAATAAACTCTACCACCTAACCTTTTTCGTCCCACAAGTATAAGTTTTATCCTTTCCCTCACCCTAAACTATTTCAAATATTGTCGCTGAATTTTATCTAATTACTGTAAATATTCGAGTGTCCTTTCATAGGCCACCAGAAACTCTATCGGAGGTCATTATCATACTAGATAAAATAAAATTCTATTATAGTTGTGCGAGGGCAGGAAACAATTAACCGAACACTAATGTATACAATATTTGTTGTTAAATTGAATCTGATTTTATTGCTTGAGTAATTATATTATTATTTTACTTATCATTTCCTTACTTGGTCATATTATTTTAGATGATATAATATAATGATCTATATTATAAAAATTATAAAATACTTTCCACAATTTGACGAACTCATAATTCTAAACATTGTATTTGTTTCAATTTTTTAAATGGAAAAGATTGAAAATTCATTTTTATTTTTTAATGTTACATGTCATATTATATTAACTTAAAATAAATAACATTTTATATACTTTCTCTGAAATTGAGTTATAATTAACAATATTATCGGGTCCTTGTTCTAAATGATAATCATACTAAAACAATAAGTCTGGCACACGATAACTATATTCATGCATCAAGATGAATAGATGATACAATGTTTATCAACGGAAAAATATAAGGAAAGAAGACAAGCCGAAAACTAACAGGAAAATAAAACTCCGAGTAAGTGTGTACGATTTGTTCATAATGAATTATTTTCTTACATCAGCCAAAGGATCAAAATGCCATGATGGATCATTAATTTTGCATGAGCATGTCTCAAATTAACTAGTCCGCGCATGTAATAAAAAAAGGCAAAAGACTATTTATAGCGAAGATTTGATTCGACTTCGTGGCCAGTTTTTGTACTATATTAAAGTTAGAACGAATTTTTCAACAAATTATTAATAAGAGTAGGTAATTTAGTGCATTAATTTTTTTTAAAATAAATGTTATCTAGAAGAGAATGCATTTTAGCATAACATGCGTATCTTTAGCAATATTGTTTAAACATTTTATTTAATGAGATTAAATAGATTGAGCCAAATCGGAATAGAGAGTGGTAAAGGAAGGTGTGACAGGTTAGACTATGGTGTGCTGTCTAATGTGTTCTATAGAGTCGTGTTCGTAAAGACGTAATTCAATTAATGAGTGTAAAAATAAAAATCGTCGTTAGGATTATCAAATCTAGGTGCGTCCTGGGGAAGTGCAAAAGGAAACCCGAATGTGCAAGAAATTAAGTTAATAAGATTGGTGTTAATGCATTATGAATTCCCACCGGTGACTTAAGGTTACGACGATAGAAGTAGAAATCAGGCTCATAAATGAGGAAGTTTAAACTTAAAGAAATAATGGAAAAAGGAAGAATGTGTTATTAGTCAAGAATTTAATTTAATATGATTCTGAATGAAAAAAGGAGAACAGTTGTTTCATTATAAGATATTCTTATTAATTCTATGATTTTCTAACTTACTATGTATTAACTGTTAATAAATTACAATTTTAAAGTCTTGAGTAATATTATTCGTCTGCGAATATTTAGTTTAAATTACTTTACTTTAGAAAATTTCAGCTTTAGATTTTGTTCAGTTTTCTTAAATATTTTTTTGGAACGATGTAAAACATTTAATAAAACAAGGTATAACTTGTACCGGTTAAATACTATTTATACTAAAATGTCAGTTAGCTTTGTGTTAGTGGCAATTACCTAGAAGTAAAGACGCCACTAGTGGCAATACACCGATCTTGCGCCCTCTCCCGATGATAGGTATAACACATTATTTTATTTAGATGATTTTAAATAATTAGTTATTAATAACTATAGTATATTCGCTGGTCGCAGCATGGTAAAAGGTAACTTCTTCCCCCGCAGCCCGAACCGACTCATGATAGTCACATTTGTTTACTACAGCGTGATAGAAGCCGCAGCCGACCGACGCCTGACTAAGATCTGGCGATTAATATTCCGACATGAATTTATTCTTATCCTGCGTTTTTGACGTAGGCCGTACTGAAGGGCTCATATACATTAATTACCCTGTGGTTCTCTTAACGTAGCATATTCACGTGCTGATGAACTTTCACATTAATTACCTTTGGTTTGTTAACGGTAGCATGTACCTTGATAAAGCGTTCAGATATAAGTGTCTGCTTACCAGCTTTTTCGTTATTTGTCTTGCCAATTTTTAAGTAAGCATTTAGATTTTATTTTCTTTGTCATATTTTTTTTTGTGTTGACATTAAGTAACGCCATCCCTCAATACTATGGACGTAGTGATTACTTCTTTTCGTATTTTTTGTTTTGTGACCATGCTGTCCTCAACTTACCCTCATAGTAACGCGAACCACTTGCAATTGCTGTCCAGGAGTAGCCAGAACCCGGGTTGATTGGCAAGCTGACTCGTGTTGCTTATTGAAAGATATTATTGCATTGCTTATTAAATAAAAACTTATTTACTGTTTAATTTTAGTTTCGTTAATCTCTGTTCTATGCACTACTACTATCACACACACTTGCATATGTGGGTTGGGTCATATATTTGATTGTTCTATTTTAGATATTGTCATACTAAAAGCCAAAACTCTAAGTTACCAGTACTCGTATTTTCTGACAATTTAGCCGTATTTATTACTGATTAATTTTACTTACGTAACTCTTTAAATTCAGATACTTGCCTGCACTATTATTGTCAGAGGCGGCCATGGGTACGGAGTTTACACAGTATTTATTTCATTTCTTTTCAACCCTTACGTATTTAGGTCCCAGAAACCTAAGGTTTCGAGCATCTCGATTGTTATTTGCAATGGTATTTGAATGCTCATACTACCAGGTGTTGTTAATTTCTTTTCAAGGAGTCCCTTTGCCACGGCGCCCGGAAAAGGATTTGAACCGTACCCCTTTGCCCTGCTTGATACAGGCAAGTAGGTTCGAAAGACGCCCGGCCTTGCGCAAATGTACCGACAAAGGTGAATGGACTGTGGCATCCAAAAGTCACCGTATCTGTTATGGACTTCTGATGATGAAAAAAAACGAATAAAACTTGAAGATAAATGTTCCTAGCACAACCTTTGTATTTCTCAATTTGTATGCTGAGAAAGTGTGGGTAATATGGTCCCTCGCGATTGTCATTTTATACTACTAATGTGAAAAATTAAGTTCCACCTATGTATAATTTGTTCTCTCGCCCCAGGTAGGTGATCGTACCCTAGTTGTATATTAGTTATGCTAATTTCATTCATACTACTCAGCCCTTAATATTATTACTCTAATGGCATTTTAAAGTACTCATTTCATAATTGCCAACATTTATCTTGAGTTATTCCTAATTTGCTTTTGTTCATTTCTATCTATTTAATTCATCTTCATTTAAGTTTATCACTTTTTAATTTATTTTAATTTATATCAATTGTTTCATTGATTATTTAACTTCGGTTAATCTTACTTATTTTATTTTAAACTATATATTTATGCACTGGCCAATTATTCTGCATTTACTCATCAATTTGTTTATTATATTTGAATTATTTGTTAGAGTTCCATACTCCTATATTTATTATCATATTTTTTTTTCTCAGACGAAAAACACAACTGGGTCCGTTATAAATAATTTATTTTATTTTAGTCTAATTTATTTATCTCACCTATCGTCTCCGATCTCCTCTATTTCTTCTACTCTTCACTTCGAAACATCCCGCGAAATCGGCCTTCGTGTTGAAACAATAAGATTTCCAAACGGTCAACCGCCTTTTCAGACCGGAAGTTTGCTTCCTCCAAATCTGGATTCTGCCTGTGCTATGCTACGAAAACTTTGCTTTAGTTCTGCGGTAACTTGGTGTTACACCTCTTTGCATAGACATCTCCCGACGGCTTTCCTTGCATTCTCTGAGATTGTAAATGATAGTAATTTTTTTTATCTATCACTACTCTTATTCGCAGCATCAATCACTTCGTCTTCCGAACTCAAACAAATGTACACCGTCATCCTATATGGTACTTATAAAACTGCAACATTGTTAATATAAATGTAACTTAATTTATACTCTATTCATGCAGATCACAAATTTATAGTCTTGTCTCATATATGGAACTATATGAGTGGTTGAAGGATAGTTAGTTATCTCTTCTATTACACATATACAAAATGGTGGAATATGAACATGTTCATGATAAAGATGAGAAACACACTGTTAATAAAATGTAAATGAGATATTCACAATAGTTTGACTGTCAAACCGAAATTTATTGCATCATTAGTTTATTGAGCTTAGGTTTATCGTCGTCCTCGTGGCGTCGGTAATTGGAATGGTGTATGCGGTTGTATTCTGATTTGGCGTTTCGATCTCATTGATGTTCCTTGACTTCCTACGCAAAATACTGTTTGCCATACGCCCCGCAGTGCGTCGTTATCCACTCGGCTGATATTTAACTGTAATTCCATGCCGTCTCTAATCAGAAGCCGTGTTAAACACCGTGCGGTTGTAAACAAAAATTGATCGACCGGCAACCTATATAGGCAGGGTTTTTTGTTTGTAAATAGACTAACAACCTCTCTTCATCATCTTCCTGATTTTCGTAATATATCGTTATCGGTCCAATTTCCAAACTCAGGGTTATACGATGACTCGTCTCTGAGATTAGATAGACTGGTCCTCACTCTTACAATCAGTGACCCATTGGTTTCTCTTACCGTTCCAATCGAGCATTGTTCTGCGTAGGTAAGTTTCATTAACTGAATAATTTTGATTCATTTTCATTTCTGCGTAGCGGATAATCTGATTTTCGCGAGTTAAGGGTGTCGACATTGACTTAACCCTTGAAATGTGATATCGCACTTTCCACCAAGTTCCACTGGCTTCCAATATGATGATCTGAATTCCATTAATCTCTGGTTCTATTCGATCAAGTTTCGATATCTTTTGTGTGCACTTCGTATCAGGAAATTTGCGGATGTACCACTTTGACATGTTCTGGGCTCAAACAAGCCATGGGTATTTGAAATTGGGCTTAACTTCGTACCGCAAATATATCTTTATTCAAATTTCAGTTACTCACCACTGATGACCGATATTGTCTAGTTAAAATCAATAATGTCTATTTGGCGTGCGATCTTGCATTTACAGCCCATACTATATTCTGTTAGAGTGGAAATATATAAATGTTATTTTCTCCATTCCATCGGAATTTTGACTTCAACCGGCTAGTATCGGTAAGTCAATCTTTATTGCCGCTCGCAACTGTTACCTAACATCAGCATTATTTCGCGTACTCATATAAACTATTGAGGTAGCTGGACTAGGTGTTGGATTTTTCATGAATCTGTCTTCGATTTTGTAATTGAGCCCGTTACTTTATTCTGCTTTGGACCTTAAGGGTAATCTAGATTATATCTTTCCAGCTCTAGCACTAGTTGCATCGATGCATGCACATTATCTATCATCGGGTTAGCCTTTTTACTCCTGATATGTGTAATACACTTCCAAATTGGTTTCGGTGGTGTCGCCATCACCTTTTGTAGGTCCTTTAAATGGTGCTTGCAATTGTAGGCGATAAACCTATTGAGAAGGTTCCGGGCCTGGTCAGATACCCACTAGATCTCCATATCTTATCTGCCATGCGACTGTGCATATTTTTATCGAGTACTTTATACTCTCTTGGTTATTGTCTTTATGTCAAACCGGCTTTAGTCCAGTACTGACTGTCAATTTTTTCTTGCTATCAATGCTTGTATTAAACTCGGCAGGTTATCTCCATTACTATTGAGAAACTGAGGTCTTGGAATTTGAGGATCAAATCGGCAATAATTAATTTTTCCTTAAAGTACATTCAGAAGTAAAAAGGGGTGCTTCTCCTATTACTTTAGTTACTGCATTTCTGTAAGGCAATAGACACGGCTTTATGAACAGTCGTTCCCAATCTTTCTGTTTTCGATATCACAGTATGGACGAGATCATTTAATCAGGTCCATTAAACGTTCCACTAGATCCATCAGTTGTGTGGATAGATATGAGACGTAATTCAATTTCCAATTTCCAAATAGGTTACTGTTGATGTTGATCCTTGGAAAACATTTCGCTTTGAAAGTTCTTTCCGATCAGTTAACAATTTCTTTGGAGTACCATGTAGCGAAATATATGTTTTCCACAAATATTCTAGCAATCGTGTCTGGCCTTTTGTGGTTTGGAATAAGCGTTATGGCTTTTCTGGCCATTTGGAAAATTAGTCACAAAAAACAACAATGTATTTGTTTCCTTTGTTGTTTCCGGTAATGGTCCCAGAATATCCCATGCCCGTCATCTCATTGGTGCTCGCGGGTACTGGCATCAGGTTTTAATGGGACTAATTCTGTTTCTACCAGGATTTCTTGCGGTGATGCATACTTTGCAACTATTACCACACAATTTTTCACGTCTTGTTCCATTGTTGGGGGCCAAAGTATTATCAACATTAATCTCGATAGCGTCTTGCGCTGACAAATGACCTCCCCAACGCTCCATCAATCATACTGCATCAGTCAATGCGTCTCTGTGCTTGGCGTTATAAAATCAATGCTTCCACCATTTTTCCAAAATTAAAGTATTCCATTATGAATTACATATTGCTGTATGCATCTACGTAAGTCGTTTTCCAGTCTTGTTCTTTTCTTATTTGACGCTTGTTCCATAAATTGTTTTAATTTCACTATCGTTTTCACTGATCATTTGTAAAGTTCAGACATATTCAAACAGCTATGATGCACGAACATAAGTACCTTCCACTTTTCAGGTTGTGCCCCTCACTATTATTTTCTGGGATTTTACTATTGCATCTGTCGTTCGTCTTAGCTTTAGGCCTGTCCGATATTTAAACTCAAAGTCGTATTCGGAGGCAATCACCATCGTATTTAATTTAACTGGCTGGAACTCTCTGTGTTTCTATTAACCACGCTTAATGGATTATGATCTGTATGAACACGTTAAATTTTCTGCCATAAATATTGTGTCTAACAATGTTATTAATTCCATACACTAACGCTAACGGTTTGTCCTTTTCAATCGTGTGTAGTTTTCGTCGTGAGCCTCAGTGATCGGGCTTGATGGCGATTACGTGGTTCCTCACCTCAAATTTTTTCCCTAACACCACCCAATGCAACGTTGCGTGATCCGTTCATCAAGATAAATTGTTTTGAAAGTCTCGGACATCTTAAATGAATAGGAGTGTACTTAATTTCTCTTTTTTTAATGTTATTTGAAAGCCGTTTTGTTGCATTGTCCCCAAATAAATTATTGTGTTATCTTGTGAAGTAGAACGTATTCAATGGGTTTGTGCGAGATGAGAGAAATCTTTTTATAAATTGTCTAGTAATAGCCGCCAAACCTAAAAACTGTCTAACCTCATCGGCATCTTGGACTGGCGTACTCTTTCACTTTTCTTTGATGTATCTGGAATTAGGTTTGTAAACCTCGCCGTATCTATATATTGTCCTACATAAATCACTTTCGCTCTGACCCATTCCACATTTCGATGGTTGATTTTAATGTTGCACTTTTGAGCCGTTTAAGCTACCAGTTTCTACATCATTTCAAGTGTTCTTCGAAATTCATTTGAAAATATTATTTATATCGTGGATAATTATACCCAATGCATGTACGAATACCCTCGTTAGACACATTAATTCAGTCCCTCGTTGGAAATGTAAGCTGGGGTCCTGTTAATCCAAAATTGGGGGTATACACATTGAAAACTCATACAGTCTCTTGCCATCCGAGAAACGGCCCGTGCTTCCTATAATCCTTCTCTTTTACCCCTAAATTGATTGTACCCTTTGTTTTAAATCAATAACGTGAAATATGTCGTGCCTCTCCCATTTGATCGAAAACAATTTCTTGGAAGGTAACTGGAATTGGATAAGATGTCGGTTGTCCTCGTAACTTGATTTAGCGATTCCATAATCTACGCAAAATCGTAAGTCTCTCATCTTTTCTTAACTATCAATATTGATGAGGAGAGTAATGGTGACGCGACTATCTCGAATTATTCCAAATTCCTTCATTGCTGTAATCTGTCTTCACTTTCATTCTTGAGAACGTTAGGGGGATTCTAGATGCTTATTATTTATGCGGTTCGTTATCATATAACGGTTATTTCCGATGGCTCAATTAACATTGTGACCTAAATATCATATCTCGTAGTTTGGGCAAAGAGTATCTCGGTATTTTACTCGAGCAGTTTGGTGATATTCTTTTTTGCTGCATCTCACTTTAAATCATTGCTTACCACTTCAGCGCTCTCATTGTGACACCTTGACGTTTCTGGTATTTTACCCAATTGTGTTCAAAGCAGATATTTCGATAATTTTCCCAATTGTTATGTTTTGAGGTGTATACTGGCAACCGTGTTTCCTTACTTGCTATTCGTTATATGGAACTGGTTACTATCTCGATTTTCCACTTGACACACTCTCGTCACATATCCGGTAAATCATATTTTCGACTAGTCGTTTGATTTTGGTTCGAATATTAAAATCGAACCATTATCCGACACTTCATGGTATTATGCAACAATATACTCATCTCCGATGTTGGGGGGGTGGTAGTTTCAATGCTCTGTCACAAACCACTTCACCTTGCGCCTGTGAATTATTTTCCTGTTCTCCCATGCTATCAAATAACCGTCTTTAAATCAATGTGGAGACTCCGTCGCAGCTGCTCTAATTATACCATTACGATCAGACACGTAACTGGGGCTTCCCGCATTATGGAGCGGCATGTGCGCTATTATTTCGGTCTCCATATGGAATATGTACCAGTAAGGTTGTCCAATATGAGTTGAATCTCATTTTTTGATAATTGACCTGCACTTTCGTCGGTAGGCTTATTGCATTTTCTCTTTCACGTTTAATCATTTTCAGATATTGATTGTATGACTAAGATCCGAAAAGCAACCAGAAGCTTTCTACTTTAATGTTTGTTCAATTTGTATAAATATTCGGGGTTGCTTTCTCTTTTTGTTATTCATCATTGATAGTCTGCTTGGTAAGCCCTAACATATTCTTCGTCTCGATTCTCTGCGCTTAGAAGGGCTCGATTCTCTCTT
Source organism: Schmidtea mediterranea (assembly GCA_022537955.1). Classification (NCBI taxonomy): domain Eukaryota; kingdom Metazoa; phylum Platyhelminthes; order Tricladida; family Dugesiidae; genus Schmidtea; species Schmidtea mediterranea. The sequence goes on along the minus strand of CM039679.1, from coordinate 217,735,528 downwards.
CCTCACTCCTTCACACTTCGTAATGCGATACTTTACACTGGTTTCATCTCTCTCTAATCGCGATTCAAGCTGGATATTAAACTGGTGCTGGTTGCATAAACGATTTGGTTAATACACATTTTGGTAAACGTGTCTTACGCTTACTTCGCAAACAGCCTCTTTCTAAGGATTTTGATAGGTTACTCAACGCTTCTTATTCGTTCCACTTAGTTCTTATTGTCAACATATAAACGGTGCACTATTCACCTCGTTTGTCATTGTCATTATTCTCGTCCTGAAGGTGGCTGTACTAGCGCGCGATAATCTCACCTTTTTTCTTTTTTAATATTCGCGCTTTGATACTGCTCCAAACTCCTGAATATTGATGTAGATGAGTAATGAGAATCTAGCCAATAATGGTATGTTGCAACCAATTACTTAATTGTCCTCGACCAACCTTGTGATTCGCCGTATAATCGTGTGTTGATGTAGGACCTGCGATCATTATTTACTTCTGATTTACTAACACATATTACATAAATTCCAATCAATCCGGCAACACCGCTTGTCCAATGAAGACATGGAAACTTTCCAGGATCTTTCATTGTATTATATTGGGTGTTCGGAGCGGCTCAGGCACGTCGTCGGCTTACTGTAATGATCTTGGAACGTTAAACAAAATACTCGTAATTACCTTCCCACTTCCGGCTTGGCGAGAATTGTATCTACCATTCTCCACTTATACTCTGTGCTTTCTTTTGATGGACAAAATAACAGTTTCTGCGGGGGCTTCCTTATCAATTTCTTCGGTTACGAGTATAATTCCAACTTTGCGATTAATTTCTCTAATGACCGTGAAATTTACGCATGATATCTGTAATTCTCGTCAAATTCTACAGTTTCCCGGTGTCTTTACTTCTCATGATCTAGGTAATGCCAATCCTAAGATTCTGGTAGTTGTCTGGTATAGTGGTGCCAACAATCTATTACACTGATCAATACTTGCGGTGTTCCACGTCCTCTTCCAAATGTTAAGATTCGTGGTTACAGGTCTCATAAATGCAACTTCCATTTTAAATTCACTGGTAACTCGTTGGGTGCATTCGTCATACTTGTAGTCAGTTTAACTGGTACCGCTTTACATTTATAGCTATATAGTGCTTCACCGAAATTCTGGCAAACACCCCATTTTCTGCAATTAACATTGGTGCTACCAAATTAGGATTGGTTATAGCCATTGCCATCCGATTTCGGAGTATTCTTTGTTGAGATTGCAATCATTTATAATAACTTCTCGGTACACATTTTCAACAGTATTTTGACCAAAGTGAAATAAATAATCTATTTTGTTATTAAAGTAATTTGTCAACTTGATATCTCCGGCATGTATGTTTGTTTGGGCTCTATAATCATTTTCTGAGATTACATATATACCTTTATTAATTTGTCTCATAGACATTTTGTCCACACTTTGTTTTAGTTTCTTTTCTCAGGAATCGCATCCCGTCTTCCTCTGAGGTTGACATTAACACTGTTGGAGTATCTTTCATCCGTAGAGGTGTGATTCTTGTTGTTGTACTCGTTGCTGGATCCATTCTTATTTCTCGGGCTTTTCCCTGATCTGTTCTCCCGTTATTTCTTTAAAACTCATTGACTTCAATTGCACTAAATTGCACTTTTTGGTATCGACATCGTACACCAAAATTGATTCTCCTGTCTGACAGCTAGATTGTTTCATGTTGCAGAATGGATGTGTTTGTAGTTTACCAGTATCATCATCAAATGATCCATCAAATTCTCTTAATTCTGACATGTACTCTTCTACAACCACGGCTTTGTCAATTATAGCATCGTCTACTTTGTATGGCTCTCCTTGGCAATCACCATTCGACTTTATTATCCCTCACACGGTTACAGTCTCACGGATTTTGTGGTTAAGCTTTGCTTGTAGTTTGATATCTGCATTAATTTTCAACTGTCCTGTTTGAAAGGCTGCCAAACAATTCTCCGGAATTATTTCTATCGGTCTAGGTATCGATTGCATTTTCACCATCGATGAGTGGCTCCATTTTCCACAATAAAATACAAAAGTAGTTCGTTTCACTGTACACTCTCTCACCTTTGATCTTCGAAACCCGATTCTTGATATACATGATATTTTACTGGATTTGTCACTTTAAATTTTACTGGATATGCATCCGAACACTCTGCTACGTTTACCAACGAGTATACTCTTCCCATTTCGGTTTGGGAGCAGTCATATGCCACCAATGAATTCGTCGTATTTATTATTCCCAATAACATAATAATAGGAATCATCAACCATGGAAATGCAAGTTTCCCTTTTTCCTCACTGTCTCTGTTTTTGGGCTCTCAGCCTTTTGTATTAACTCTTCCATCCGCCATTGTTTGCGATCCACTTCATCAAATATTTATTCGTCATTTCAGTAGCTTTCTTTATCAATGATTTTGATTGTCACTTTCCAGATAACCATAAGTACCAATCTCCAATATTATATAGGCTAGCACTGTCAATATTACATCTCGATCTAACTCAGTTCGTGTTAAGTTCTCAATTACTGCTTCCTCACAAAATTCCTTTTCTTCATAATTTCTTTTAATTATCGACCGGTAATCTCCTCTTTAATTCCGTTGCCAATCTTTTTACAACTCTTTTCTCCCCCTCCGAAATATCATCTTCTGTTTCAGTTTCATCTAACAAATACAATTCCGTTACTAAACTTTTTAATATTCGCTCAGTTTCGCTTGATTCATCTAAACGCTCAGTTTCGCTTGATTCCTCTAAACTCAAAGATTCAATTTCCGCATCATTCTGTTTTATCCCACATATCGCAATGTCATTTTTCGTCTCAACAAAGTTCTCTTCACTTTTCATCTCATCTATGCTCGGTTAGTATCCTATTATCGGTGCTCCTTTCCTCAACATCCCTTGTAACTTCATTTTCTGATCTCATTTCCTCATTTTCCATTGGTTTCTAATCTCTGCAATTCATTAATTTCTTGATCAATTTCTCCTGGGTCATCTACAACTTCAGTTTTAATCTCTACATTATCATTGTCCACTTCCTCATACAGAGGCCAAAACGGTACTATTACTGCATCTTCTTCCATTTCACCACTTTGTTTTGTTGCGTACACATTATTAATACAATTTGGGTTACATCCGTAGTTTAACAAATATTCGTCATCATCCAATTCTCGTCCTTTGAACGTCAACACGATAATTCCGTCATTACCTAATATCTCCGCTGCTTTTTGTCGTATTTTCTTTGCTTTTACACTCAATGTTCCTGATAATATTCAATCCTTTGATCCGCAATATTTAACGCTATTATCAAAGACTTCGCACTATTGTCTGCCGCCTCATAATCATGTCCTAGTTTTCGAATTACCTCTTTTAACTTTGCCTGATAACTCGTCGGTTTATTCGTATACGTTACGATGCATTCAAACAACCCTTCTTTCATGTCTCGATCCATTTCGATGCTCATTATGAAGTCGATACTCGCATTAATTTTATCTCTATTCCCTACATACAGGGTATCCTGTAAATCTGCTAGAATCTTTTCCCAATTTTGTCTGTCTGAATTCAAAGTATTAACAGCATTAACAACTTTTACTTTATTTTTCCAGCCTGGTATCAGACCGCAATCTACTAAGTACTCCTCGTCTTCCAGACATCGATTCTCAAATTTTAGTTGCACTTGCCATCCACTGTATTGACGCAGTATTCACTCCTTTAGGTCTTTGATTTGTCCGTAGGCCTTTACACGGAATTGGCACTTCACATTATCAAGTCCCGTCGTTTCCACTATGATATCATCTAAATCCCTTGTTGACCGCAAAGCCTTGCCAAACTTTTGCTTAAGTATCTCATCATCTCTGTTTCCTTTGAATAACTTTGCACATAAATTTATGGCTCTCTTTAGTTCGCTTTGGGTTAGTGACATCACACTGAGTTCTGCGATCCATCGTTTCAACTGGGAGTTGTCAGTTTCCATTTTCTCAAGCAATTTTTCAACTCGGGCTAACAGTGCAGTCGGATTCTCATCTGATGCGATCTTCGCACTTTCGGGCAGGTTTTCCCTCACCTTCTGACACGGTTCCAATTATCATATAAGATTCAGTTTCTTCATCTGATTCGAATTTAGCCACTAGTTTGTTCAGCTTCTGTCGCATTTCTCGAAATTCCTTTTCCATTTTGTCTTGAAATTCCTCTCTCTGAGCATATGTCATGTTACTGGTGTTTGGCATATCTCTTGGAATCTGATTGATTTCTTTAAAATAGGTCTGCTGAATCTCTCTGAGTTCCTTGGGCATGATCGCGCCATGTGGCCGTATCCCTTGCACGAATGACATTGTATCTGTCCATTTGTACTCACTTTGTCCCTTTGTGGTGAAGGTGACGCTGACGATGATCTTGATCTGGTAAAACAGTTTCTGCTAATATGCCCTTTCTTTCCGCATCGATAGCATTCGACATCACTGCTGATCCTTTTGTTTTCTGTGAATCTCTTGTTAGGGCTGGGATTTTTCCCATATTTGAACCAACATTGATTTGAGTAGTGTCCAGACTTTTTGCAATGTTCGCATTGAGGATTTTACCTGTCCATTTGATTGTACACTCATCGCTGATCTACCGGCTTGAATCTAGTATTTGGTCTTAAAATTGGACTACTGATTTGATTTATTTTCTTTTCATCCCATGGTGCTCTCACAGGCGTAATTGACCGCTCACGTCTCTCCACATTAACTCCAAAAGCATCTGATCTTTTTGCACTTTTTAAATTCAGCTCTATCTTCATGGCTTTCTTCACGAGCTCATCGAAATTGGAAAAATCCACATAACATAGGGCCTTTTTGATTTCGGAGTGGACTCCGGTTATAAACTGATCTTCTAACAGCTCTTTAACCTGCTTGGCATATCTGCTTGATCGGGTTTGACTTCGAAGGCTTTATCTGCTAAAGTGGTCAGATGATAAGCAAACTCACTGACCGATTCATCTGGACCTTGAACTCGATTATAAAATTTCTGTCGCATGATTCTTTTGATATCTCCACCAACCAGTTTCAGTGCCATTGCATCCTTCAATTTTGTCCAATCATTGCCAACATTTCGTTTGTCGACTTGCTGCCAGGCTTCTCTTGCCGCACCCTTCAGATAGAGTGGGAATCTCTGAACCATAATGGCTTGTGTCCATCCGTATGCTGAGGCGTACATATAATAATCTCCATGAAGTCTGCAAATTCAACAGGGTCTCCCCCATATTGATTGACGGGTAATTTCTGACAACTTGCGAAATCAATCATCTCTCTATTGAGAGGCATAACAGCATTATCATTTGCCATTTGGACTTGTTTGTGACTTCTGAGGTTGTATCGGTTCACTTTGAGCTAAACTTCAAGCGTTAAACAATAATTTAAAATTACTTTTCAACTTCTTTTAAATCTCCCAATAATAGCCTTTTATAATCTCGTTAACACTATTTTCAAACTTCTAAGCCGACTTTCACTCACGTCAGTACTAATTCTTTTTATAATTCCTTTTTCACTAGCTTCCAATAATTTCCCTCCGACTTTCAATCACTTCGGTACTATTTTTTTTCAATAATTATTTTTCCACTAACTTTCAATAATTTTCCGCCGACTTGCGATCACGTCGGTACTATTTTTTTTCTCAATAATTATTTTTTTTTTTTTTTTTTTTTCCACTAACTTTCAATAATTTTCCGCCGACTTTCAATCACGTCGGGCTCACCAGAATATATGTTGGGTTTTGGATTATTTCAAGTCGGTTCTCTCTGACTCCTGGTGTTCTTTAAATTAAAACAATGAACGACCCAACGTATATTGAAATAACAGGTTCACAATTTATTATCACGCTACAATGACCAATCAAAGTTTATACGATTCTCTGCTCGGCGTTTGATGCTTTGCAAACAAACAATATTCACCTTTTGATCCTTTAGTTCTGTCGACTCTCGTTTTCCTCGGTTTCTGTTTGGTTTGATCCCTTTTCGCCTTTCCGTATTCTTAATTCTATTTCTTCTTTTCCCTACTTCCCTAATTCGTTTATCACTTTTCCTACAGTCTGATTCTTCGAACCCTAGCTGAGGCAGAATGCCGATTTTCTCTGATTTTCCCTTTGCTTATATACTCCTCGAAATCAGGATGACAAATGGTTATTGCCGAGCCAATCTTTCGTTTGACATTTTCTCCTACGTGTTTGCTTCGGCTGTCATCCATAATGGTCCAACGAATCCAGATAATTAATGGTCCTACCGGTCTTCCTACGCGCGCTATCTTCTCCTTACTCTTTTCCCATTAATCATTGTGTCAAAACTAATGGGCCAAATCTCCTTTTGTTTGCCTTTCTTCTTGTTTTTACCCAGCTCGGGTTTCCTTCATCTCTCGGGTTCTCCATTGGCTCGGGTTTCCCATTAGCTCGGGTTTTCCATTAGCCAATTAATTAATTAATTAACGTTTTCTGTTTCATACATTTGAATGTTTTTCAACCCTTTCTAACCCTTTTCTGATAAATCCCTAACCGTCATCTTGTTGACCATTAGCTAATCTATAACTGTCCCGTTTTTCCCATTCGATTTCGATGATTTTTCCATTTATTGATTTTTCTCGGATTTCCGGATTCTCGCCTTTTGTAATTGCTTTTTGCATTTCCTAATACTGTTTCATCGCACTTTCCTTTACTATTAATTCTGTGCACGATCCCGCTTTTATTTGCCTTTTTTCTTCGCTTACTTTCCATTTGAATTATTATCCTAAATTTTATTTAAATTTTTAATTTTAATTTACAGACCTCAACACATTTATTTCTATCTTCATATTAGCCTTGTGCATAATTCAATGGATTTGCTCGCTTAGTTGGATCTATGGATCAATCAAGTAAGTACTTTGTGTTTATCGACATTTTATAATATTTTATTAGATTAGATTCAATTTACTCAGATGTTTGTAAGTCGAAGTTACGTTAACCCTCCTGGGCTTTAGTCGTCGGTCAATAGTCTACTGGAAATAAATTATTACCTCAGGGGATATCTCATTTCTTTTCGGTAATGGTGATAATTCAAATGCTGGGTAAGAGTTTCAGGCGTATGTGGTCATTTTCTTTATTTCTCTTAGGCAAGATATTGGATCTAACTGGCCAGGAAATAGAATTAAAGAGCTGATTTGCCTTAAATGAACATGGAAGATGCCACTGGATGTTACCTCATCCCTTGTATGGAAACCAATTTCGACAATTTGATTTTATTGCTTTAACATTTGTTATAATGATCGATATTTCCTGTGAGCACAGTGTCTTTATGTGATGAAAACAAAAAAAATAAAATAAGTTTTCTCTATTGGGAGTGAATTGGCGTACGTCACGAATCGCTTCCATGTTTATTACTTTATTTTTGTAAAGGGTCATGTATAGAATATCCATTCCTTGATGTGGCTAATTTTCAACTCGTTGGGTGGAATTAAATTAGAGGAGAGTTATTATGACTATACTGAGTGGGTCTCTACGTTAATGCTGTCAAAAATTTTTTTTCTTGTTTATGGTCGTTAGAATATCTCGTTCCTCATTGAACTGGCTTTAGATGATTCTTAAAGGGCATGACGATCGAGCCATTAGTTTTAATATGGGTAACCTCTGGGTTTTATGGGAATGATGTTTATGATTACGACTTGTTTTAACCGAAAAATACTTATCAACTGCAACGCGGGTTTGGTGATCACTCAGCGTTCGACCATATTAATCGTTGAAAATTTGTGGGCATATTATAATTAATATTACATTTTGATTGATTTTTTCATTCATAACAACGATTTCAATTTATAATTTCCCGTTACCTTCCCTTAATTGACCTTAGGCGCATTATATTTATATTACATTTAATGAATGCCCACTGGACTACTCGGTGTGATGATTTTAAGCCGTATTTAGAATAAATTAGGTCGAATTTAAAGAAAACGAGAGACGAGGAAGTAGCCAAAAGACCACTTCCTTATTTATCCTTTCTTCTATACGGAATACTATTGACGTTCCGATTCCTGCGTTCCGCACGCCGGGTCTTCACAGGCACATATCATCGGCGATATTCCACGGACTTACACGAATCTGAATAATATGTGGATTTTACTAACTTGTAATGTGTCTTTGGGCTGTGGGCCGGAAAAATTTCGACTTGAAATAGAATGATTATAGCAAAAAAATGATTTTATATTATAAATAATTTATTAATATTAATAAAACAACATAATGAATACTGGACAATTCATAATAAAATTACTACTCTCCCCACGCCGATATCCAAGCAGAGCTCCATTGAGATGCGAGGACGCGACGCGGAAAGAGAGTTCCAAAACAAAACTCACCCTAAAATTTCAAGTTGAAAAACTGAGTAATGATTTTCAAAAAACGATTAAAAATTATGTAAAAATGCATCGGTATATATACCTATTTTTTGTCCCTAACCTTGCGTGTTCTTTTTGATTTAGTAAAACAAATCTTGACCTTGGGTTTTTCTAGTGTATTCTAATCTTAATTTTTTATTATTTTGGAATTTTTATTTGACAATTTTTTCTTTAGATTTTTAATTGAATTATTTCTAATTCAAATTATTTGATTTTTATTTCATTTTCATGAAATTTGGTATTTTTAATAAATTGTCAAATTTTGGTCAAAATTATTGGGTTTTCGTGTTATGTTCATATTTAATTCGTGCGGATCTTGGTGCTTTTTTGTTATTATTTTAATTTATTTTTATGTTTATTATTTTATATTTTATTATCTTTTTTCTCATATTTGATAGGGTTTAGTTGATGTTTTAATAGGTTTGATTTTAAATTTGCATGTTATATTTGCATGTGTGTTACCGATCCATTTAAACATTCACAAGGCCGTTTGTGTTTTGGCCCAACACAGGGGTTTGCCTTAACGCTGGTTGACTGCATGTAAAAAGTTTATATGTATATTTTATTATGTTTTGTTTACGTGCATTATTTTATTTTTCTATCACTTTTTGATTTTCTGTAGTATATCTAAATGCATGTTCAAAGAACAACATCAAGGTGAGTTGGTGTGTATATGTTATAAGATCATTGATTTTTTAAAATTTTATACTATAGAAGATTTACCTGAACACAGCTTTGTGCAAAGAAAGACATCAAAGTAAGTTTGTATGTATCTATATTATAATGTTATTGGTTTTATTCTTGTATTATCCAAAGTCTAATTCAGATCAGTTTAGAGTTTTTTCATATTTTTGACAAAGTGTTCAATGTTGATTATAAAATATTACTAAATATCGAATTGATGTTAAAATATTTTCATGACAAAACTATTTATTAAATGTCAAATATGATGTGTAAAAATAATAAATAATATTTCTCTGAAGAAACGATATATAATTGTAGCATTAAAATAAAAAAATACTAATATTTTTCGATGAAATAATAGTGAAAAATTAAAATATTTATTTGCTAATCAAATAGGAATTTGGAATATTTGTTATTGTGTATTTTGTGCGACAGAATCGAAATGCGATTGGTGGAAAATAAAAACCAATTATCGCTCATTATGAAATTGAATTTTATTTGTCACTTTCAAAATGTTCTTTCTAAAACGATTTTTTTATCTATTTTTCTTTATTATTTCGATAGGAATAATTTTTTACTTGATAAAGTTGGAATTTATTAGCAATTACAATAATGTTTCTATTTGCGAGGGAAAGCTGTCAGAAACTCAAACAAATATCCGCATCAAGAAACATTTATTGAAAAGTATTCGCCATGCGCGTTCTCAAACTGTGAAAAGGGAATTATTCAAAGCTCTCTCACTAATATCTGACAAAACAAACAGAGAGCTGTCAAATATGAGACAACAAAAGCAAAGCTTGGTTGAAAGAGGTGACAGTTTACATGACGTCTGTTTGGAAGAATTCAAAGGTCCAATTGATCATCCTTTGTATAATTTAGGTCAAATTGAGGTCAAATGTGAAAAGAAATCATTTGAAAGCGTTTTAACATTTGTAATTATTGTGGAGAATTGCTGGGAAATAGCAAATATATTAAATGGAATCGAAACTTCATATAATAAATCACAGATTATCATTGGAATTACGGCAGAGGAGAACTGTGAGTACAAACAAGCCAACAATGTTAGGATAAGGACAAATGTTAACAAAGGAAAAGATTTGTTAAATATTCTTTATGAAGTTCAAACTGAATATTTGTTATTTGCAGCGAATATTTTTCATTTTGATAACCAATCTAAGATTGAAAGACTAGTCCAAATGGTGAGCTATACTGATGTGAAGATTGCGGCTGGGAGCGTGAGACTCGAAGATGGGAAATATTCCAACGGTTGTTATCAAATGGGAATGAAAATGTATACATTGAAACTAATCGAAGGTTTTGATATGTCGTTTAATTCATGTTTATATTGTGATTATTCTCCGGCACCTTTTGTCACTCGAACGTCATTTTTAAAGCATTTGCTAGAAAATAAAATGACACTCTAATTCCAATGATAAACCTAGAATATTTACAGATTTGCTTATCAGTGAAAGTGGTCAAAGTTTTGTCTGTCCGGATGTGATGTTTCATTCCAAGCCATATGATCTATCAGAAGTTTCACACAATTCTTTCTTGCCTACGTTATAAAGCATGAATTAAATAGAATAATATTCTCAAATAGGAAGAAAAAAGAATTTAGTTGTTCAGAAGCCAAAATGTCTTGCTACAAAGAAAAGGAATAATGGTACCCCTTTGTTGTTTGAAGGAATTTAAGTGATTCTTTAAAGTTCATGAATGAATTATTAATGAAACAAAATGTAACATTCGAGGTTTTAGAAGGAACGGTGATGGGAGGTTTGAAATACAATAACATTTTATTTTGGGAAAGAGATGCGGACACAAATTTTAGAGTACAAGACATTGATAGGTTGGAAGGAAAATGAGTAAGGTTTTCATAATTTTATATTTAAATTCGAATGCTATCCAGCATCACATATGCAGGAATTGCTTTCCATTTAAATTACAAGGCCAATCCTAAATTATTTACAGTAGTTAAATTAATTCGTATTATAAATACACTGTAATATATTGTATAGTAAACACTATATAGGTGTATGTTGGTGAAATTTCGATTTTATAATGCAAGCAGCTTTGTACAAAGATTAATGCACCCGGATCCATTTGCACTCAGTTTTTTATAGTTTCTGTCTTTGATAATGAGCAAACGCTAAAAGGTTGTTCATAATAACTCATTTGGTCTACTTTGCAATTAAAAGTTCTATAATTTTAAAAGAGAACTTTAAGCCTTTACTGATATCTAATTAATAGATAATATATAATTAATATTAGAACTCAAAATAATACACAAAAATAATGGCTTTATTTAACCTTTGAGAGGGCACGCATTTTATTTTAACACGAGCGAGCGCGCGCAATAAACCTTTCGTCAAACAGTTTGTAACAAATTTTCACTTATCTAATGATAACATAGTTTGGTAATTATTAATAATTAAAAAAATGTGTTTGAGTTTAGAAAATATTTTATTTGCAAAACTATTAATAAACAAACATAAGTTAGCCTTAAATTTTAAAGCTTCACGCCTGCTCTAAGGTTAAATATAGATTTGTTTAATTTGTTGAAAAAATATACTATATACATTATTTCAGTTATCCGACTCGATAATCACAGAAAAACTCTCGAAATATATCGTAACATGTGTTTTTGGGTGGCTCTTTCTTATAATTAAGTCGATGAAATGTTGATTTAATTATTTTTTAGTATTATTATTATGATTATTATTTATCATATTCTTCAACAGATGAAATTCGTTCAAAAGGTTATTCGATGACATTATCTTATGAATGTCCTTTCAAACGAGATCATGAAAAGTGCAGACATTCTGGCTGGCATGGTTCAATCTATTACGCTTTCAAAACTTCAAATTGGAGAACAGAAATGTATGGAGTGACTTATATTTTAAGTGATTTCAGAGGCAAGTTGAGAATCCAACCAAAATAAAAATAGATGATGAATGGTATATTACTTATACCAATCCAGCTTTGTATGGTCGTAATATTTATGGTGGGGATGTCTTTCAGCACAGAGACACAATTCTGCATTGGAATATCACAAAAAGAATTTTCAAATTATTTAATGGATATTTTGCCAAATGTCCGAGACCCGGATTTCACGGTTGCTTAGACAATTTTGCAGGCGAGGGAAATCTTCAATTTTTAGACATTTATATTTAAATACTTTAACTATTTTGTCGTTGATAAAAATTCTACGTTTGGGTTGAAAGAAATCGATTTTTATAAAATAAAAAATTATTATTTATATTTGTTATTTTTTATTATATTACCACAGTTCTTATTTATTTAAAATTCATAATTAAAATTAAATATAATTTAAAAAACTACATTTCATACGAAACTTAATAAAAAGGTAAAAATTTATTTCAGTCTTATTAAAATTATTGTCCAAGCTCCGTTTAGAAGCTTTTAGACTCTTCGTGAACTGCTGCAAAATATTTTTGTATTTTATAAATTTTGAGAAACTTTTATATAAAACTGCATTTTGCTCACTGTCATTAAAACAAGAGAACCTCTCCTATAAAAACAGAACTTTGTAGCAATATTATATTGTTTGGTTTTCTCGATGTATTTGAATATAATGTATTGTCGATCTGACTCCAAGTGTGCTTTAAACAACAGTAACGAACTCCAAACGATATAAACTTTATTGATTTATACACTTTATCTCCACTTTTAAAATGACACAACGAATTATCAATCAATCACACTTAGTGCTTATTGCGACCTTCGGGAAGAATAGCACTTTTCGGATCAATTAGCTTTACAATCACTTGACGACTGCGGTGGGTTTCTGAGATCGGTAACTCTGATTTAGTTGATTCGCTTTGCTTTGACCTTGCTTAATTTCTGTTTCAAATTTCTCTTTAATTTCTTTTTTGTCTTCTATATCTTTGTCTCCTGCAAATTTCTTGTCTCTCGCAATTTTTTTGTCTTTCGAAGTTTTGGCCTTTCGCAAGTTTTTCTCTTAAATTTTTGTGTTTGATTTCAATTGCGCTTCCTTTTTATACTCCATCATTCAATAACACTTACTGATGTCGAATAGAATTTCTGATATCTTTTAACGCTAATTTATTTTGGGCCACTATGATCGATGACAGCTGTCCAGATAAATCATTTTTTAGAGATGCTCTTTCCCGGATTTTCAAACAATATTTCTTCCCTTATCTTGAAAGGGCTTTCGAGATAATGTGCGAATTTTGTTTTTGTTTTTGTTTTCCAAAATTTGCACTTGTTAATTATAAATGACCTTCTTTGATTTAATTGTCTGTTTTTATTGATTTTCTCTTATTCCTTTCTCGTTGTTCAACATTTCTTTTTCATTCTCTTTTTATGAGGCTCCAGAACCACATCTTACTCACTTCTCATTGTTTTCCTCAGTCATTTTACATGTTTATTAATTATTTTATTTCATTATTTAGGTATCCTCAACAATATTGTAAAGGGCTGTTTTTACTTTGAAATATAATAACTTAAAATGTCATCTTATTTCTTAATTTTGAATGCCGCTATTCGAAAATGGTAAAATATTAGTTTATTCTTGACATTGGTCTTTATGGTGAGTGTCTTCCTTTCGTAGAAATCTCTATATGGCTTGAAAATACTTATTCCACTTCTTTTATAAAATATGGCTATTCTGGTCCTAAGGCACATGGTAATACCTTAGCCTGCTTTGATTTCTTGATTTTAATTTTAATTCTTTTGACACTCATTTTGTTGATATTGTTCTTAGTCTTCGTTTTCCCTAGCCAGCCATTGAATTTTCATGATCCATCATACACCATAAAAGGCCTTGTATACTTTTCTTGAAAGAATATCTGCATTAGAATGAGTACTTTCTTTTCTAAATAATCTTTCTGGTATTATCGTAGACACCTTTAAAATGATATAGTGTTGAGTTATTATTATTAAAAGTCGGTTTCCTCTGACTCTTCGTGCCCTTTTTGAATCAAACAAGTAAACCCAACACAGAATAATTTTATTTGAACTTTACCACAGTTACAACTCAATCCGATTTATTTCAATGTTTTGTAATTACAATTTCACTGATTTATTTGCACCCTTCAACCACCATATAAATTTGATTATCTTAAGGTAGGTTATCCAATGGATAATCACCCTTTCTGATAGATAAGGTTTGACTTTACTTGGGTTTAGATTCTTTTACTGATCTGACTACACTACTCGTTTGCTTCGACCACTGGCCATTTCTTGTTTTTCCCTTTTCCTTTTATAATCCTGCTCAGACGGTTTTCAGATAATTGTCAACAACATTTGCTACATTATTAAATTATTAAAAAAATAATTACTTGCCACAGACCACCTAAGCCGACATTTGTCAATAAAGTTTGCTACATTACTAAATTACCAATTAGGAAATAATTACCTCTCCATAGATCAGTGGCGCCCGTTTTTAATTGTTTAGGCCAATTTACCTTTCTATATTATTCTGTCTACGCACCGGGTTTTCCTCATCTCTCGGAATTTCCTCATCTCTCGGGTTTCCCATTGCCTTGGAGTTCCCATTGACTCGGGCTTTCCAATAGTAATTAATTTTTTAAATTAATTTCTTATTTTTTCTTATATTATTTTCTACGGACCCCTCACTAAATCTTTATTATTATTTCTGGACTCGTCTCTCAATTTTGCGTTTGTTGGGCTCAGAGCTACAATTTAAACAAAAAATAAAAATAAAAGTTAAAGACTAAAGTAAAAATAATGGAACGAGTCACTGAAAATAAGCACGCACCGCAAGAAGATACCAAAAATTAATGAAAAACATATTAAATAAAACAAATTAAAAATATAACAAAAATAAAATAAAAACAAATAATTAACTAAAATCACTAAAAAGCCTACAGCTGCAGAGAGAGACATATGAAAAATAAAATAAACTGCCAAAACCTTGCAAAATAAGGTTTAGAAAAAACATAGGCCGAAGTGGCGACCAGAAAACAAATAAAAAAGGGCTAAAAATAATATTATAAGAAAATAGTACTAAAAATAAAATCCAAATATAATATAAATGGTATATCAAAAAATAATAAAAACAGTTTAAAATTATTAAAATAATTAAAAAGCCCTAAAAATGGCGAAAAATCGCCCATTGGTCGCACACACGCATAAAAATAGTATATATACAGTGACGAAATTCATTATTTTTAACTTATGCAAATTTTTGAAAAACTGAACTATCTCTGCGATATCATCAAACTATCAAACGTAAGGATTTGTATTAATTTCAGTTTATCTTTTTTTTACGTTTATGTAAAATTTTTACTTGATTAAACGTTTTTCGATGTTCATAATGCTCTGCATTTTCATTAATTAATTATCTTTACATGCTTTTAAGTACTTATTTATGTTCGAGTCCCTTAAATATTATATGATACGTATGTCAATAGCAGTTCATGGGACGGATCTCGTGCCGGCTGGTGGGTGAAAACCTCTAGTTGAGCTCACGGGTCATGCCTCGTGAACGCCTCGCAGTCCGCAGTAGGGTCTGGCAATACGCACAGGACCTCCACGCAGGGCGCCGTTGTATAACTCGAAGCGACTGCTGAAAAGTGGCCGGAGCGAGTAGAATTAAAATCAAGGGAAGAGCGTAGTTTCAGTTAAGGGGATATTAAGTACGATCATAGATTGATCTAGAAAACAATTTTTGGAAATCTCGAACCAATTAATAAACGGAGAGCGGGTAGCAGGGATAGGCATAGATATTGACAATTGACTAACAGAACTATCGCTCGAAATAAAATTAAAAATTAAAAACGAAATCGCATAAATTTTATTCGTTCTGAACACATTAGACAAGATTATACCAAGTAGAACAAACTCCACAATATGGATAGACGCGAAGAACCATTTCCCAGTCCAGTAGAAAATTCCATCACAAAGGAGTTGTACGAAAATCGACATGAATAGTTAATGTGGCCGATAGAAAATATAGATCTATGTCTCTGACGTCCGGCGCCATAAGTATACTCCAAGAAGACGATGAGTCCACGCTACATATTTTTCTCAGTTTTCTTAAAAGTTCGCAAGAAACCGATAAGTGCTGTGATGAGAAATAGGCTGAACTCATTACATCGTCAGATACAACTCATAGTGACATGAAAATTGGCATTTTGAAAACGGGACATTGAAGCCGGGGGGCTGACGCGATCTTCCTTCAGACACGAGATCCATCGCGATAAGGATCCATACACCTGCATGACCCGTAAGTCAAAATTTCCGACGAATATCATGGTCTACTAAACAATATTACACAAAGTTTGATAAAATCAATAATACACGCTCACCTACGCTTTCAATTTTTCATTGAATGTTTTTAGTACATTATATCTAACTTACTCATCACAAACAGTGAATATCAATCGATAGTCACCGCCATAACTAAATTTTACACAATCCAATATTGTGGATCTAACATTCTGAAATTCTGAAGCGCTAAGGACCTTAGGAGTTAATACACGTCGCACCTGCAGGGATCTAACATTTGTAAATGTATTTATTAGAATTAATATAAAATTTTTACTAACTATCTTAACCCGCATAATTTTTTGTATTAAATAATTTTTCCTTTATGTATCATTTAAAAATCCAATTTTCTCAACAGGATCGATAGTAACACTAGAAATATTAATGCTAGATTATTCATAATAATAATCCGGATTTGCGGATGATAGGTTCTGATAATTTTAATATTATTTCAACAAATTTCGTTAATTAAAAATTAATAATAATCACTAATATAGAAAACATTAATGTAATTAATAATAGTAAATATCGTAACAACCACGGGATGAGTATGTAGCGAGTTTTATTAATTTCAATTCAGTAAAATTTATTAATTAGTAATAATATCAATACTATTTGTTATAATATTAATCATGATCATAGTAGTGTCGCCCCTAACGAATCTAAACTTTTAATTATGTAACTGTAGTCGTAGTAATGGTATAATTCATGACGATATAAATTTGCCGAAGATACCGAGCAATAGTAAGGATGTTATTTCACGATCTCGCGCGCAATCCCTAATCGAGTGACAAGTAATCATAACCCTATTTAGCCGATAATTTGACTAACGATAGGAGTCCAACGTTGATAAGAATGAATCTGGGGGGATCAGCAATCCACCTTAGAAACCCGTAATCTTCCCCAGCCACAATTAAGAAATAATTTCGTAAGATTTTCATGAAATTCAATCAATTTAATATTTTTACAACTTTTCAGATATTTCCTAAATATCCATCGGAACTCTAGGTTTTTGAGGAGATGAAGAAATAACAACGTAACATTTAACTTGTACTTAAAATAATTTTTTTTTATCTCATTTGCAATTTACCAGGAGCAGTGGAACCAGAACCTTCAAATGAGGAGTCTATAAATACGGAAAACAGAAGTTTTCCGATAACTTAAGTTTAAAAATAATATTTTTATAATGTATAAAAACTCCAAATCATGAATATCATTGAAAATGAGGAAGATTTATATAAATTTGGGAAATTAACGAAAATTTCCAAAGCCTCATAAAATCAATAATTATAAAATCAATAAATATCAAAAATTTGTATTTGTCAAAAGGTAAAAAAGATGGCCGCCAAAACGAATTTCCAAGGAACAGAGAATGAGTTTATTTGAATATAGAAACTTTTTAATAATAAATTTTATTTTAATAAATTTTTGCTTTCAATTAATCAGACTTACATTTGTTCGAAATTAATTCCATTTATTTACATAAATTGGCATAAATTCCTAAAACCCCTAAAAAATTAAATTAAAATTGAATTAAAAATAAATGATTATTAAAAGTATTATTTAAGAGCTTGATCTCATACCTTTAAGAGATCACAAAATATACTTTATTAAAATTTACCTGTCAGCCATTTTAAAAATGACTAATTCATAAAATAATCATAATCTTAGTTGAATGTTCAATAAAACTTCTGTTATAGAAGTTTTTAATGAACTGAATCAGGTGTATTTAAACAAGAAATCCCTTAAAAATTGATGCTGTCATGGAAAATAGAGAAAAACTCAAATTTAGAAAACTGACAAGCTCGGCAATTTAAAATAAAAAATTTTTAAGGTGAAAATAAAAATCATTTATTAATTGAAATGATATTTACTAAAGATTTTGAAGGAAACAAGTTGACTATCCAAATATTTCTTCTGTAATATGAAGGCAAGGAGATTCTTCTCCCCGTTTATGAGCTTTATCCTCCAGAAATTAGCTTGATTTTCAAGAGTTAATTTTTATTGAATATTAATTCGAAAATATATTAAGAAGAGAAGTTCCCAAAACCGCTTTTAAAGGAGTTATTTTAGCCTAATAGATGAATTGCAAAACACCAGTGTGAGGGATATAGAATTATAATAAAATTATATTATTAATAATACCAATAATAATTTCTAATTCTCGGATGGTATTAGCTTACTAAGATTTGGACTTACAATTTCCGGTCGACTTGTTTACTAATTCGGATAACTTTGGTTCTTAGTTAACTACTGTCTGCTATTACATCATGGCATCTACTATGGTCGTGCGTGGCGATGAGGCAAATTTGGAATATGTCAGATACATCTGTTATTCATATTTAAATATTTTATTGCTTAATTTTAGAAAAACCAGTGTCTTTGATTTCCTTATGGTATTCTGAGATTATTTGATCGTTTCGAAGAAGACTTATCTGTTTGATTCTCATCTTACGCCTATTAACGTTTCGCTTCGAATTCGCATTGGGCCTTTATTTATATTGTTACGTCATTTTTCGCCTACGAATTTAATGTGAATTGCGTTTGGAAAAATATAAGTATTTGAGTGATGCAGGTTTTTGTGAATTTTACGGGTGGGAGATATTATCATGATCAGGTTCCTAGCAAATTTTTTGATAATATTATACTACTAGTTTTCTCTTACGTCAACGATTCTTATGAATTTCGTGTTGATCGGTTTAGCTACATTAATCCCTTCTCAACAATTTATTTATTTGGTTTACCTTTGAATGATGGGTCGATTTATGATTTATGTCATTCTATCCTTATACTTTTCCTTAGTTCAGCTTCAATCGATAAATTATCCGTAGGTTGAGTTTTATTTCAAGTTAATAGATTTTTGTTAGTTTTATTCAAGAATTATTTTGCTGTTATTAAATTAACGTACATTAAGTGAATCAATGAATTGCTTAGTGTTTATCTATAGTTGTCTTACTTTTAGAAAATGAATTACCTTATGTTAATTCAGAGGATTAGTTTATTTTAACCCATGACTACTTTACTCAATGGTTTTCGATTAATTCACCGGTAATTTCAACTAATTTGTTTCAGCTACGTATTTAATTTTACTTTTAGTGATGAGTTTTACTTAACTTGTTTCACAATATGCATTGATTTACTTTAGTAATGCGTTTCACCTAACTATCTCAAACATAAGTTTCATTTACTTTTAGTAATACGATTTATTAATTTCAATTTACATTTGGGAATAAGATTTATTAGTTTAATTTACTTGTAGCCATAAGATTTATTCATTCAATTTGCTGAAACGCTTGATTGATTTAATTTACCTTTAGAAATAAGTTTTATTAATTTACTTTTGGAGAACTACTTTAATTTACTTTTAGAAATGAGATTGATTAATTTACCTTTAGAAATATGATCTAATAATTTAAACAATTTATTAGTTTAATTTGCTTTTAGGGATACGTTTATCTAATACAATTACACCATTTAATTTACTGTTAACAATAAATTTTAGCTAATTTATTCCAAAATATTAGTTAATTTACTTCTAGCAATAAGTTTCACCTCATTTAATTCAAAATGTGAGTTTAATCTACGTTAGTAATAAGTTTTGTCTAATTTAAATGAATTTGATTTACGTTTAGTAATAAGTTTTGTCTAATTTAAATGAATTTAATTTACGTTTAGTAATAAGCTTAATGATTTCAAAACATTAACACGGAATCAGTTATATCAACGAATTTCAATTTAATCTATCCCCGTACCATTTCCCTTTAATAGACCTTAGGCGCATTTTGTGTTTATATTATATTTACTGAGTGCCCACTGGACTACTCGATGTGATAATTTTGAGCCGTGTGTAAATAAATTTAGGTCGATTTTACAGAAATGAGAAACGAGGAAGGAGTCGGAGACTTCTCCCTTATTTCTCGCTTCAGCTATAGGGATAATATTGACGTTACGACCCCTGCGTTTCTCAACGCCGAGTCTTCACGGGTACATATCATTGGCGATTTTCCACGCACTTACATGCATCTGCACTGTGTAGATTTTATTTACTTGCGTTGTGTGTCGGCTGTGGGCCGGAAAAATTTAGACATTTTAATTTATAAAACAAATATATATGTAAAACAATTTAGGTATATTAATAATATTTATTAATTATAAAAACAACATAATTACCCATTTCGAACCATTCCATAAAATTGAAAAACATCATAGCATAAAATAGAACATAAATGCCTCTCTCCCCACGTCGCCGCCAAGCAGAGCTCTACAGAGATGCTATGGACGTGACGTGGAAAGAGGGTTCCAACCAAAATATTTCTCACCTAAAAATTCTGATTTCCACAATAATTTCAAATTGAAAATATAGTTTGTGTCGAACAACGGTTTAGATTTTAAACAATTTTCAAAATAGTTCTAAAAATAGTTAAATTTCGAAACGGTTTTAACAATTTTCAAAAATGGTTTTGTTAAATGTGAAAATGGATCAGTATTTATACCTATTTTTCTCGCGTGTGAAATTTGATGCAGTATAACAAAATTCGACCTTGTTATTTTCTAGCAAATTCTATTTTTTAATTTTAATATTTTTTGATTTATTTTTATAATTTTTTATTTAAAATTTTCATTGAATTATTACTAATTCAAAATTTTCGATTTAAATTTCATTTTAATGAACTTTTATTAATTTTTCTAATTTTGTCGAATTTGTTGTGTTTTCTTGTTATATTTGTATAGGTATCGTGCGAATCTTGGTGCATTTTGTTATTATTTAATTTATTTTTATGTTTGTTAATTTATATTTAATTCTTTTATTTCTCAGATTTTATATGGTTTAATTGGTGTTTCAATAGGTTTATTTAAATTGCATGTTGTATTTGCGTGTGTGTTTCTGATCCATTTAAACACTCTTCAAGGCCGTTTACGTTCTGGCCCAACATATAACAAAGAAAGAAATGGATAATTTAAAAATCTTTTGCCTTTATCCCAGGAACAACTGGAATTCTGTTTTTGATTCATTAGACGACGACGGAAATGGCCAGTTAACTTTACAGGAATTCACGGAAGGTTTCGGTATGATTGATATATGATTTTTATTCGTGTTTCATAAAGCCAATAAACACAGTCAATTTATAATTGGGGACGTTCAACAAAAAAAATGACATTCAAGTGATTTCGGGACCGAGATTTTAGTTTTGAAGAAAAAAACACAAAATTTCAAGATAATTTATCATGTTCTGTAGTTGAAAAGAGTAATTATAATTTCGGTAATATCAAATATTTAATTTGAGTTTCTAGGACGGCCAGGTGATAGTTTGCGGTTAATTTATTAAATATTTTTAATTTACATCAATATTTTTATATTAAAGTTTATTTTGTTTAATAAATAAATTTAAAATTTAATAAAAAAGTTTAATAAAAAAATTTAATAAATAAATAAACCTTTTCTCTGAATACTTAAAATGTTTAAAATAATTTGATAATAATACTGTTCGAAGTAATACTTTTTGTATTTATAGCATCCATAATTAACTAAATATTTATTAAATTCAAATACAAATCTAATATTTAAACAAAACTCTAACAACGCAATAAATCATAATTTTAGCTCGAATAGAAAAAATGTTCCATCTCAACTTGAATGTTCTAGTTTTAGTTGAATTATATATTTACAATCTCAGAGTGCAGCATGTAAGTTTGCGTATATTCATAACATCATATGGTAATGATCACTGGTGCCGCTAATTATGGTGCCACTAAATTCAAATACAAATCTAATATTTAAACAAAACTCTTACAAAGCAATGAATCATAATTTTAGCTAGAATAGAAAAAATGTTCCATCTCAACTTGAATGTTCTAGTTTTAGTTGAATTATCTATTTACAATCTCAGAGTGCAGCATATAAGTTTGCGTATATTCATAACTTCATATGGTAATGATCACTGGTGCCGCTAGGTGGCGTGGATTTTGTATTCATAGTATCTATAATTGATAATAATTTCAAATTATATTTTTCATAGTATTACAGATAATCATTAATAATCAATAATTGTATCATTACTAGTTCACACAAGAATTATTTTATGTGCATTAATGATTATAATTAATTACTACTAAGTAATTTAATCATAAAGATTCGCAAGATTAAGGTTCGTCTTTTTTCTTGCCTTAAAGTCAAACTTTGCAAAATTATTTGATGTCCAGTGCATCAGGATAAGTGTAAAACTGTGTTAGCTGGACACTGTTTTTACATTTGCCTGGCGCTAAGAGAAATCTGAGCGCCTACCGCATAGTACTGATGAGACCCATTAGCTGGAGACTAGTATATTATTTGGAAATGTACTGGATATCACTTAATGTATCGTAAATTCCTTGAATATAATCAGACAGTGATTAATGAAAAATAATGTGTTTGTATTTGATAAATAGAATGTACATAATTTCTTAAATACAAAATATATTTTGCAAAAAAGGTATTTTTCTAAATTACAAAACGAAACACATTTTTCAATGGAGTGCAGAGTCCTATTTTCACTTTCAATGTGGTGCGGCTCGTTTAAAAGGTTAAGAACCACAAATTACCAAAATAAATTTAAAATTAAATGAAATTCGAATAAAGCAAAAATCAATATTTTTCGGAGGAATGTAGTAACCGGTGACAAATGAAATTATGAGATGTATAAAATAATTTCAAATTGGTTAGAACAAAAAACAAATAAATTAATTAATTCATTTTAAAGTGAGCCTGTAAATCATAAGGGTTCTAGCTCAATGTTAGCTTAATGAGAACATAGATTTTATTAAATTGTACGGACAGCGTATTACTGGCGCAATAATTCTTTCATGACAGTGGTTTAATGAGGCAGTCAAGTATTCGTTTGACTTCAAATAGGGACCAGGAAAGAATTTATGGAGAAAGATATAGCATAAAAAGGGATGAACAAAATAAAGTGCCAAGGGATCAATAGAAAGAAAAGCTAAACTTTTGTAAATATAAAAATAGAAAACTAAATTATTCTATTAAATTACCTGTAATAAATATTTTACTTGACAATAATAATCAATAAATAAATACTTTTCCACTTTGCACTTTTTGTTATTTTTATTATTATATCTTTTGTTATATTTGTTATATGTTATATTTTGCAATATTTTTTTAAAACTTTCTTAATGATTTTCTCGGAAAATACAATGAAAATCTTTGAATTTATCATATAAACCAGGGGTTCTTAACCTTTTTTACTTCATACCTCACCTAATATTTAATTTTGTGTTCTCACCTCCAGCATAATTAATTTATTTTAACAAAAGATAAGAAACATAATTAGTGGTATACCAACATTACATATACTATTTTATTTTTCTATGTATTACTATGTATTTATAAAAATAATCATATTTAATTCATACTGATAATGTAAATAATTTTAATTTAAAAAAAAACATAACAAAAATAAACAAAATCTCATACCTCCCCCAACACATTAGTATACCTCCCCAAGGGAGGTATACCTCACCGGTTAAGAAACCCTGATATAAACACTTCGAAAAAAATATGATTATTATCAAAACATTTAACCCTTTAAGGGCCGGCCGCAACTATAGTGGCAAAGTAGTTCCAAAAATATCAAATGTGGTTTTTATTATATAAAATTAAAAAGAAAATTTTTTTCAAATAAAAAAATTTCATAAAACACACTGTTTACATAATATTAGCTAAAAACTAAAATAAATCAAACTATAATGAAATCACATTTCTGTGTGTATTTTTATGAAACTAAACAAAACGAATGATTTTTTTCAAGAAATTTTTTTTCTAAAAAACTACGAATCAATATGTAAAAATAAGAAAAGACAAAAATTCAATCGAAAAATAAACTATTTTATTTTTATCAATAAATATGGTTATTATAAATTTACTTTTGTGTGATAATCTTTGAAACATGGTATAATGCAATAATGGAACATCACATAGTTGACACATTATTGTGATTCTTTTTCGATCACTTGAAGTTGAACAAACAACACAGAATTTCTTTCCATTATCACCAGAATTTATTGGAATTTTATCAGGAAAGTGTCTTCCTTGTAAACAAAGTGGTTTTTCGCTTAGTGGTGGTCTTCCAACTCGTTCGCTTCTTTAGATCCATATTTTCTATCAATTGTCTAACCAAAATCAGTCTAAAATCAGCCAATTGGATTATTGACTTGTTCTGTATATACAATAAGCGTTATGTACTACCATATCAATGATGTGAAAAAAGAACTTTTGTACCATTTGGTAGTCGCTCTAACGCATTCTGAAAATGACATTCTCATATCAGATAATCCACACCACCCATGAATAAACTGTAATCTATAACTGTTTTTGGCTTCATTATTTTTTCGAATGATTGGAAATTGGTCTTTGTTGATTCAACTAGTCCATTTCTATGAATTGTGGACAACATGAATACTTCGCGTTTATCCATCCATCTTTGAAACAATAATTTATCAGTATTGTAGTTTTCAAGTTCACCTTTTTTCATTTTTTCCAGAATATTTCGGAAGACCTTTGCGATTTTTTCGTAATGTTCCACAAGCTCCAGTTTTCTTGTAATGAAGTATTTCGAACAATGGTGGGCTTGAATACCAATTGTCAACATATAAAACGTGTCCCTTATCCAGATGCATATTCATAAGTTCCATTACGATTGATCCACTTATACCAAGTAATTCATGAAATCTAAACTTTGTAGATTTAGCAGTGTAAATGATAAAATTGAGAATGCATTGTGTGGTACAGTCCACCATTTCAAATAGTTTTATTCCGAATCGATGGCGTTTTGATGGAATATATTGTTTGAAGCTCAATCTTCCTTTCCACAGCATTAGGCTTTCATCTATACAATGTTTCTATCGGGTATGATGGCATTTTTGAATTTTTCTTTGACCATATTTACAACGTTTCCAATTTTGAAAAGCTTGTCATTGGTTTTTTGTTCATTATTTGCAAAGTGAAGGAATCTCATAATCTGAAGAAATCTGTTTCTTGTGAATGTCTTTGGAAATATTGGAGTGTTCAGTAGAGGATCAACGCTCCAATAGTCTTTCAACTCATTTTTGCTAACCAAACCTGTAAGCATCACAATCGCAAAAATACTGATAATTCGTTTGATGTTACATCAAACCACTTCGCCATTTTCTTTTTGTGATGGTAAAGAATGATGTTGTTGATAAAGATTTGTTTTCTTTACCACATAATCATGAATTCGGAATCAATAAACCATTCAAAATAGTCAATTGGCTGTTCATTTTCGACACGGAAGTTTTTTGGACAAGGTTTTTCTTGAAATTGATGAAGTCTTGGCACAAAGTTTCCTACTTTTGACCAAATTCTTTCACCAGCTCGATCGTTTATGATGTCGAAATCTTCAATTTCATCATCACTTCCAATATCTGATCCTTCATCTGCTAATAATTCATAATCAGCGATTTCGTTTGACATTTCTCTATAAAAATGTATAAAAAATAAAATAAATTTGCTCACTTTTCTAATCCTTTACGTAATTCAATTTTTTTGATGTCAAAATCTTTATTTTCGTATATTATATTCATAAAAAATATCAACTCACCTCTAAATAGCGTAGTTTAGAAGATAATCGAAAAAAAATTGGACGTGATCCGTATGCGACTTTTGTTGAATATAAAAAAACATATGTGAAAAATTTGGAAAATTAGAAAAAACAAAATACCTATTTTATAGAGTTTTTTATGCTGGTTCTGAATCTCATAATAGTTTTTGTCATAAAATTCTCAGCTGTGAGATAATTCAAAAAACGTTGAATTAAATTTTTAACAAAAAATGATTTGGTAAGTTAGTGAAAAGCCATTCTGCCACGACAAGGCCTTTCCAGAAGAATGGTACCAATTCTAGGCTGGTTAGACCTACCTCTCATATCTGAAAGGATTACCATTTCGAGGCTGGTTTGACCTACCTTTCTTATCTAAAAGGATTTGTATTTGCCTATTTCGTTTCTTTTTTGTTTCTTGTTGGTCAAGACCTCTTTTCAAACCTTCGCCAGCTGGCCCGGTTTGAGAATCTCTTCCTTTCTCGATGATGATTCAATAAAATGATTCCAATCATCATCAGACATAAATCAGGTTTTATTGAATTTGTCCATTCTTCAGGATTTAGGTAACTAAAATCGTAATGATTTTTTACCTCCAGAAATATATATGCAAGCATGGGGTATCCTTTGCGCATATAAATTTTCTACTTTTTTCATCTTTGCAATCTCTGAAAGGAGGCAAATGTCGGGCCATACTTACCCACATCGCTTTCTCTTCTTTGATTTGCATGAAGATGGTGCATTTTCCAAATAAGGAGGATACACTTCTCTTGTAGGAGGGTGATAGCAACGTTTATCAGGACACACCAAGTAAAACCAGCCTTGAAGGTGGAATTCTTTTGCGTAGTCTTCCTACTCGCCTCGGATCAGACATTTGTTTGAATGATTCGAATGAATGAATGAATGAATGAAATAAACCTATGTGAATATTGAACAATATTTTATAAAAAACATATTATAAAATATTTATATTCATGTAAATAAATTTTATATTAAAAATTATAAAATTAATTTTTTTTTCCGGTTTTTAATGAAATAAATAAATATTTATAAAAAAAATAAAATTAAAAAATTTAAATAAATTTTAAAAAAAGCCGGTCCTCAAAGGGTTAAAACACTGAACAAATAAATCGTTCCATTTCACAATTATTGGATATTAAAAACTCATTTATGATTTAAAATTTAAATATCTACTATTTCAATTTATTCTAACTATTTTTACAAATATTCGAAAATTTAATTCTCAGCTGAAACAACTTTACATACGCAAAGAAACATTTCATAGACTTTCCAATATTTGGGTAGTGCTACTATAAAGATATTTGATTACAATTCTCTCTAAGAAATGAAAGGGTCTTTTCTTTGGTACTTTAAAAATGAAAGAAAATTCTCGACAAAGAGTAAATGATTGCTCTTCCAAATAAAATAATAAGTTCAAAATCGGAATTGATAGATGCGATTCCAAGCCAAAACCTACGGCGTGATAAATCAAAAGTAATTACTATATGGACATATCTGTGACTGACACGTAATTTCCAATACTGTACTGAGTCATCAGGATCCGATATTTACATAATTTTTATACCAAGGAAAAAGTGAAGGTTCATAAACGAATTTTCTTGATCGAATATCAAATCAACTAGTTAGTTAAGTAGTGCTAGCAAAGAAATAATTAATTGACAATGCGTTAAAAATCACAGTTTGATAAAGGAAAAAGAAATATTTTAAATGCGTTAAATTTTTATGTCCTTGAAATTGTTATTGCCATTTATAGAAACTCTATTAACAGATTACATTCATTCATCTTCTCAAACATTTTATAATACGGATTACAAGGTATTGCCTATCGGCTTTTATTATAACAGAGATTTTACGAATGCATATAAGTGTGCATAATTTGTGCTCGCGAGAATTGTCTAATAAAAGAGATAATTACGTTTCCCTTAAATGGAAACAAATACCGTCGTACATTGGACTAATTGCCTCATCCCATACTCAAATAAACACCATGTGTTTAATATTCTCTAGATTTAACTGATCATTAAAAGATCTTAAATTTCATGGGAGCATTTGATGTACTCCATTGGATTGACTGTAACTTTATAAGAACCAATTGACGTATACCACAGTGGATCAATTGTTGAATACCGGATCGGACCAATTGCTTTGTCTCACAAAGAAAACATTGAATCATTCGCGATGTCTTCCGTCAAAGTTTATGTAAAATTTTCTCACACACCCATAATTATTCAATTTAACCTAACTCATTACGTTTATTTCAGTCATTGGAGATTAAGCACCCTATTGCATTTAATCTATGCAGATTTTGATCTATGCTAATTTTAATCTATGCAAATCACTTGAAAAAGGCTGTGCCGAAAATTCGTGAATACCTTAAATAAATCTGATTCATAGTCAAATTTTGTAGAAAATATAAAAGATTTATGATTTTATATATATATATATAAGTAGTGGGATGTGTCACATCCAGCACATGTCACATCCAGCACAGTACCCCTCCCCCCCCCGGCTGAGAGAAAATTTTTCTAAGTCCAAAAGACAAAGACCATGACTCATTCAAGGTCACTGGATGACTCATCATATTTTTTCAAGGTCATTTAAACAAAGACCATGACTCATTCAAGGTCATTGGATGACTCATCATATTTTTTCAAGGTCATTTAAACAAAGACCATGACTCATCCAAGGTCATTTGATGACTCATCATATTTTTCAAGGTCATTTAAACAAAGACCATGACTCATTCAAGGTCATTGGATGACTCATCATATTTTTTCAAGGTCATTTAAACAAAGACCATGACTCATCCAAGGTCATTGATGACTCATCATATTTTTCAAGGTCATTTAAACAAAGACCATGACTCATTCAAGGTCATTGGATGACTCATCATATTTTTCAAGGTCATTTAAACAAAGACCATGACTCATTCAAGGTCATTGGATGACTCATAAAAATTTTCAAGGTCATTCAAAAGTAGGTCAAGGTCATTCAAAAGTAGGTCAAGGTCATATTATTTTTAAACATTTTTAAATTTAAATTTACTACTTATAAAAATAAGTAGTATATATTTTGTAAATTTATTTTATTATTATTTTTATTATTATTACTATTATTATTATTATATATTGAAACCGAGACAAATACAACAAATTTATTATAAAGAGACAATTCTACTATAGTAGTATTGTCTAAGAGCTTTATTCAAAGCCCATTCCACATACTTCCGATATCGGGCGGCGCAGCAATGACATCCATCACCACAAGGGTATTCGGGTTCCATATCTTTTGACAAATTGTTTTGTTCGATATCCCATAGGAACTCATCTATTACAGTAAATATCCATATTGATGTATGATTGAATATCAAGTCTGGAATTATTGATGCAGGCTTATCCATGATTCCATGTATTTCTGGATAATAGAATTCCAGACGTTCTTTAATAACTTTAAAATAATCATCTAAAAGCAAGTAATAATAATAATATTAATAATAAATTACCGTAATGTTTAATTTCATTCATAGCTTGAACTGCGCTCGGTACAACCATTTTAATGATAAAAAAAAATGAAATAACAATTACTTTTATACTAATTTAGAGACACACACACATCTTTAGCTATAAACAATAAATATTAATTTATATAGATTTGAAAATGATTAAAGAAATTTTAATAATATTATTAGTTTTTAATATGGCCAACTCAATTGTTGTAACCGTTCAAGGTAAAAATTCAACAAGATGTGTATGTCCTGATACCGCTGTATTGATGGATATTTTGTATATGATAGATAGGCCTAGATATTTGAAAACTCCAGTCAAAAGATTATCTGAAAGAATGAGTAATTTAGAATTCCGATTTGAACATACATATGAGACTTTAAAAAGAGCTAAAAACGAATTATATGATGATATTATATATTTAAATAAGACCATTGGTACTATCAAAAATGAATTAAGAAAATCAATATTAGAATTGAAAGAAAATCATAAACTTAATGAAAAATTGATGAATCAAGTTCAATATAGTATAAAATTTTATTCTAATAAAACAACTGATCAGTTCAATCGTATAATGAAATTACAACAACACCCAGTTAACAGTGGCGGAAACAGCTTGAAAGAAGTTAACAGTGCCAACAAATCATCATTGCCATTTCCATTATATTTTTTTACATATTTTCTTAGTATTACATGATTCTGATTGGTCGAATATAGTATAAATAAGCTTACACTTTCATATATTTTTATAAAATGCCAGAAACTAAATTTTTTATAACTTTGTTGAATGAGCTGGTCTCTAATAATAGAGAAGAAGATGAAATCATTAAAAACATGAAATTTATGGTAAACCGTACCGAGAAAATCGTTGAAGACATCCCATTCGATTATGAAAAAATTCTCAATTTGCCACCATTGGAGAGAAAGAAGGCATTCCAATCAATATTTAGTTACATGTTCGATGAAAATAATAAATGGATGCGAATAATAGTAGGATTAATGTACATGAAACACATGATATTAAAATCTGGATCCGACTATGAAAATTATTTCCAATGGTCTATAGAGGTATATTACTTTATATTGTTAATAATTTATTATTATTTAGGTGATAGAAACAAAAATTGATCCGTGGTAGAATCAAACAGTGGATGGACAGCTATTATTCAAGTTGCCGCAGAAGCCAACGCTCTGATATTATATCGAGAATTGCAAATTTTTATTAAAACTATTCACTGGAGTATCTGTTTTATATTTATGTAACAAGGTTTATCATAGATTTTAATAAATATTTCTTTGTTATTTTTATTAATAAAAACTATATTTTAAAGATTTATTGATTATTACATGTACATTCTTCATCACCACAAGATTCTATCATAATATTTTCTATAACATGATCAATACAATTCTTAAATTCGGTAGGCTCATCTTTTTCGGTATCTTCTTCAACATTAATAATTTCTTCAGAATCATTAATAATTTCAGTATCTCCATCATTAACAATTTCATCAGTCTGACATCCAGAATCACTCTGACATTCAGATTCGCAATCCGATTCTTTACTCAATGCTTCAACTAGAGTCAACATATCTCTAATTTTTACACCGGTTATTTCTTCAAGTTTATCAAACAAAAAGTTTATTAAATATTCTAAACCAAAATTAATTAATTATTTATATTTTATATTTTACCTTTTTCAGACATCATTTTAACACTATTTTAAAACTAATTATAATTTTGTTTATAGAATAACAAAGAAACATTAATACATTTATTAAACACTAAACACTAAAATAACTGTGAAAGTCTAGCAGTAACAATTTTCCAGATTGGAGAAAGCACATCGTTTTGATCTGCTTTATATCCTTGGATTGTTATTGTTATATACCAGTTTTCCTGTTCTTTGAATCCAATTTCTGTAAATGCATCATAATATCTGGTATATTGACTCGTGAAGAACGCATTTTCATTGCATTTTAAATTGGAATTGATCTTTTTGAACGTATTATCAATATCCTTGATATCTAACATTGAGAGAGTGCCAGCAAGAGATTGAAATTGAGTCTTATTGAGTTTGACCGGATTTGCCAATTGCATATTAATAGGCTCCTTTAAAAAATACATTTTATAATTGTGGAACATCTGAACTGGTTGGACGCTTATTTTCTTGGTCATGTTTGATTTATGATCTCTATAAGGTGGTGACGCACTTTTATACCCTTGACTGATACTGATTAACCAATCAGAATCATGCATGATAAGTGCATGATAATTGCATGTTAAGTGCGTGACTGTATGTAAATTAACTAGTTGAGTTTTATGATTTTACACATATCATCTATATATAAATGTATTATAATTTTTATTATTATTACTATTATTATTACTATTATTATTTTTATTATTATTATTATTATTATTATTATTATTACTATAATTAATATTTTTATTATTATTATTAATATTATTATTAATATTTTTATTATTATTATTAATATTATTATTAATATTGTTGTTATTATTATTATTATTATTTTATTATTATTATTATTATTGTCAAGGTTATTGGATGACTCATCATAATTTTTCAAGGTCTATATTTTGTAAATTTATTTTATTATTATTATTATTTTTATTATTATTATTAATATTATTATTAATATTATTATTACTTTTTATTATTCTATTATTACTATAATAAATATTTTTAATATTATTTTTATTATTATTATTATTATTATTATTATTGTTACTATAATTAATATTTTTATTATTATTATTAATATTATTATTAATATTTTTATTATTATTATTAATATTATTATTAATATTGTTGTTGTTATTATTATTATTATTATTATTATTATTATTATTATTATTATTATATTATTGTCAAGGTTATTGGATGACTCATCATAATTTTTCAAGGTCTATATTTTGTAAATTTATTTTATTATTATTATTATTTTTATTATTATTATTAATATTATTATTAATATTATTATTACTTTTTATTATTCTATTATTACTTATAAAAAAAAAAAAATTTTTTTTTTAATACTTATAAAAACTTTAATTATTATTAATATTAATATTTTTATTAATTTTAGTATTATTATTATTTTTAATATACTTATTACTTATAAAATTTATTAAAATTTTTATTATTATTAATACTTTGAAAACTTTTTATAATATTATTATTATTATTATTTTTATTATTACTATTATTATTATTTTTAATAATATTATAATTATTATTAATGTATAAAACTTCTATTATAAGGAAATAATTTTATTATTATTAATATTATTATTAATATTTTTATTATTATTATTAATATTATTATTAATATTGTTGTTATTATTATTATTATAATTATTATTATTGTTTTTATTATTATTATTGTCAAGGTCATTGGATGAGTCTTAATTTTTTTTTTTTCGAGGTCATTTTAAAGTATGTCAAGGTCATTTAAAATTTCACAAGGTCTTAGTATTTTTAAACATTTTTATATAAATTTACTACTTATTTTTATAAGTAATGTTTTAATGTTTTTTTAATTTTAGTTTTATTATTATTATAATTTTCTCAAAGTCATAATATTTTAGTCATTTTAAATATAAATTTACTACTTATTTTTTATAAGTAATGTTTTAATATTTATTATTATTATTATTTTCAAGGTTATTGGATGAGTCATAATATTATTTCAAGGTCATTTAAAAGTAGGTCAATGTCATAGTATTTTTAAACATTTATAATTTTAATATACTACTTATTTTTATAAGTAGTGTTTTAATGTTCTTTAATTTTTTATTCTTTTAGTATTATTTATTATTATTATAATTATTTTTATTATTATTATTATCTATAAGTAGTGTTTTAATGTTTTTAATTTTATTTTATTATTATTATTATTATTTTTATTATTATTATTTTTTATTATTATTGTTTTTTTTATTATTATTAATAATATTACAAGTTTTTATTATTATTATTTTCATTATTATTTTATATAAATTTTCAACAAAGTATATAAAATTAATATTGAATAGAAAAAGTTTGTTCAATTGTGGTTCATAGTATAGAGGATAGAACAATTGTAAATGTTTGTAAAAAGTTAAAGAAAAATTCTATATTTTTAAGAAAATTTGTGCAAATAAATATCAAAACTAATTATGGCTCAAATGTGTGTGTTAAACCATCGATATGTTACAGTGTTTATGGAAAAACTTTAATGAAAATATGTGTTATTTTTCAACAATTTATGAAATATTTATTTTATGGCTAATAATGTGTATGTGTTAAATCATAAAAAATAGTTCAATATTTATGTAAAGTTTGAGATTGTTAAGAAAATGTATATAATTTATGATACACACGTGTTTTTTGATTGAAATATGTGTGTTTGTTTTACCGATATAAGAAAAACTATGGACAATTTTTAAGAAAATACACGTAATTTATGATTATCATGGGATTAGAATTTGATTAAAGTTGTGAGAAAGTTGTTAAATTTGAGATAAAACTGATTAATTTGTAAATAATGTTATTACTTTGAAGAAATTTTAAAATAAAACCTTCAGCAAATTGGTAAGAAAATAGTAGTTATTGAGTAATACTTATTAAAATTACCAAAGTTTTTGACAAGTCTTGATAGGTCTTTAATAAAATTTGTTAGTACTTTGAATAAGAATTTTAAAAAAAAAAAGTTTCAAAAAAAAACAGTAGCAAATCGTAAAGAAACTAGTACTTATCAGTTAATTAAATTAACTAAGTTGTAAAATAATTGAAAAAATTTTTTAGATTTTTTAAAATTTTAAGATTGTTAGGTAATTGTTCTAGTACTTGTTGAATAAAAATTAATGTATTTTATCAACAGCTCATAGTTTTAATCGTACAATTTCTCTTCATTCCTGGAAATAATCGTAAATATTTAAATTATTCAGAAAATTGTCAATAAAAAAAACATAAATAATAGGTAACCAAATATTTTTAAATACTAGTCAATTTTAATTTTTAATTTAATTACAAATATAATAATAATAAAATAAATACTTGTATACAAATAGTTATATCAATCAATCAATTTCTTAGAACTAAAATCTTATCGATATATTCTGATTAACCTTAAATCAATGAAAAAAGTAACAATTTTCCTAAGTATTTTATAAATTCAACCAACTCAATTCCCTTTAAAAAAAAAAAAAAAATACTATAAATTCGACTCTCAACCAATCATTCCTCTTCAAATGTCATTTTTCACTCCAATATACCAACTATATTCATAATTTTTATAAAAGCCTATCAAGTAGACAATATTTACCTTTTGAATACCAATATTCATTCCAGTAAATTTCTTTAGAAATATTATAAATTACTTTCTTGACCAATCATTTTCCATCAAATAACAATATTTCCAGCCATATTCAATATTTTCATAAAAAAAAAATCATAAAAATACCAATTTAGATAATATTTACCCTTTAAATAACAATATTTAACCAACCCAACCCCCTTAAAAATGACAACAAACTTGTTAATTGACTATTTCTCACTAAAGTAAATTCCACTCTAGACCAATCATTTCCCATCAAATAACACTTACCCCTACCCTACCAACTATATTCATTATTTTTTATAGAAATCACCCTTTAAATAACGATATTTAACCGACTCAGTACCTTAAAAATATCAACAAATCTGTTCTTAATCGATTATTTCCTTAAAAGATCATAAAATTTACTCTTAACCAAT
Source organism: Schmidtea mediterranea (assembly GCA_022537955.1). Lineage (NCBI taxonomy): Eukaryota > Metazoa > Platyhelminthes > Tricladida > Dugesiidae > Schmidtea > Schmidtea mediterranea. Next base: position 217,700,258 of record CM039679.1, on the reverse strand, counting down.
CATTTCCATTGAAATAACATTTCCCCCCAACTGCACCAATAATATACATATTTTTTTAAAAACCTACAAGGTAAAATTTCTTTAGAAATCTATATTTAACCGACTCTACTCCTTAAAAATTCATCATTCGAATCATATTTACTATATGTATTCAACCAATCAAATTCCCTTAAAATTATCATAAAAATTTGAATTTTACCAATAAAAATAAATTTCTTTAAAGTATTACAAAATTGTTATCATCATTTTCCATCGAAAATCACCACAATTTTGTTCTGGCAACAATTTCAAGCAATTAAAAAATTCATCAAAAATGACTAAATCGAATAAAGTCTATGTTTCCCACATAAATTAAATTATTGTAAAATATATATCATATTGCTCATTAAAATTAATCAGTAAATCAAGTATAAATTCAATAAAAATTACCAGTCAACCATTAGAGATAATTCAATGATTTTCATAACTATACTGATAACCACACTGAGCATCCCCTTAAAAATCTCTAAATTATACTACTTTTGTGATTGATATCCATGAAATCAATATTAGATTTGAAAATGAAAGTAATTATTGACCCCTTTATTTACACTGTAAAATCAATTAAAATTTTAGGTTTCACTAAAATATTTTTAAAAATTAACTGATTTAATCAACTATTTAAATAGAACATAAAATTATAATTAAAATATCATTTACTATTCAAAATCTATCAGTCAAATTGGATTCTAATTGGTAAATAATTATCTTAAATAGATGTTTCATAAACATTTTGATCCTAAATTTATTTATTTATTTTTATTTAAAATAATCTTAAAATCAAGTCTAATCTAATAAATTAGGAAGAAATTAATTGTTTCTAAAATTATAGATTTACCCTAATTTCTTCAATAATTTCATTAAAAACATAATCAAACCTTAAATCCATTAAAATTCAAAAGAAAACCATAAAATTCACAAAGATGATTAAAATTTACTAAAATAAATACCTCGTAAAACTAGATATTACTTAAATTATAATAAAATTTCCCTAAAAGCTCTAATTGATTTACATAGCCTAAAATTATTTTATTTTTGTCGAGTACAACCTAATCTATTGAAAGATGTAATTTATTTAGTTAAATTTTCATTGAAAATAACAAGTCAACAAATGGAATTTTAATTAGTAAAGATTATATTCTATAAAGAAAATTTTTCAGTGAAGAAGTAATATTGGTGAGATAGTACATTAAGTGACTAAAATCGTTGAAATTACTGAAAACAGTGGGATAGCTAAAGATATCTACTAAATAGATGAAATATCAATTGATATCTTAATAACTTACAAGGGTAATATACTTTGAATGGAGAAAATATACATCGAAGAGAAAAATATTCGTTGACGAGGAAAAAACATTCATTGAATAAGGAAAACATTAATTGAAGAGAGAAAATATTCATTAAAGAGGAAAGCAATCATTAAAGTGAGAAAATATGAATTGAAGCTAACAAATATTCAGTGAATCGAGAATTGCTTTATAATAAATTAGTCGGTAAAATTTCTCAATGATGAGATGAAATATCAATTAAATATTGTGAAATACTTGAAATAAATGGTCTGAATTATTCAATGATCAACAAATATACATAAAAGATGAAAATATTTACTGAAAATCAATTGTACTTTAAGAGTGTATTAATTACTATTATATTAAATTAAAAATTATTAACAATTGAGTAGATTTCATCGGTTAATTATATTTAAATAGGGATATATATTTTTGATGGATACTTATGCGCGGAAGAATAGTTATTAAAAACAATAACCGTGCGCGTATACTAATTCGGCGAATATACATCAAATACTGAGATATTAGAAATCAAATCTAAGTCTCTTACAATAGTAAATTCAAAACACATTGAATAATATATTTTGAATGAACATTATGGATATCTATTGCTTTTAAGAATTATTATCTAAATGTTTTTAATGTCGATAAAACTTATATTTAAATACTTTTTTATATGTAACTATTGACAATATATTATTTTCAATTCTAAATTTATTCTATTATTTGAAATTATATTCGAAATTTAGTTAAAATAATTTTTTTATTGATTAGTAAATAGAATATTTGATTTAGTTTTATACTCAAATAAAACTTTTGAACAAATTAAAAATATTTTGAATAATCTCTTTATAAATTGATGGTTAAAAATAAATATCCAAATGTAAAATTAATTTAAAAATTTTATTCAATTGTAACTATTGACAAAATAATAATTTAAATTCAAAAATAATAAGAACATCAAAAATGATTGTTATTTCTAAAAGTAAATTTATAACATTTTATAAAAAGCAATAATTAATATAAAACATACATCAATTTTCTGAATTTATTTAATATTACAAAATACTAAATGTTTCTTATAATCATAATACCAAATTATTCATCTATTCATTGTATTGTTTACTATATTCCATTATTTGTTAGACTTTCTACTACATTATTCCTACTTGTTATATTGTATCAGATCCACCCATATTTATAGTATTAAATTTGCCGCATTTGTTGAATATTCGTAGGATTTGTATATATTCTATATACATAAGATATATATATGAATATTAAATTTGCCAGATTTATTGAATATTCGTTGGATTGGTGAATTCGCCGGATTTGTATATATTCGCTGGATTTGTATATATATTCTATATACATAAGATATATATATATATGAATATTAAATTTGTCAGATTTATTGTATATTCGCCGAATTAGTATACGCGCACGGTTATTGTTTTAATAACTATTCTTCCGCGCATAAGTATCCATCAAAAATATATATCCCTATTTAAATATAATTAACCGATGAAATCTACTCAATTGTTAAAAAGTTTTAATTTAATATAATAGTAATTAATACACTCTTAAAGTACAATTGGTTTCAGTAAATATTTTCATCTTTTATGTATATTTGTTGATCATTGAATAATTCAGACCATTTATTTCAAGTATTCACAATATTTAATTGATATTTCATCTCATCATTGAGAAATTTTACCGACTAATTTATTATAAGCAATTCTCGATTCACTGAATATTTGTTAGCTTCAATTCATATTTTCTCACTTTAATGATTGCTTTCCTCTTTAATGAATATTTTCTCTCTTCAATTAATGTTTTCCTTATTCAATGAATGTTTTTTCCTCGTCAACGAATATTTTTCTCTTCGATGTATATTTTCTCCATTCAAAGTATATTACCCTTGTAAGTTATTAAGATATCAATTGATATTTCATCTATTTAGTAGATATCTTTAGCTATCCCACTGTTTTCAGTAATTTCAACGATTTTAGTCACTTAATGTACTATCTCACCAATATTACTTCTTCACTGAAAATTTTCTTTATAGAATATAATCTTTACTAATTAAAATTCCATTTGTTGACTTGTTATTTTCAATGAAAATTTAACTAAATAAATTACATCTTTCAATAGATTAGGTTGTACTGGACAAAAATAAAATAATTTTAGGCTATGTAAATCAATTAGAGCTTTTAGGGAAATTTTATTATAATTTAAGTAATATCTAGTTTAACGAGGTATTTATTTTAGTAAATTTTAATCATCTTTGTGAATTTTATGGTTTTCTTTTGAATTTTAATGGATTTAAGGTTTGATTATGTTTTTAATGAAATTATTGAAGAAATTAGGGTAAATCTATAATTTAGAAACAATTAATTTCTTCCTAATTTATTAGATTAGACTTGATTTTAAGATTATTTTAAATAAAAATAAATAAATAAATTTAGGATCAAAATGTTTATGAAACATCTATTTAAGATAATTATTTACCAATTAGAATCCAATTTGACTGATAGATTTTGAATAGTAAATGATATTTTAATTATAATTTTATGTTCTATTTAAATAGTTGATTAAATCAGTTAATTTTTAAAAATATTTTAGTGAAACCTAAAATTTTAATTGATTTTACAGTGTAAATAAAGGGTCAATAATTACTTTCATTTTCAAATCTAATATTGATTTCATGGATATCAATCACAAAAGTAGTATAATTTAGAGATTTTTAAGGGGATGCTCAGTGTGGTTATCAGTATAGTTATGAAAATCATTGAATTATCTCTAATGGTTGACTGGTAATTTTTATTGAATTTATACTTGATTTACTGATTAATTTTAATGAGCAATATGATATATATTTTACAATAATTTAATTTATGTGGAAACATAGACTTTATTCGATTTAGTCATTTTTGATGAATTTTTTAATTGCTTGAAATTGTTGCCAGAACAAAATTGTGGTGATTTTCGATGGAAAATGATGATAACAATTTTGTAATACTTTAAAGAAAATTTATTTTTATTGGTAAAATTCAAATTTTTATGATAATTTTAAGGGAATTTGATTGGTTGAATACATATAGTAAATATGATTCGAATGATGAATTTTAAGGAGTAGAGTCGGTTAAATATAGATTTCTAAAGAAATTTTACCTTGTAGGTTTTTAAAAAATATGTATATTATTGGTGCAGTTGGGGGAAATGTTATTTCAATGGAAATGATTGGTTAAGAGTAAATTTTATGATCTTTTAAGGAAATAATCGATTAAGAACAGATTTGTTGATATTTTTAAGGTACTGAGTCGGTTAAATATCGTTATTTAAAGGGTGATTTCTATAAAAAATAATGAATATAGTTGGTAGGGTAGGGGTAAGTGTTATTTGATGGGAAATGATTGGTCTAGAGTGGAATTTACTTTAGTGAGAAATAGTCAATTAACAAGTTTGTTGTCATTTTTAAGGGGGTTGGGTTGGTTAAATATTGTTATTTAAAGGGTAAATATTATCTAAATTGGTATTTTTATGATTTTTTTTTTATGAAAAATATTGAATATGGCTGGAAATATTGTTATTTGATGGAAAATGATTGGTCAAGAAAGTAATTTATAATATTTCTAAAGAAATTTACTGGAATGAATATTGGTATTCAAAAGGTAAATATTGTCTACTTGATAGGCTTTTATAAAAATTATGAATATAGTTGTATATTGGAGTGAAAAATGACATTTGAAGAGGAATGATTGGTTGAGAGTCGAATTTATAGTATTTTTTTTTTTTTTTAAGGAATTGAGTTGGTTGAATTTATAAAATACTTAGGAAAATTGTTACTTTTTTCATTGATTTAAGGTTAATCAGAATATATCGATAAGATTTTAGTTCTAAGAAATTGATTGATTGATATAACTATTTGTATACAAGTATTATTTTATTATTATTATATTGTAATAAATTAAAAATTAAAATTGACTAGTATTTAAAAATATTTGGTTACCTATTATTTATGTTTTTTTTATTGACAATTTTCTGAATAATTAAATATTTACGATTATTTCCAGGAATGAAGAGAAATTGTACGATTAAAACTATGAGCTGTTGATAAAATACATTAATTTTATTCAACAAGTACCTAGAACAATTACCTAACAATCTTAAAATTTTAAAAAATCTAAAAAATTTTTTCAATTATTTTACAACTTAGTTAATTTAATTAACTGATAAGTACTAGTTCTTTACGATTTGCTACTGTTTTTTTTTGAAACTTTTTTTTTTAAAATTCTTATTCAAAGTACTAACAAATTTTATTAAAGACCTATCAAGACTTGTCAAAACTTTGGTAATTTTAATAAGTATTACTCAATAACTACTATTTTCTTACCAATTTGCTGAAGGTTTTATTTTAAAATTTCTTCAAAGTAATAACATTATTTACAAATTAATCAGTTTTATCTCAAATTTAACAACTTTCTCACAACTTTAATCAAATTCTAATCCCATGATAATCATAAATTACGTGTATTTTCTTAAAAATTGTCCATAGTTTTTTCTTATATCGGTAAAACAAACACACATATTCAATCAAAAAACACGTGTGTATCATAAATTATATACATTTCTTAACAATCTCAAACTTTACATAAATATTGAACTATTTTTTATGATTTAACACATACACATTATTAGCCATAAAATAAATATTTCATAAATTGTTGAAAAATAACACATATTTTCATTAAAGTTTTTCCATAAACACTGTAACATATCGATGGTTTAACACACACATTTGAGCCATAATTAGTTTTGATATTTATTGCACAAATTTTCTTAAAAATATAGAATTTTTCTTTAACTTTTTACAAACATTTACAATTGTTCTATCCCTCTATACTATGAACCACAATTGAACAAACTTTTCTATTCAATATTAATTTTATATACTTTGTTGAAAATTTTATATAAAATAATAATGAAAATAATAATAATAAAACTTGTAATATTATTAATAATAAAAATAACAATAATAATAATAAAATAATAATAATAATAAAAATAATAATAATAATAATAATAAATTAAAATTAAAAAACATTAAAACACTACTTATAAGATAATAATAATAATAATAATAATTATAATAATAATAATAATACTAAAAGAAAAAATTAAAGAACATTAAAACACTACTTATAAAAAATAAGTAGTATATTAAAATTATAAATGTTTAAAAATACTATGACATTGACCTACTTTTAAATGACCTTGAAATAATATTATGACTCATCCAATAACCTTGAAAATAATAATAATAATAAATATTAAAACATTACTTATAAAAAATAAGTAGTAAATTTATATTTAAAATGACTAAAAATATTATGACTTTGAGAAAATTATAATAATAATAAAACTAAAATTAAAAAACATTAAACATTACTTATAAAATAAGTAGTAAATTTATATAAAAATGTTTAAAAATACTAAGACCTTGTGAAATTTTAAATGACCTTGACATACTTTAAAATGACCTCGAAAAAAAAAAATTAAGACTCATCCAATGACCTTGACAATAATAATAATAAAAACAATAATAATAATTATAATAATAATAATAACAACAATATTAATAATAATATTATAATAATAATAAAATATTAATAATAATATTAATAATAATAAATTATTTCCTTATAATAGAAGTTTTATACATTAATAATAATTATAATATTATTAAATAATAATAATAGTAATAATAAAATAATAATAATAATAATATTATAAAAAGTTTTCAAAGTATTATAATAATAAAATTTTAATAAATTTTATAAGTAATAAGTATATTAAAATAATAATAATACTAAAATTAATAAAATATTAATATTAATAATAATTAAAGTTTTTATAAGTATTAAAAAAAATTTTTTTTTTTTATAAGTAATAATAGAATAATAAAAAGTAATAATAATATTAATAATAATATTAATAATAATAATAAATAATAATAATAATAAAATAAATTTACAAAATATAGACCTTGAAAATTATGATGAGTCATCCAATAACCTTGACAATAATAATAATAATAATAATATAATAATAATAATAATAATAATAATAACAACAACAATATTAATAATAATATTAATAATAATAATAAAAATATAATAATATATTAATAATAATAATAAAATATTAATTATAGTAACAATAATAATAATAATAATATAATAATAAAAATAATATTAAAAATATTTATTATAGTAAATAGAATAATAAAAGTAATAATAATATTAATAATAATATTAATAATAATAATAAAATAATAATATAATAAATAAATTTACAAAATATAGACCTTGAAAAATTATGATGAGTCATCCAATAACCTTGACAATAATAATAATAATAATAATAATAATAATAATAATAACAACAATATTAATAATAATATTAATAATAATAATAAAAATATTAATAATAATATTAATAATAATAATAAAAATATTAATTATAGTAATAATAATAATAATAATAAATAATAATAATAAAAAATAATAATAGTAATAATAATAGTAATAATAATAAAAATTATAATACATTTTATATATAGATGATATGTGTAAAATCATAAAACTCAACTAGTTAATTTACATACAGTCACGCACTTAACATGCAATTATCATGCACTTATCATGCATGATTCTGATTGGTTAATCAGTATCAGTCAAGGGTATAAAAGTGCGTCACCACCTTATAGAGATCATAAATCAAACATGACCAAGAAAATAAGCGTCCAACCAGTTCAGATGTTCCACAATTATAAAATGTATTTTTTAAAGGAGCCTATTAATATGCAATTGGCAAATCCGGTCAAACTCAATAAGACTCAATTTCAATCTCTTGCTGGCACTCTCTCAATGTTAGATATCAAGGATATTGATAATACGTTCAAAAAGATCAATTCCAATTTAAAATGCAATGAAAATGCGTTCTTCACGAGTCAATATACCAGATATTATGATGCATTTACAGAAATTGGATTCAAAGAACAGGAAACTGGTATATAACAATAACAATCCAAGGATATAAAGCAGATCAAAACGATGTGCTTTCTCCAATCTGGAAAATTGTTACTGCTAGACTTTCACAGTTATTTTAGTGTTTAGTGTTTAATAAATGTATTAATGTTTCTTTGTTATTCTATAAACAAAATTATAATTAGTTTTAAAATAGTGTTAAAATGATGTCTGAAAAAGGTAAAATATAAAATATAAATAATTAATTAATTTTGGTTTAGAATATTTAATAAACTTTTTGTTTGATAAACTTGAAGAAATAACCGGTGTAAAAATTAGAGATATGTTGACTCTAGTTGAAGCATTGAGTAAAGAATCGGATTGCGAATCTGAATGTCAGAGTGATTCTGGATGTCAGACTGATGAAATTGTTAATGATGGAGATACTGAAATTATTAATGATTCTGAAGAAATTATTAATGTTGAAGAAGATACCGAAAAAGATGAGCCTACCGAATTTAAGAATTGTATTGATCATGTTATAGAAAATATTATGATAGAATCTTGTGGTGATGAAGAATGTACATGTAATAATCAATAAATCTTTAAAATATAGTTTTTATTAATAAAAATAACAAAGAAATATTTATTAAAATCTATGATAACCTTGTTACATAAATATAAAACAGATACTCCAGTGAATAGTTTTAATAAAAATTTGCAATTCTCGATATAAATATCAGAGCGTTTGGCTTCTGCGGCAACTTGAATAATAGCTGTCCATCCACTGTTTGATTCTACCCACGGATCAATTTTTGTTTCTATCACCTAAATAATAATAAATTATTAACAATATAAAGTAATATACCTCTATAGACCATTGGAAATAATTTTCATAGTCGGATCCAGATTTTAATATCATGTGTTTCATGTACATTAATCCTACTATTATTCGCATCCATTTATTATTTTCATCGAACATGTAACTAAATATTGATTGGAATGCCTTCTTTCTCTCCAATGGTGGCAAATTGAGAATTTTTTCATAATCGAATGGGATGTCTTCAACGATTTTCTCGGTACGGTTTACCATAAATTTCATGTTTTTAATGATTTCATCTTCTTCTCTATTATTAGAGACCAGCTCATTCAACAAAGTTATAAAAAATTTAGTTTCTGGCATTTTATAAAAATATATGAAAGTGTAAGCTTATTTATACTATATTCGACCAATCAGAATCATGTAATACTAAGAAAATATGTAAAATATATAATGGAAATGGCAATGATGATTTGTTGGCACTGTTAACTTCTTTCAAGCTGTTTCCGCCACTGTTAACTGGGTGTTGTTGTAATTTCATTATACGATTGAACTGATCAGTTGTTTTATTAGAATAAAATTTTATACTATATTGAACTTGATTCATCAATTTTTCATTAAGTTTATGATTTTCTTTCAATTCTAATATTGATTTTCTTAATTCATTTTGATAGTACCAATGGTCTTATTTAAATATATAATATCATCATATAATTCGTTTTTAGCTCTTTTTAAAGTCTCATATGTATGTTCAAATCGGAATTCTAAATTACTCATTCTTTCAGATAATCTTTTGACTGGAGTTTTCAAATATCTAGGCTATCTATCATATACAAAATATCCATCAATACAGCGGTATCAGGACATACACATCTTGTTGAATTTTTACCTTGAACGGTTACAACAATTGAGTTGGCCATATTAAAAACTAATAATATTATTAAAATTTCTTTAATCATTTTCAAATCTATATAAATTAATATTTATTGTTTATAGCTAAAGATGTGTGTGTGTCTCTAAATTAGTATAAAAGTAATTGTTATTTCATTTTTTTTATCATTAAAATGGTTGTACCGAGCGCAGTTCAAGCTATGAATGAAATTAAACATTACGGTAATTTATTATTAATATTATTATTATTACTTGCTTTTAGATGATTATTTTAAAGTTATTAAAGAACGTCTGGAATTCTATTATCCAGAAATACATGGAATCATGGATAAGCCTGCATCAATAATTCCAGACTTGATATTCAATCATACATCAATATGGATATTTACTGTAATAGATGAGTTCCTATGGGATATCGAACAAAACAATTTGTCAAAAGATATGGAACCCGAATACCCTTGTGGTGATGGATGTCATTGCTGCGCCGCCCGATATCGGAAGTATGTGGAATGGGCTTTTGAATAAAGCTCTTAGACAATACTACTATAGTAGAATTGTCTCTTTATAATAAATTTGTTGTATTTGTCTCGGTTTTCAATATATAATAATAATAATAGTAATAATAATAAAATAATAATAAAATAAATTTACAAAATATATACTACTTATTTTTATAAGTAGTAAATTTAAATTTAAAAATGTTTAAAATAATATGACCTTGACCTACTTTTGAATGACCTTGACCTACTTTTGAATGACCTTGAATTTTTTATGAGTCATCCATGACCTTGAATGATCATTTTTTGTTTAAATGACCTTGAAAAAATATGATGAGTCATCCAATGACCTTGAATGAGTCATGGTTCTTTGTTTAAATGACCTTGAAAAAATATGATGAGTCATCCAATGACTTGAATGAGTCATGGTCTTTGTTTAATGACTTGAAAAATATGATGAGTCATCAATGACCTTGAATGAGTCATGGTCTTTGTTTAAATGACCTTGGAAAAAATATGATGAGTCATCCAATGACCTTGAATGAGTCATGGTCTTTGTTTAAATGACCTTGAAAAAATATGATGAGTCATCCAATGACCTTGAATGAGTCATGGTCTTTGTTTAAATGACCTTGAAAAAATATGATGAGTCATCCAATGACCTTGAATGAGTCATGGTCTTTGTTTAAATGACCTTGAAAAAATATGATGAGTCATCCAATGACCTTGAATGAGTCATGGTCTTTGTTTAAATACCTTGAAAAAATATGGTGAGTCATCCAATGACCTTGAATGAGTCATGGTCTTTGTTTAAATGACCTTGAAAAAATATGATGAGTCATCCAATGACTTTGAATGAGTCATGGTCTTTGTTTAAATGACCTTGAAAAAATATGATGAGTCATCCAATGACCTTGAATGAGTCATGGTCTTTGTTTAAATGACCTTGAAAAAATATGATGAGTCATCCAATGACCTTGAATGAGTCATGGTCTTTGTCTTTTGGACTTAGAAAAATTTTCTCTCAGCCGGGGGGGGGAGGGGTACTGTGCTGGATGTGACATGTGCTGGATGTGACACATCCCACTACTTATATATATATATATATATATATATATATATATATATTCCATATAGACATTGTTAGAGAATGTAATTTCACTTACTGACTGCTTCGAAAACAATCTACTGCTTTTGATATTCTATCTGAATTTAGATATCATCCGCTAGTTCTGCAAATCTAAGCATGTATTTCCGTACATCTGGATGTTTGGATTAAAAAAGGAATTGGCTGCAACAGAGGCAATCTTTTCTTTCATTGTGTCGTACATAAACACAGTTTTCGTTCAATGGATTGTACATACATACTCGCTCAACATTTGTTTGAAAAAAAAATTTAGTTGCTCAAGAATGAAAACCGAGGCGATAAAAAATGTGTATTAGCTTCTCACGCTTTGAATAAATTGAAAATTGAGTTAGAAGATGTTAATTTTGTATCTGTTTATACTGATGCGTCTAATCATAAAAATATCAAAATATTTCCCTGTACATATAGATTATTTTAACCCAAATAAATATTAAAGAAAAAACTTTAAAATTAGAATAATTACTAGGGCAAATGTCCGAAATTATTTGCGATTACCTTTTAAAAAGAATAATAAAGAAGGAAAAGTAGCATTTTGTGCTGACTATGGTAACACCAATTTTGGAGGAGTAGCAAGAAAAGGCACAAATAACGTATTTAGTAAACTGAAAAACACATTGAATCCGAATCTAATAGGAGTTAGGTGTGCAGCTCATATTACCAACAATCTCTTACCAATAGACATCCAAATATTATCCGAAAAATTTATGCACATTTCTACATTTCTACAATTCACGTTAACAATTGAAGAGTTTTGCAAAAACTTCATTGCCAGCAATTGAAAGTTATAAGACTTTTTGACCCCGTAAAATCATATTTTTATCACTAGAAAAAATTCAATATCAAATAAGAACATTTTTGAAAAGGGATTTTTAAGTGGATGCTAGAACTTATTTTTAGATCAAATGATGTGCAGATCAATAAAAAAGGTTTAGTATAAAATAACTGATTTATTGATTGATAGTTTAAAATAAAATTAAAAATAATCGATCAATGGTGATTTAGAAAAAAATTATTTTACCAAAACATATTTTATTTAATATATTACTTAATTAAAATTAAAATTAGTGATTATAAATTGATTAAAAGAAAATTAAATTAAATTAATTAGTAGTGATATGTGTCCACCTGGCGCATTTTTTGGTACCCCCTATACTACTTATTAGATTATAAAGAGTGATATTACGTATTTAATTTCTTGACTTTTTTTTAAAATTTAGTTTTTATATATTAATCATTTTTTATTTTTAATTTAAATATTTTTAATTTAATTAGTTTATTATTATTTTTATTATCATTAATTTTATTTATTTTATTAATTATTATTAATTTTTTATTGATATTATTATTCTTTTTTTTAATGATTTATTTGATTTATTTATTTTTATTTAATATTACTTATTTATTAGTATTTATTATTATTAATAATAACTTTATTGTTATTATTATTATTTTTTATTATTAGTATTCTTATTATTAGTATTATTATTATTATTTTTATTTATTTTACACGTATTTTATATTCAAACTTTTTATTACGAATATAACAATTATTAACATCAGAAACAAATATACATTTATTAAATAGATACAACAACGCTAATCACAAATATGTCAATGAAAAGTTTGATAAATATGAACATTTTGATGAATAGTTTGATGATCCGTTTGATTGGTAGCTTGATGATCGATTTTAAAAACAGACCATGCAGAGCTGTATGATTATTCTGTAAACTGATTGATATTCTCTATCATATAATGACCATATGTCAGACTTTCATTCTTTCCAACCCAAACACTTTTATCGTCATTATTTGTAAGTGCGACTTTAGTTGTTTTGAAACTATACAACTGATGGTTGTTGGTACCTAATCGAAATTGAGAAACCCTAGGTATTTCTATTCCATTATAACAATTGGGATAAGACTGGTGTTTTATATCAGTATCTTTCAATGTTACCCCTTTTGTTTTCGTTGTACAAGTATTACCTAATTAACTGCAACATTTTGGTCTGAGAAATATCCACTCTTTGCATCATATACCCTTACTCTCGTTTTTAAATTTTCCAATGACAGAGTCTAACTTTTTACTATACAATGGGTGATTTATATCAAAATTAGACGTATCTAGTAGATTATTTGAAATCATTGCAGGTAAAAGCTTATCTAATTTGAAATTTTAGTAGGTAGATGTGTGACACCTGGCCCTCTTTTTGGTACCCCCTATAAGTTTTTTTTACATAAACACAACAATTATAAAAAATAATGAATAAGAACAAGAACATATATAGGTATACATTTATTAATTCAATGAACAGTTGGATGAGCTGTTTGATCGGCTGTTGGATGAGTTGTTGGATGTTCTTGTAGATGATTTGTTTGATATGCGGTTGGATGTGCTGTTGGATAATCACGTGGGATATTATATCTTTATTCATTACTAGTGTCTATCATACAATGAGCGTATGCCAGACTTACATTCTTTTCTACTCAAACCCTTTTATCATCTTTGTTTGTTAGTGCAACCTTTGAAGTTTTAAAACTAAAAAGATGGTGATTGTTTGTCTCTATTCTCAATTGAGGTACAGAAAAGTTAGAGTTTTTCTCATAACACTCCTTATATGAATTCTGGGTTAACTCTGTATCCTTTAATGTCACTCCCTTAGCTTTTAGACATTTCGATTTACCTAACATGCTGTAACATTTAGGTCTAAGGAATACCCACTCATCATATCCTTCTCCCTTACTTTTGTCCTTAAATTTGCCAATGACTGAATCAAGATTTTTAGAATAAAGTGGATGAGTAGCTAGATAATTAGATGTATCCAAATGATTGTCAATCACCTTTTCAGACAAAAGAATATCCAGTTTATAATTTTTAATCTCCAAGAAGAAAGAGTCAGTATCTCCAACAACTATATTAATCTCGCAATTAAATTGTCGTCCATATTTTTCCAAATCCTTATACTAAAGCTCGTACATTTGAAGTTTCGACAAGCCAAGCACCGATTGTCCTATATAACTCGGTCGATCTAATCATACGAGTCAGGATTTAACAAACCAGCAATTAAATCATCAGAAATTTTGATACTTCTTTGAAAAGTTGGTTTGAAAGCGTGTGTAATCATCTTCTTTTCTGTATTACATAATCTTAAATTCATTCTTTTTTTCAGGTTTTCGACGGTTTTACCATACAAGCTATTATTTAGGAGTTTATAATAATTTTATCTAGCGTGTTTGTACTTTTTTCTCTTAACTCTGTATTGGTATCAATGTAGTCTTTAAAAATAGAAGACTGTTTGAATCTTACAGCCTTATTTACATGTGTGACCTTAACGCCAAGAAACAAGTATAATTTTAGCAAACGCCAATGAATCACATAATTCTTTTTTGGGTAATGAATCAACAACAACTTTTCAACATTAGACCCCGCAGGTTTCATTTTCTCAGCAGCAATAGGAAAGTCGTCTAACTTATCATGAAATTCAGAAGGAATTTCAACATCTAGTTCAAGAGTATACACATACGACAAAGATTCAAGATTTAAAGTCAAACAATCAGACAATATTGAATCAAAACCCTCTAATACCCAATTAAATTCACCACAAGCTAAAGGTTGACTTAGACCCCAACCGTATAAATTATTAATATCAATATAAAGCAACTCTGTGTTTTCGTCAGTTTTAACATAGTGTTTATTAACAAAAGTAAGACCTCCTCTAATACCACCTTCATAGAAATTATAAATTTCCATGTCTTGGAATAGTTCAATGGGTTTATCTAAAGTTATTAACGCAGAACTCCAAGACATTCCCGGAATACCAAAATAACTCAAAGGCTCTAACCTATTATGAGCTATAGATTTCGCCCGAAATTGTTGGAAAAAGTCACCCAAAAGAAAGCAATCGAGTTTCAAATACACCATCGTATAGTCAAGCAAATTCAAATTAATTGAGCTTTCTCATATTCAACTTCACTTACTCCTTCCCAGATTGAAGGCAATTCATAAGTATTTTCAAGGACCTCTAAACTAGTGGCAAAGTTGTAAGGAAAAATACCTTTTTCATTAACAATGGTACTAGTAAAAACAGATCTCGTTAAAGGTAGTCGTCAAAGTCATTAACAAATTGGTAAGAGTCGATAAAACGTACTCTAAGCTTACCAACATATACCATAAAGGATTAGAACTTTTCACTACTAATTGGAATACATGATAAGTTCCAATTGGGAAATTGATTTATTCCATACTTAAGGATATGATGTAAGTCATACCCCCGTATTATTCACAATTATCAAATGAATATTCTTCATCAAAAGTAAGTGGTATCATTAGCTTTTTCCCTCTTCTTTATAATATGGTATCACAATGTTTGTTCCTATATCTGAGACCTTCTTTAAAAATTCATAAACACAGTTTTGACCAATGAAATGATTGTAACTTTACATTCCAGCGAAATTGTTAATTAATGAGAGTCCAGCAGAAATGGGTAAATGTATTTGGTGGTAAACTGAATCTTTTGGTAAAATAAATTCAAAATCTGCATAGATAACGAACGGGGATGTTACAGTTTTCGACCAGTTTTGAATTCCAAATATTTATCTTTATCTTTTGGTAATGTTGTTGGGGTATTACGAAAAAAGAACAGTGAAGTCAATAAAACACAAAAATCATAAAAGTGCAACATTAATTAAAAAAGTTACAAAAATTCGAAAGTAGTATTGATCGGGGAAAATTGGTATGGTTGAACGCCAAATTGAGAGACGAGTCCAGAAATAATAATAAAGATTTGGTGAGGGGTCCCTAGAAAATAATATAAGACAAAAAAAAAAGTTAATTAAAAACATTAATTACTAATGTGAAGCCCTAGTCAATGGGAAGTCCGAGGCAATGGAAAACCCCGAGAGATGAGGAAAGCCCGGTGTGTAGACGGAATAATATAAAAGGATAAATTAGCCTAAACAATATTAAATGGGCACCACTGATCTATGGAGAAGTAATTATTTCCTAATTTGTAATTTAGTAATGGAGCAAACGTGTTGACAAATGTCGGCAAAAGTGGTTTGTGGGAAGTAATTATTTTTAATAATTTCCATATCTTGTAATAAATCAATGAGTTCATCCAATGTCATTAATGCCGAATTCCATGACATACCGGGAATACCAAAGAAATTCAAAGGTTTAATCTATTATGAGATTTCGACTGAAATTGTTGAAAAAAGTCGCCAAGCAAGAAAACCTCCAATTTCAAATGAACCATCTTGTAATCCAATAAAGTGTTACAGTTTGTTTGTTTCCATATTTTTTTTACCTGTTGATATTCATCTTCCGTAAATTCTTCCCAGATAGGTTGTAATTCATATGTGGTTTCCAAAACTTCTAAAGAAGTTGCAAAATCATATGAGAATATTCCTTTTGAGTCAACTATAGTTCCATTGAATACCGATTTGTTAAGGGTATATTGTTTAATGTCTTAAGAACTTTAGCCAATGAATCATTTACAAACTGATATGAATCAATAAACCGTATTCTAAGCCCACCAACATATACCATAAGAGATAAAAACTTTTCACTACTAATTGGAATACATGATAAATTCTAATTGGGAAATTGATTTAATCCATACTTAAGGATATGATGTAAGTCATACCCCGTAAATTATGAAAAACTACGGGTAATAATTCCATAATGTTTTTGGATAAATTACACTTACTACATGCAGGACCAATATATTTTCCTGTAAAATGATCATGATCTTTTAATGTTTGTTCCTATATTTGATACAGTTTTGACCAACAAATTGATAGTGATTCGATATTCCGTTAAAATTGTTAATCAATAAGAGTTTAGCAGAAATTGGCAAATGTTTTTGAAAATGAATGTCATCTTTTAGTAATATAGAGTCAAAATCTGCATAGATAACGAACGGAAGTGTTATTGATTTGGACCAATTTTTAAATTCCAAATTTTTATCTTCACGTAAGATATATAATGTTGTACCCAACTGATTTTTCTTACATAATTCTTGATGTTTTTTTATGTCTTTGTCTTTCGAAATCCATTTAAACAAATTTCAAAAATAAAATTCTAAAAAACTTAGTAAGATTTTCCCCAATAATATATAACAAAATAAATAAGTAATAATGTTTTCCATACGGTATAGTCCAAAAGATAGCATCTTTTTTCCCACCACGGATTATACACGACCCAAAGAGAAATTCCGCCTAAAAAGTGATCAATATTAATTAGCAATACCCAAAACAAAACCTGGTAAAACTTTCCCCATCGTTAGACAAATCACCTATTACTGAGCGAGTAGGTAATCAAAGAAAAGGTTCTTGACCACAATAGGTTTCACTGGGCAATTAGTAATCGCAATCTTCAGATAGGCGATGAGAAGTTCCACTGGAAAAAATCCGATCAAACTACGGTATGCGCCCATTAGAGTCGAATAACGTCCTTTGTGTAATTATAATTCATTCATTCCAAGAATCCCCAACCTCTGTACAATCAGCTAAAAAAAATAATTTAACCTACAGAGAATAGATATGACACAGATTACCAAGTAGGCGAAGGAATCCAATCCCAAAACTTTCTAAAAAAGTCGTCCATTCAAACAGGAGAAAATTGTCGTGACCCAAATTCAAAAATCCAAAATTTTAAATATGTCCAAAATTGTTAAGGGCTGCCAATGGAGTTGTAAATTTTTTCTCTCCGATAGTTCATCTGGAAATTAATACATAAATGTGGATAAATCCATTGACCTCGAAAACTAACCCAATGTTGACATTTAATCATATTGATTTCTGTGAGTTCCCCTCACCACGTCACTGACGAACACCTACATTCCGGCACATCACCGAGCGGTGTGCAATGTGCATACACTCGACGTTAACTTCCATAAATAGACGTGCATGTAAATTTAATCATTTAAAATTTTAACTTTCATGATGCAACCACAACGAGAATTCGAAGACACAGCAAGTCGGAGCAAAATCGGGGGGGTCAGTCTCAAACCTCAAACCTCAACCGTGGAGTAAGTACTCAATTTAAATTTAAACAAAACTCTTACAATTTTATTTGTAGATAAATTTTCCACGCATTCCGATAATTATGTTTAATAACCTCATTTTCCCTTCATTTAGCCTATTTAGAAAATAGAATTTCAATTTGTCAATTCCTTATTAATTTCGATAGAATATTCCACGAGATGTCTTGGCAATATTTCGAGGATCCCACAAAACTGATATTCTTAACATTCAATCTATTGACTATATTTAAGAAATGGAATTCCAAAACTTTTATTAATTTGCCACGAAATTTTGTAGCCAATTCTGTGATTATACAATTATTCAACATATTCGCAACAATCTTTTGAGAGTAAGGACCTTTTTGTTGTGTAAAAAGTTTCTTTTATGTAATTTTATTTGCTTTGATAAAGTTATAATGCCTTTGCTTACAATTTTTAACTTTATATGCTTTATCTTATGCATAATATACGAGGCCCCTTAAAATCCTTATTTATCGTATGTATTTCAATAGCTATCAATGGGACGGATCGCGTGCCGGCTGGCGGATTAAGTTCCCTAGTTGCACTCGTGGGTTGTGTTCCATTGAAACCTCGGTCGTACGCAGTAGGGTCTGGCAATTGCACAGGACCTCCACGCAGTGCATCGTTGAACGCCTCTTAGCGGTTACTGAAAAGTGGCCGGATATTCATAATCATTTACATAAGTAAGGAACGATCGATGTATGACGCTACAGTGGATTTTTAGCTCCATCTTAACATTCAATCTATTGACTATATTTAAGAAATGGAATTCCAAAACTTTTATTAATTTGCCACGAAATTTTGTAGCCAATTCTGTGATGTACCCGAAATAATGATATTTTAATGATTTAAATCGACTCTAATTTCTTGATTATTAATTTCATTTTTCATCGCATCCACGGATCATCCAAGGATTAAATTTTTGTTTGTAGAAAATAGGGTAACATTTACTTGTACTATGATATTGAAACGCTTCATAATGAAATACTATATGTAATTTTAAATTTATTTAGGACCTAAAAATAATAACCCACAGCTCAACATTCATGAAACCCTCGATACATTTCCCCAGTGTTAATCGCCAGAGAATGGAGAGTTCATTACGCCGGTCATTTTATCCTCCTTCAAGATATACTTTAAAGATTACAGCTAGAAATCACTAGTAACTGTTGATATACGTTTCAAGAATCATTTTAATAATTAAAATAATATACCGTTTTATTAGGTTTTTCTCTTCTTAACCAATAACTAGTGGAGTCGACAATCCTATTCATCAATTTCTCAAATCTTTTAGAGTTTCGTAGAAAAGGAAGTACAAGCGTATTTTTTCTTGATAAAACATTTACTAGGATTTTCCTATTCGAATCAAAATCCCACATAATATTATTTAAATAACCAAGGTAATGAATTGAGTTTTAAAACAAAAGATTTTAATGAAAAAATTTTTTTGTTATGACATTCGTTGAATAAGTTTATTCATTATTATGAAACGAAGCGATCCTAGTCGCCAGAGAAAAAACAAATTTTCTTTTCGGAAACAAAATTGACAATTAAGCATTAATAGAATCGAATTTCTTGCTTTGATACGCAACGTTGTATTATAAGGGTATCATTTTTTTTTTGAAATTGATTTGACTCATTTCATTTATTTCATCTTTTGTGCACTACATAATGGAATCGTTAAGTGATACACTACCCAGATAGAAATGATAATTAGTTCTTTAATCATGCTTTCAATACTAATTAATTTACATAGTCATAATATTGTTTTAGAAAGTTCTGGACCTCTCGTTTGGGTCCCCACATCCGTTGCAGACCAGTGGCGTCAAGCATGGAAACGTGCCTACAAGGAGAAGTACCCCGACAGGCCCCAACCTGGAGAGAACCGGCGAGAAGATATACTCCTGATAGAAGACACCATGAAACAATTCAGAGAGAAAAGCCAACCCGGCGGCCCAAGTCCGGCCCGAGAAATTCACGAGCGGACTCGAGCCCTCCTGGCCTGCCTCCAGGACCGCCAACGACGGACTAACCTACTGGTAGACTGGGCCAGTAATGCCTACAAGACCTTCGTACACTCAAAGCTCATTTTTTCTATGCGTAACTGTATAATTGGTCACAGAATTCTTGACTGTGACAGAAATCGGATTACACAGGGTAGCGAAAAGCAGCTTGGTTTTGATCAGAAAATTAAAGCGCTACTGAAGACCATGGTAGGAGATAAATTTCAGGCTCTAAATAATTTCTTTCTATACGCCCATTGTAAACTGGGTGGACTTGGAGTATCCGCATCCATTGATGAATATTTGATCCAGAGCATTACTGGAATAACGAGGCTTTTTCATTCGTCCAACACCGACTTCAGAAAGATGATGATAAATGAACTTGCACATGCTAGAGGAGAAAAAAACTTTGAAGCTGGGCTTAAATGGCTTAACTGTGAAATCGACAAGTTATTCCATAACACCTCTTTCTTTGTGAAGTTCCAAAAGTCGGTGCTTGCTCTTAAACGAAAATTCTCGATATACATCAAATTGAAATTCGAGGAGGATAATTTCAAACTAGAGATGACGTACAAAAATCGCATTTCATACATAGATTATCGTAACCTCGGAAAACTCTCGAAAGAACTTCACGACTTTGTGGGTCTTCACTATGCTGAGAAATGGTACAAGATGAGAGGGCAGGGACGTATTGGGAATGCCATTGGAGACAGTATTACGGCTAAATACCTGATAGCCAGCGACATCCTTAATGATGCGCAGTACTGTTTCTTGGTACGAGCAAGGAATAACCTGCTTAAACTAAACTATAGTGCGTACCGTCTGAAATATAATCTGGACACAAAATGCAGGCTCTGCCACTTGGATGTGGAGACCCAGGCCCATGTGTTTAATCACTGCCTGGCAAAACCAAATGCCCGAAGAATTAAACATGAAAATGTTCTTATTAGCATAGTTGCCTTCCTAGAGAAAATTGGTTTTGAGATTGATGTGGAGAAATCTCCCAAATACATCTCAAAACCAACAAAGCGGAAGCCCGACATGGTAATTAGGTCCAATAGGAATAAGGAAATACATGTCCTGGACCTAAAAGTACCATATGACTCGGTGGAAGGCTTTGAAAAACGCGGGAGGACAACTATGTAAAGTATAAAGATTTGGCCATGGAAATCGAAGAGGCATTTGGAGAAAAAGCAACAATATCCGCTATAGTGATTGGTTGTTTAGGTACATGGGACAAGAAAAACAAAATGCCCCCCTATCAAAGATCGGCTTGTCAAGACCTGAAATTGTATGTCTTGCGAGGATAGCATGCTCTAAAGCGGTGATTGCATGCTATCATATATACCGGGAACACATATCATACACAAAGAGTGCGATGGCACTACCATTTTCCATTTGTTAAGAAGTATACGAGGCAATGCTGGTAATTACATCGGCGTTGCAGACTTGTGTTAGTTAGTTAAACACACTATTGGTGATTGAAATGCTGAGCCTAGCTCGCATATAAGCCGAAAGGCCGCTTCTGTTATAAAATAAAATTTTGAAAAAAAAAAACTTAGCAAATGTCGAGGAGGACATTGTCAACGGCACGATCGCCGATACCTATCCACCCAGTCCGAGATCGGCCGCAACACGAAACGACCCGTATTCGTGATTTCAGGCTATTCTCCTGAAGAGGGACTAAAGAAGTTCTTCGAGGACTCGTGACTTTCGTTTTGTTTTCTTCCCATTCTTAAACCATTTTAAAAAATTTGTTTAAGAATTTCTCTAAGAACAGATTCCTAGACAAATATGTTAAAGATATTATATTTTGTTTAAGTGACAAAATAAAATTTTACTAAGGTATATTTTAAGTTGTGTTTAAAAATACAATTTTTATAACTGTCTTTTTGTTAAAATAATTTGGGGATAATTTGTTTATTTTTGAAACACTCAACTAACGCTGCAGTATACTAACTTCGAAAAATAGCTGGCAAAATAAAAATTCTTCTTATTTTTTATTATCATTCTTCTTCTTCTTCTTCTTCTTCTTCTTATTATTATTATTATTATTATTATTATTATTATTATTATTATTATTATTATTATTTTTATTATTTTTTATTATTATTATTATTATTATTATTATTATTATTATTATTATTATTATTATTATTATTATTATTATTATTATTATTATTATTATTATTATTATTATTATTATTATTATTATTATTATTATTATTATTATTATTATTATTATTATTATTATTATTATTATTATATTATTATTATTATTATTATTATTATTATTATTATTTTATTATATTATTATTATTATTATTATTATTATTATTATTATTATTATTATTATTATTATTATTATTATTATTATTATTATTATTATTATTATTATTATTATTATTATTATTATTATTATTATTATTATTATTATTATTGTTATCATCATCATCATCACTATTTTATTTAATATTTATTATAAATTTGTTACATTTTTAAATTAGACAAGCAACTGAGCACGAAAAGAAAATTCGATGTGTTTATGATGAAATGAAAGCTCAAATAAAGTCTGAAGAAAAAAGACTAATTGCTGAAGTAAGTGTTTCCTAATCAATTCGTATCGCCTTGTTGATGTGTCTGAAAACAAAACCAATTGTAAATATTTATTAATTATTTTGTGTAATCACACAAATAAATAAAATTATACTCCTTAAAAATTTATTAAACAAATTATAGTTAATTTCAATTTCTGATTGGTAAAATTTAAAAAATTTTTTAATAAATTTTAAAAGTTTTACAATGATAAACCAAAATAATTAAAATCACATTGCAACTTATATTTACTGATTGAATATCATAAATTGAATGAATTAATATTTATTTATTTATAAAGGAAAATTAAAGAACAAAACAAATTAAAGAGCTACTGGAGCAAGATTTAAGAGAAAAAGACAAACACTTCAAAGAACTGTTAGTAAAGCAAGAACAGGTTAGAAAGAAAATAAATTGATATAAACAAAAATTTTCAAAACTTTCAGCCAAAACAACGTTTAAAAGAACTCAGTCAATTAACCGGGCAAAACCAAAAAGAGATAGGGGCATTACTTGAAGAAAAGGACATGCTAGAAGAAGCACTAGAAGAAACACTTGTCGATTTTTATTTATAGTTTTTTATTCCGAATGTGTATTTATAAGAAATAGTTATATCACACATTATATTTTCTCACTTCTAAAAACTTTACGACTTGGAATTAGACCTCAAAGGTTTTCTCTGAAATCAATGTAAAATTTTTCAAATTTTCCCGCTCGAAATCTGTTAAAAAATTCTTCAAAGTTATTTTTAAGTACCAAATACTATTTTTATTCAAAGAGCATATTTATCCTTGCAATTTAACAAAATTTTATTTATCTTAAATTTAGACATTATAATGAAATACACATTTCTTGTTGAATAGGAATATTTATATATGAAAATTAAATTTTACTGCTTTTAAAGAATAAACCTTAAGCTTCACTACCAAATTCAATTACCATTCATTCAGTTACATTAACGTTTGAGAATGTAAAGAGTGATGCTTAACCCTTTGATTGCTAAGGAGCGCGATCGCGCTCCTGCTCCAACATGGACAAATTCGATCTCTATTTCATACTTGTCGATTTTTATTTATGGTTTTTTATTCTGAAAATGTATTTATAAGAAATAGAAATATTATTTATGCTATATATTATATCTTTATGTTGAGAATAGTCAAGTTTTCGACGTGAAAGACGCACAATAATCACATTAGTTAAATGCAAGTAACGCTGTTTCCGAAGACTTCGGTTTCGGTTTAGAGAAATTAATAGGTCGCAATTTGAGAAGATGCATTGTTTGTAGTGGTAAAGATGAGGGACCTGTAAAGAGATCAAACCTAATTTGTTTTAAGTGCAAAAAAGGGCTTCATGTATTGGGCAACATAAATGTACATAAGGGATAGATTGTGTGGTAAACGAATAACGTTTTATTTTTCATTTATTTTGTAGAAATTATACTATTTTTTTAAATCATTTTTTGTTTTTTAAATACTTTTCGTAAATAAAATGCTTAGAAAGTTACAGAGAAATATATTTTTAAATTTCTATTTTCCTCTAGCAGAGTGGCATTTTTAGCTAATTCTCTTAAAATCAAATTTGCAAGTGCAAAAAAAGAACCAGTGTATGTCGTAATATATGGAGTTTTTGAAAGTGAAGTATAAATTACTGCAAATAGAACAGTATTAGTTTAAATATTAATAATATGAACATAGTATGTTAACTACATATATTGGCATGGAGTAAGTATTTTGTTTGTTGATTAATTTATTAATATAGTTCTATTCAGGTTAATCGACTCGGAAATTTGTTATTAGGAAATGAATTTGTTGGTGTATATCGATTGGATAAAATACCATATTTACGTAATAATCAAGCCATAATCGTTATTACTCAATCATTTCATCTCAGTGGTGAGCATTGGATTGCTATTTATATGAAACCTGACAAGATACACGTATTTGATCCTTTGGGTTTCTATTCTCCTGCTTTGATGGTATCAAAACTGCAAACAATGAATAAACCTATTATGTATAATAAAACAATGTATCAAAATCCAATGACTCGTACATATGGTCAACATTGTTTGACATGGTTGATGTATAAAAGATTTGATGTTTAATAAATTTTTAATCTCGATTTATTTTGTTTTAATTTATTGATTTATTTAGTTTTAAAATATACATACATAACTAGTGTGTCTGTGTGTGTTAAATTGATAATTCTGTTTTACCAATGTTAAATTATCGATTTATATGATCGTGCACATACATGACCTATGACTAGATAATATATACCAACTAGATTCATGTTATAAACTTTAACAATTAGATTTTTATCACAATTTATTTTTAATTTTAAAATGTCATCATTATATCAAAATATTAAATCATTGATTCTATCGAAAAATGGTAAATTTGTATTTTATTTTATGCATTTATATATTTATTATTATCATTTAGAAAGTCGACAAGTCAATGCTCAAATATTTCAATAAAATTTAAACATTGAAAATCTTCCAACAAGTAATTTATTATTATTTTAATCTCCAATTATTTATTTAATTTAGGTAAATTTTATTGGAGATTGGTTCGAGATTACCGAAAATGATAATATTACGAATCTTTCATCAAGAGTAAATATTTTAATTTAATTTATTAATGTTTTAAAACATCTTTATAGATAATTTCAAAAATATGCCCGGAATATCGCAAGATTGTAATAATTATGGCTCCACAACAATTAGGGATGATCATATGAAATCTAAAACTGAAGAAATTGTCCCGGAATATATAACAATTGATGATTCAGATTCCGAATTGAAAGTTAAATATACAATTTTTATTTTGTTATTTTTTTGTGTAATACTTTTAATTTAAGATTATTTTATTTTAAAATTTTTGTAATATTTATATTAATAATAGTATTTTAAAATTATTTTAGAATTTATAATAATAATTATACCGAATTTTTAATATATTGATTTTAATGAATACAATAATATAGATTTTCTGAATATAATTTTAATAATTTACGAAATATTGATTTATTTAAATATTGAATTCCAAATAATGTTGGGCCAGCACACAAATAGCCTTGAGAATTGTTTAAATGCATCAGTAATACAGCACGAAAACCCAGCACCAAGATAACTTAAAATACAATATACAACATCAACTAAATACTTTAAAATCTGAGAGAATATAAATAAATATAAAATCAAAAACATAAAATTAAAATAAAATAAATACAAAATGCATCAAGAACCGTACAAAATTTACATAAAAAATAACATAATAACAAGAAAATTCGACCGTAAAATGACCATTTATATAAAATTAAAAAATAAATGAATTAAATGAATAAAAATAAAATATTTTTGGATGAATAAATTTAATTAAAAATGTTAAAAACAAATTACCAATTTAAATTAAGAAATAATTAAAAATTTAATGTAGATAACATAAATAATTTCAAAGTCTAATTTTGTTTAATCGCAGTAAAACTAACACCCAAGGTTAAGGCCAAATTATAGGTATAAATACCGATGTGTTTTCACAAATTTTCAGTCTTATTTTTCGGAGAAAAAATTTCATTACAGAACTGTATAACTGGTTGTATAACTGGTTGAGAGCCGTGCATTCAGGCATTTAACACGGGTAAGTGTTTTGCCTGAACACGATCACTCTCAACTGGTGCAATATTATTAATTGATTTTTTCGAAGGGAATTGATGGGTAATTTTTCAATTGAATTTATGGATGACTTTTCAGATCAAATTTATGGATAATTTTGTTTTTCCAATTGAATTTATGGATGATTTTTCAAATCGAATTTATGGATGATTTATCGAATTAAATTTATGGGATTTTCGAAGTAAATTTTATGGAATGGATAAAATGAATTTCAAATGTATGTGGCCGATGTAATATGCTGAATAAATATTTTCTATCTACAGCCTTAGTGCATCGAAACTTTTATTCCAAATGCTATGGTAAAATGTTATTTGTTATTCCTTTTCCGGCCACAGCCAAAGACACATCACAAGTTAATAAAATCAAACATATTATTCGAACCATGTAAGTGCGTGGAATATCGCCAATGATTCGTGCCCGTGAAGGCTCCGGCGTGCGGAACGCAGGAGTTGGAACGTCAATATTATCTGTAGATAGGGAAATTGGAGGGTAAATGAGTAGCCCTTTGGCTGCTCCTTCATCATCCGTTTCCTGTAAAATTGACATAAATTTTTAACAACAATCGGCTCAAAATCTCTAACACCGAGTAGTCCAGTGGGCACTCATTAACTATAATATGAACATAAATAGATCTTAAGGACAAAAAGAGGAATGGGTAGCGGGGAAATTGCGAAATTGTTGCAACCGTTAAAATGAAAAGCCATCGGAAAAAGATTAATCCGAACGACCAAAATCATGAACGATAATGTTTTTAAATAAAAATTAAATTAATTAATTTGAGTTGAGGCGGAAAATATGGGCGGGACGCTGCTCAAATTTTCCGAATTAATTCAAATACTTAACAAAAATAGTAACGTAAAAATGGAACGTGTAAAATAAGGGCGGAACGCTGCTCAAATTTTTCGACTCAACAAAAAACTTTACCGAAGACCAGGGAAATACAAATGGATTAAGGCTAAATTGTTATATAAGAAAAATATTTCTTAAAGCTGAGGAATAAGGACGAATCCCTACACAAAATTTTGTTAATAATATTGATAATAATTATAATAATGGTAATAATAATAATAATCATGGTATTTGTAGTAATGATGATAATAATTATGATAATAATAATAATAATAGTAATAATCATAGTGGTAATAACAATAAATATAATGGTAGTTATAGTAATAAAAATAATAATAAAGGTAACAGTAGCAACAATTAATAAAGGTAATACATATTATGGCAACAATAATAATGCTGGTAATAATAATGGGAAACATTGTAGTTATAATAGGGATAAGGGTGAAAGATATAATGTGGGTGTATTTAACATAACAAAGGGTGTACAGGCCAAAGAATAATCATCAGCATGGACAATAATAAGAAGGACTAAGCAAATGGACATAAAGATAGATGATATGAGAGTATAGGTTAACATTTGAAAGAGATAGGAGAATATTGGGACCTAAGAATCAAAAGCGAGCACAGGTCTTCTATCGACAGCTCGTTGGACCCAGAGATCGTTCGGTCAATTATAGTATTAGCAATAACGCTCACTTTTTTCGGACGATCTACCCACTAGAACACAGTTCCAACGTTGCTTAGCAACGGGTGCCGAGTGGTAAGCGAAAGAATATTTGTATGGGGTTGTCTGGGTAACAACCATATAGTTTCAAAATATCAAAACCCAGTAACCCACCATATAAATTTTGGGGCTCAGCCGGGATCAACATGATTTTCTTGTACAAACCAATGAGAGGGGACATGATACAGAACCATTTTATCAAACGGAAATGTCGGGACGACATTTTGCCAAACCCCGGAGAGATGGAATATAGAGTTTAAAGATTGTAAAAATCAATTGTAAAGATCGATGAAAAAATTGAAAGATCGATGAAAAGCGATCAACCTGACTACAAATCAAGAGAATAAATAACAGACGACTAGCCCACCATACAAATTTTGGGGCTCAGCCGGGATCGAAATGATTTTGTTGGCAAAGGACCAAAGGAAACCGAAATAAAAATCTTGGAATTAAATAGAAAATGTCGGGACGACATTTTTACTAAACCCCGGAGAGATGAGAACGACATGAAACAAAACAACAAAACCCAGAGAACGATTGATGGAAAACGAACAACCTGACTACAAGATAAGGAGAAATATCAAGGAAATAAACGACTAGCCCACCATACAAATTTGGGGGCTCAGCCGGGATTTAAGTGGTTTTCTTGGTAAAATCAAACGACACGAAAAATAACAGGAAGCAAAAGCCAATTGAAAAGAGGAAATAACAAATACTTTATTGGAACACCTTCATCCGGGAATAAAAATCATTTCTTAGCTAGACAACCAGAAGAAACCAGAGTAAGAATCTTTTTATTAAACAGAGATGTCGGAACGACATTTTGTCGGACCACGGAGAGAGGATGAACTAAAGAATGGAACTTAATAACAAATGAAAGAAAACGATCGACTTATTGACGATGTGAAAACAGTTCGATGACATTATGTAAAGAACGATGAGCTGAGTAAAAATGTCAATTGAACTATGGTTGTATTTTCTAAAGGTTCGAAGTTACAAAGGGTCAAACTTTGGCCAAAAATTTTATTTTTGATATGTTGTACAGGACGGCGAGTTGAGTGTTATTGTCAATGGAACTATAGTCGTATCTTATCGAACTTCAAAGGTTTAAAGGGTCAAACCTTGACCAAAAATATAATTTTTGATATGTTGTAGAGAAGAATGAGCTTAATAAAATTGCCAATAGAACCATGGTCATATCTTCTAAAGGTTTGAAGCTAAAAAGGCTCAAACTTTGGTCAAAAAAATTAGTTTTAATATGTTGTACAGAACGATGAAATGGCAAAAGTGGTGATAAAATTAGGATCTTCCAACCTTTGGATAAAAAGTTATTAAGGGTCAAACCTTCAAAAATTCTAATTTTTGATATGTTGTAGAGCTTGAGAAGCTGAGCAATATTTACTATAGAAGTATGGCAGTCTGACTTCTGGGTCAAAAGTTATAAAGGGTCAAAACCTTGGTCAAAATTTTTAAATTTTGATATGTTGTAGAGATCGACAAAACAAGCAAAATTGCCAATAGAACTTTAGTCATCAAAGCTTTAGATAAAAAGTTATAAAGGGTCACAACTTTGGCCAAAAATTTTAATTTTTGATATATTGTGTAGAATAATAAGACGATCAAAAATTACCATAGAACTATAATCGTGTGAAATTTTGATAAAAAGTTACAATGGGTCAAAACCTTCGAATACTCTAGAATTCAGAAAATTGTGAAGAAATTAAAAATTTTGAAAGTGAATTGTAAATATTTTTGTAAATCAGTGGAGATAAAGTGTATTAATCAATAAAGTTTATATCGTTTGGAGTTCGTTACTGGTGTTTAAAGCACGCTTGGAGTCAGATCAAAAATAATTTCTATTCGAAGTCACCGACAACCCCAACAATATGATGAAACAAAACAACAGTTTAGAAAACTCATAAATGACGAGTATTGTAATAAGAGAGGAAAATATCAATATATGTAAATAAATTAAAATATTAGATACACAAAAATTTCAAAAATGAAACGATTCAACAGGAAAGTGGGGATAAAATTATCAATATTTGTAGAGCAGGAATCAAAGAAACAGGAAACTATAAATAAAAATAAAATTATGGGTAGGTTGTATAAATCAATGGAATCATTGTGTAAATATCATCCAAAAAACAGTAGAAGTAGTAATAAGAATATAAAAAATAGATAAATAAAAAAAAATTAAAATAATAAAAACAGGGAAAAGGTGGAAATCATGAGGGTTAAAGTGATTAGAAATAGGGGAAACCACAAAATGCGGGTCGTCTAAGAGTTCGTAAAAAATTGGAAAGCTAGAAATTACTGGATTAAAATTGTTTGAAATAAGACGTGATCACCAAGTCAGTTAAAATAATTCTAAACGTAATAAACGATTAATTTAAAGTAATTAAATTAAAGATCAAAATATTAACGGAAATTGTTGCAACGATTTCGAACCCCTACTCCTATGAGATGAGAAATATTAGCGGAAGTAACGAACAATTTATTGTACGTATTACAAAAGACATGAGGCCAAGTAAAGCTAAATTAGATACTAAACGAGAACGGATAATAGATTAAGTTAGAGAAATTGACGAAAAGATAATCCAGATGATGGAGAAACCTAGGCGTATATAAAAGGAAATGTTCAGGTGTAATGAAATGAATAGTAAGAAATGAGCGAAGATGAATAAAATGATGATGCTAGTTATTAATGAAAATAAAGGATTAGAGATAATAATGAATTACGAGAATAATAGTTAGCAACCAGAGAAAAACGATGATTGAAAACGAGTACGATGAGTTGAGATTAATAATAATAATAAATGAGACAACAATAGCAACCGAAAGGTGTAAAACATACGGAAAAAGCCGAAAACTTCATGAAAGCCGTTATATAAATTCTGAGTGGACAAGTAAAACACAACTTAAACAGTGAAAGCTGAAAAATCACACATAAGGTACGGTAAAAGTTTCGATGCATCATTTTATTAGTGTATTTTGTAGTGTTATTTATATTATATTATATGGAAATGATACTGGAAAGTAAGATTTAAAACCGAGCTATCATAACGATAGTACGCTTATTCCGATGGAGAACCCTGATCAACCCGAGGAGAGGAAGGTAGTAGGTACCGTCGCAAATGTTGGGGAGTTTCTGGCGAGAGATTGATCACCTCTCTGAGGAACAAACCAACGCGATTACTACAATTTTTGAATTGGGAAAGTGAAGGGGAAACCGAAAATAAAAATAAAAATTGAAAATGCGCATGATTTAGATACCGGTAAGAAAGCTGAAAAGTTAGTAAAGGTACCTAGAGACATTTTTCCCTAGCTGGTGGTGAGGCACCAGAGGACAGCTACGGACTGTCGTGTTCAGGATGTTATCAGCCAAGGGACTGGTGGCGCTGAACCGTTCGATACAACAACCCGGATACCACACCGAGTATCGAATGAATATTTTTATTGCTGGGCGGGACTCGATACACAACCCGGATCCCACACCGAGTATCGAGGACACCAAACGGTAGATGAGATGTGAACTAACCGGTAAATGGTTCATACTCGAAAGGACTTACTAAGGATCAGATCAGGGCGGCCGAATTGTGCCGGAAATCTGACGGAAGAGCGGGCAGATATTAGATAGTTTTATTGAGAAAATTTTCCGCGCCCATTTATCGCTTCCTTTTCTTTTCACTATTCGGGAAATCAAGTAAACCGTTTTTGGAACTTGATTGAACGTCTAGACATTTCCATACTTTTATATTCTCCGAGGTACAACAACCCGGATTCCACACCGAGTACCAAATATCCGAGTGGCGGTGAGGAAGGCGTAACCGGTAAAATGCGCTAGACAAAAGACGCCATGGATTGAGAGTCAGTGTGAGGCCTCAAACTCACCCAAAAGTCACTGATGAAACTCAACTCCGATATTAAGAAGAGATATGATTAGGATTTAAGATAATATGAACATGAGAATTAAGATTAAAGATAATATGAAATGATTAAAGATGAGATATTCTAGATAGAATACGACTATGATTAGATTAGATAAGAGATGACTATGAAATAAGATATGATTATGATAATAGAGATGAGATACGATCACAATGAGATACGATTATGATTAAAAGAGATATGATTAGATATTAAAGTTGAGATATGGTTATGATTAAATAAGATATGATTAGATGAGACAAAATGTTCAGATATTAGAGGCCATAGAGTGCCAGATGAGATATGATTATGATTAGATATTAGAGGCCATAGAGTGCCGGATGAGATATGATTATGATTAGATATTAGAGGCCATAGAGTGCCAGATGAGATATGATTATGATTAGATATTAAAGGCCATAGAGTGCCAGATGAGATATGATTATGATTAGATATTAAAGGCCATGAGATTAGAGATTGAAGGCCACAGAATGCCAGTTAGAAATAAGATGACGAAGGTCCCAGAGAGCCAACGGAATGATAAGGCCATAGAGCGACTGAGGATTAAGTAAACGATTTTTAAATCAATGAGACATAGGAAAAATAATTTACAGATTGAATGAGAGTATGAGTATAATGATTTTATTATTGTAATATAGATAAAAAATGCGACCACATAGATAATTGATAAGACTATTATAGATAATTGATACGAGGTCGATAGATAATTATTACGAGATATAGATAATTCAAATAGACTTAAAAATGAAGGGAGATGAATCAAAAGAAAAACGATCACAGCGAATAAAGTTTAAGGAAAAAGACAAGAAGATTTAAATGAAAAGACTCATAGAGCAATAGCGGATAAAGTTTAGGATAAAAGACGAGACTAGTTAAGTAAAAAGGCCCATAGTGAATAAAAATTAAGAAACATTTTTGGACCAATGATAAAGAGATAAAGAAGAATAGTCAACGAGACGATTGTTGATATGATGGTGATGATTTATTTGATTAAAATAGTTAATTGATACGACAATATAGATAATTGATACGACTGTTGGGCTATAAGCCACCATTAAAACAAAACAAAATGACTAGAAAAAGTCATGTCGAAAAATTGTGAGAATGGCTATTTGTAATACAAGCACGCACCGCAAACAGAAATTCAAAATATAATAAAAACATTAAATAAAACAAAATAAAAAATACATAATTAATTAAAACAAATAATTAATAAATTTTGCACGAAAAATACATGGAAAAATAAAGTGAAAATACAAAACCGCCAAAACTTACAAAATAAGGTTTAGAAAATACACAGGCGGAGGAGGCGACCAGAATAAGAATCAGCAAAAAATAAAAAGGAAAATTTAATAAAATTAATATTAAAAAATTAAGAAAAATAAATAACAAAAGAGAAAAATATAAAATTAAATAAAAGCCATCAAAAAACCAGGAAAAATGGCCAAAAAGATTCGAAATTAGCTGATTGGTCGCACACACGCACGAAAACAGTATAAATACAATAGCCATTGTCACAATTATTAACCTTTAAAATTTTTATCTCATTTTGAAATTTTGAAATTCGCACTTTAGCAGTAGGTAATTTTTGTTTATTGTATTTTCATGTTGAATATATTTTTTGATATGCACTTTAATTGTTTTCTTTATCATGGATGGCCGCGATACTTTTTAGTATCTGCGACAGGTCCCCCTAAATTTAATTTTATATATTGATGTATTGATTGTGGAGAATGGCAAAGTAATATTCGATTCCGGCCGTTAAGTTGGCAGGACGTCGACGTGTTACTTGGTCACAAACCACCCTTCGGTGTCTGCCTAGTCTGGTCAGGTCTCGTTACACTGATCACAGGGTAGGACACCGTCGTAATTCACCGAGGCGGCCATTTTCAATGTTGGTCGGAGCGGTACGAGTAAAATGCGGGTAGATCGCCATACCTAGGGGTTGACATTTGTAAGATGTCTAAGTAGGGATATAATAATTTTTTTTATTTTTTAAAATGCCTGTTGAGAAGTCGATTTTAACAAAGGGGACGACTAGGGTTAAGTATAGGAACAAATGCATAACACAATAAACCAAAATGAATTTAAAAAAACGAAAGGATTTAAAAATATTTTAACGTGAATCGAAATGACCGCAGCATCAATATTTTTCATTTTTCTCTTTACCGAATTATTGTCCGCAGACCAACCATAGATATTTACGCGAAAATCGGCATTGTAGAAATTAATATTAAATATGAGTTTGGTGTAGGAATGTGTGATGTGACTTTCAAATTAATATTCTCTTTTATTATCCTTATTGTTAAATTGATAAAAATTTTCTTTTTACTGAATTATTCCCCCTCATTTTCTTTTATAAATTTTTTAAAGATCTTCGACAACATGCAGCCAGGATATAAATTCCCGAAATTAACGTCACAGAGATCGGAAACATCTAACCCATCAATTCCCAATAACGATGACAAATCCCACCAGGAGTGCCGAAGGAAATATAATCAGTTGGTCATAGAACACGAACGCACGCTCGGTACGTGGTTCGCCCCCGAGGCTGTGAAAGCCCTCCACAACCAAATTCACCGACTCACCAGGTGTCGTGAGGATCTCATTGCCGAGAACCGAGCGCAAC
Organism: Schmidtea mediterranea; assembly: GCA_022537955.1. Taxonomy (NCBI): domain Eukaryota; kingdom Metazoa; phylum Platyhelminthes; order Tricladida; family Dugesiidae; genus Schmidtea; species Schmidtea mediterranea. The sequence goes on along the minus strand of CM039679.1, from coordinate 217,665,075 downwards.
GGATTGTAATCAACAACCAGAGCGCCGTTCTAACCGCCTCTTTCAATGAAACGGAATTGAAAAAACGATTGGCCGGCCGCGATCTGGCGATTAAACTGAACATAATTCCGGCAGAACACGTACCCGAAACGGCCACAGCTGGCCCTCCACAAATGCCGAAAATTAGCAAGAAACATAACCCCAGTAAAAACCGGCGTCGCCGTGAACGACGTCGGGCTGAGGGAGTCACCCTGCTAAAAAATGCAGCCCAGACACTGGAAGAAGCGGCGATACTAGTAGCCGAACAACAGGCACAACTAACTAGAAGTACTGAAAAACTGCCAGAAACGATTGAATCCGGAGAAGTGGCTATCCAAATCTGTGCCGGCGAACCGGACGAAAATCACAAGCCAGCTACTTCAATCGGGTAATGGACGGACGAATTTGGGGACGAACTCTGTCACTCGATTCCCCAAGTCGGATCCAATGAACTAAGAATCGATAGGAAACGAAGATTTCCCGTCGACATCGACGAATAAAAGCCGATTCTTGTGGATAACCAAGTTTCGCGTCGACAAACTGATTAACAATTATTTATGACTAATTATATTCTATTTTTATTTTTCGTTTATTTTCTTTTTGTTGTTATAATTGTAAAATAGAATTTTTATTTGTTAAATTTCTTAAATAATGTTTCAATATGTTTGGCATAGATGAGAAAAAGATGTATGAGGTTTGCCTGAACATAACATAAGATTGGTGAAGCTTGATGTATGTGAATAAGATGATTGGAAAGTTGTATTTAATTTAAAATATTGAAAATTGAAATGACTATGATTATTGAAAAATTGATTTTAAACCTTTAAAAAGGGGATATGTTGAAAACGAAAGTTTAAATATGAATAAGGGAAAAATTGTGGATGCTAATGTGAGTTTATTTTCCTTTGAAAACGCTTAGGAGATCTTCTCCAACTTAAAAACAGCTGATTTAACAGCAAATTGCAATTAATTATTTAATAATTTAAATTTTTGCCAATTACTTAAGGAAAAGATTTTCCAAATTAAAACAAAACTCGAGGTTAGCAATAGTGTTTTGCATTTTAATAATTAATTCAGAAATCAATCGGAAATTTTAGATAAATTAAGGATCAGAATTTTTCAAAAGCTATTAATCCAATTTTCCTTTGGAAAATATTCTATATTTTAGAAGTAAAATTTAAATTACTAATTATTTAAATTTAATGCTAATCAAACTTACCGGGCCAAGGATAAATAAGTAGCCAGCGTGTAAATGAGTATATTTCTGGCAGTAAGGGTGTACGAATACTTACTAACGGGTAAAACGAGACCCTAATGGAGAACCTGATGCGGACGCATACATATAATCGATGATAACCGACGGGAAAGTGGGTACCAATATTGAAGGAAATAGACAGGTGAAATAGACGTAAGTCCTTCTATCGGCCGTCAGGAACCCGAAAGCGAGATTATCACAAGGAGTAGTCTTGGAAACGAGGCTCACCTGCTTGTGGACTCTCGGCTGCTGTATACAGTACCAACATGGGCTTGCTCATGGGTATACAGTGGTGATGTCAAAATTGTGGGGCGTCTGGGAGAGAAACCCTAGAAAGTCAAAAGTGATTGAGGAAGCGAAGTTAATAAATGCGTATCGATTAAAACAAAATTAGTTCTACCCAGTACGCCAACACGACTATAAGGATAATTTAGACGAAACAAATAGATAATTGAAACGATTTATAGATAATTTAAAATAAACTTAAATGAAAAGACAAAAATTAAAAAGATAAAGAAGTTGACGCAGCAAAAAGAATTAAAATAAGGAGAAGCAATGAGAGTAACACGATAAAATTAATGCGGAAATTTATGTAGAATAATATGTACTAGAAGTGTTATTTATTTTTTGATAATTGGCAAAGAATAAAGAGATCAAGTAAACGACGAATAATAGAGCCGATAAACTAGAGATAGAATCAAGAAAACGAGTTACGAGAAACCGGAATCAAGAAAACCATTGAGTGGAGAAACTGAGAATATACCGAAACGAACGGAGAACAAGGATAAAAAAAATAGACCATTTTATTGGAATTCAGAGAGATAGAACAAATGATTACAACAAGATTAGAAAGTTTGGAAACAGAAGCCGAAAAATATGATAAATTAACGGAAAAGTTAATCGACAAAGGAAAACAACGTGAAACCACCCGAACCAGAAATTCCAATTCAGTTGAAAACAAGTACGAGTAAAGAGATGGAAAAATTCCGAGAAGAAATGAACCAAGAGTTGCAAAGTAAAATTACGGATAAAACAGAAATATATTTGAGAAAATCAACAATGTACGAAATCACACGAGATGAACCGGAAATGAGGAGCCGAGAACCGATATTTTCGAGTTTAAAGAGGAATGTACAGGAGATGTATTCAGAAAGAAAATGCAACTAAGAATATTTAAATGACGAAAAAGAAACTGGAAATTCGGAAATAAAAACAGTTGGAACAAAAATAGCTGAAACATGGCAAACGGAAATCGTACTGGAAGAGAAAATATTAACCACAATGGAAGAAAGAGTCGAAAGAGAAAATGAACAAACCGAGTTAAAAGATCGAGTATCAGAACCAATAAAAGTAGTGATGGAAATAACGAGACAAACGAAAGATATTTACCCGCAAACAAATCAATATATTGAAAAACCATCACGAATTTACGATATGCCAGTTAAGAGGATTCAAGACAGTAGAGGTAAATTTATAAATTATAATAATTATTTCAGGATTAACAACGCGAGTTACAATCCAGTATGTACTATTCGTTCAAAAGAAGGATGCCGAACTGACCGAGGTTATCAACTAAAAAATTGCCAAGGACGTGATAGAATAGTTCGCACAGAAGGAGAAGAAATGATAATCGGTTTTAATTTTAATCAAAGCTGTCATATATCAAAGAATTGTCGAATGAGAAGAATTTAAAGTCAACAAAAACCAAACCAATTCAAGAAGAATCCACAAAATAACCCAACACAAGAGGTCAGACATTGAAGAGATATGACGATAATTAGGAGAACCACAGGATACTAGAGTAGAACCTGTTACAACTGCAACCTAAACGGACATATAGCTGCAAACTGTCCAATAGCGAGAAAATCGAGACAAACGAAACCGTACAATTATAGTCAAAGTACACAAAGCAACCTAAGACAAGAGATTGAGCAATTAGGAGGTATGATTCAACGAATATCCGCAAACAATCAAAGACAACGAAGTAATTCGAGGAGAAACATGAATGATATTCGATGTCAATGGACCAGAAAATATCCAGAACAGCAACAAATTGAATGAAAGAGATTACAGAGAGAGGAAATCCAAGAAATTCGACAAAGACGGATGAAAAGAAATCAAATATCAAGTAGAAGCTACATGTCGAAAATAGTCAATACAAAAGAAATCCACACTGCGGAGCAGTGTGTCGTCAACAGCGAGGAGGATATAACAATAAATAACGAAAATAACGACAAAGAAAATAAAGTAATTAAGAAAGACGAAACTCAAGAGGTCAAAATAAAATCAGAGCAAGAATCGAGCAGCGAAGAAAAAATAAAGATAATTCAAGAGTTCACCGAACGATAAACGACGAAAAAGCAGAAAAAACAGCGATAAAAGATATCGAAAATATCGAAATACGAGGGTACTACTACAAAAATCGAAAAGAGAATCGATAAGGAAAGCGAAAATAAACATGTTACAACAAGGGCTAACAATAATGAAAAGGACAAGAAAGAGGAACTTCAAATAAACGTGAAAAGTAAAGTATTGGAGTAAAAATTTTATACAAACAACAGGAGACAATATAGAAATAGGAGTGATGTCAATCGAACAAGAGGTAATAGATATTTTAATGGTTAATAAAATTTCAGAGGGATGAACTAATCGAAAAGAGAATCCAAAGACAACAAACGAGAAATCCGAATATGCAAGACAGATCAAAACAGTCAATGAATTGATAATTGAGACAAAAGAAAATGTAAGAGAAGAACTCAGGAAAACAACGAATGTGGAAAGTAAAATTACAATGCAGCATGAATATGCACAACAAAACACGACTACAAAACCACAACGAACGAAGAAAGTACATGGACAATCGATACAAAAGCTAACAAAGTAAATATCAGAGAATATCGCGAAACATGCTAAAAATCGGAACACATAGAGAACGACTACTATCGACATCAAATAAGCCAACTATTCGGGAAGAGAGGACACGTAAATAGATTTTGTAACAAAAGACGCGGAAAATGTTTTAACTGTCTAAAATGGGACATATGACTCGGAATTGTCCAAATAAACAGACTCAGAACCCATCCGGAACAATGGGACTAATGAGAGAAAGCAATAGGAAACCAAATGAGATCAATACCAACACCAAAATAAAGCCAGCGAATGATACAAGTGTCGAATCAAGTTACGAACCAGGAAAAGACATGATAACTGGAAGGCAAAAAAAAAAAACCTATTAGACATGACGAAATAAATTAACTGAGCCGTAAACAGCCAAGAGACAAAAATCAAAATATTATAGTAATCAGGCGAAACAGGAACGAGAATATAACGAAATCTACAATGATAGAATGAATTACCGGAAACAGATGGAAGCAATCATCAAAATAACTAAGGAAATAATGCCGAAATGGACTAGAAACAAGAATATCACCGAGATATTAGAAGGAGTAACAAAGATGATCACGAACTACGCAAAAGGCTCAAAATCAACAGCAGAAATCAGCATCTTAAAGAAAAGAATTCCAATATTATTCACAATAATCGACATAGCGGGTAATACACCACTACACCATGCCATAGAAACCGAAAACGAGGAACGAACGATGGAAATTATCGAGATAATGAACCAAGGTGGACAACATACAAATATCAGAAATGAGAAAGGACAAACACCCATGATGATTGCAGTGTCAAGAGATGCGTCAACGAAAATTCTGAGGGAGTTATTAAAAACAGGATCAACTCTAAATGAGAAGGACAATAAAGGAAAAACGATGTTAAATTACGTTATGATGTCGCGAGAAGCAAGAGCAATAGATTTAGTTACGATAAATGGAATTAAAGAAGACATCGAAGTAATAGGAAAAATTTAAACCCAATTCTTGGAGCAATCGGGAGAGGATACGATGAAGCAGCAGCAAAATTGATCAAGTGGAGAAAAGGAAAATCTGATAACGAAATCATAGACGTAAACAAATTCGAAAGCAATGAAAATATATTAGTAAAAAGAGCAATGAAATCTGAATATGCATTACCAAAGACGATAAAAGCCCTGTTAAAGAGATGAGAAATAAAATTCACGGACAATAAAAGAGAGCCTGAGAGAATAGTGTCCAGAAAAGAAAAATTAGAAACATTGGTAGGAGAATGGCACCGAATACAAGGAAAACCTAGCGGAAAAAAAAACAAGAAATTGATGACATCAGAAATGGAAGAAAAATGCTAATCAAGATGTATGAAGATATAATCAAAGAAATAAATGCCGAGGACAACAGGATTGAGAAGGCTCGATGTAATAAAAACCAGGACAAAAAGGAAGATGATAACGAAGAGGGAGAAAACCGAGATAGAAATTTAAAAAAAAAGCAAGTTTCAGTAGCCTATCAAGAAATAGGACAACAATCAAAACCAAATAACGTAGACTATCAGAAAAGATCAAAAGATGAAGAAAACACAGACAATATCTGTTTGAACCAAATGATGGACTCACAGAAAATTCAAAATCGAGAGAACAAAGCAAGTCAAAATATGAACCAATACCCAAGTATGATATAGACGCAATAACCACCGTCACTAATTTCACCACTCTAGCGGCCAAGTGAGATCGATATATATCCAGTAATTGATGAGAGATGCGGAGGGATACGCACCTTGCGCGTAGACCCTTTGGAGATAAAATAATAAATAGTTAGAAATGTGCATATAATTTATATAATAGATATGTTTATATAATAATGTATAAAAGTAGTGTATAAATATTATATGGAATGAATATAATAATATCCGATAATATATAAAAGTAGTATATAAATATTATAGTCGAGGAGCGAAAACAAATTTAAAAATCAGACTATGTGACAAAGAATAAAGCGGAATGAGAAAGACAAGTGATGCGATATTACGTTAAAAATTGAGAAACAAATCAATTAGAAGCTAATCAAATCGGAATCAGAAATTTAAATAAACCGATTAAGAGGTACCGAAGCCATCAAGGAAATCAGAGACAAGAGTAGACTTGGAGTGCAATTTAAAACTTGGAAAATCCAGTACAATCAGATGAGAGACGAAAATCAGGAACAACGAAAACAAAGTCACGATCGGAGCAAGATAAAGCAGCAAAACAGTAAAGGAAGTATCAACACGAAACGAAAGCATTGAAGAAATAGATGAAATACCAAGTCAGTCAACAAAAAAGACGAGGGGGGAATAATTTAACAAAAAACTGAATCAAGTAATGCGAAACTGACGAATAACAACAAACAGGTAGATAATTGAAAAACAAAGCTAAACAAAAAAACGACAAAGACAAAGAGTTAGAACCAGTAAAGCTCAATATACAAACCTAAATGAATACAAAAAAGTGTGGAAGAGACTATAAAATCAATTCGGGGGAATAACGTAAGAAAAACAACCAACTGCAAGTGAAACTAGATGCAGCCAAACGAGACAAAATGAATATCACGGAATCGTAATTCCAAGCAAGACTGACGTGCAACAGCGGATATGAATAAGGAAAGGATCAGAGAACAAATCAAAACCAACTCAAAAATCAAAAACCAGATTACAAGAAAGACAAATCGAATCAGTAAAGAGAGATTACAAAATACAATACCAATAAACGACAAGACAAAAGATGATGAGACTGAACTATAAATTGCATTCAATCAAAATGGAATATCGAAAGAATCTTGCAAATGGTAGTAAAGGCAAACAAAGAAGATAAGCGATGCAAAAATAAAGTTAATACAAATCACAGAAACGAGAAACCAGATACGGTAATAAAAGCAACAGACATAAAGAAAGGAGAGAAACAGAAAGTCAAACAACTACCTAAAATCAAGAGAAAATAATAACAAGCCCTATTAAAGGAACCTGAAAATTGTTATAAAAACAAGGAATTCGAAAGCAGCATGATATTGGCGATGAGAAGGAGGATAGCAGTAATAAGCTCATATGTACAACCTAGCATCCCTTAGAAAGATGTCGAAAAAACCCCAATCAATCAAACGATGCAAAATATTACCTGTAGCAGATATGCCGAGATATGAGAAACCCCAAAGGATACCAATCACGGACGGATCAATTCCTATTATACCCAATGGTCAAAGGATTAAAACAAGAAAAACGGAGCGTTCAAACCCTCAGAACTCTAGAAAATCAAATCGAAAGTCAATAGAAAAAGGAAACACCCATCAAGGAAACAATATTAAAATAATCATGGATGATCTTTAGAAACCCCACAAAATAACAAAAAGAATCGAAAATCGAGAACAAACAGCCAAAATTGATAACTGAAAAGAAGAAACTCAGACCAACCTCAAAGAATCATGAATAATCCCGAACCGATCAATTATCATCAAACAATCGAGACTAGGTAATATGATAAAGGGTCAGCTATCCACAGAATCCAATTGAACACCACACAGTTCAAAATGCAAAGAAAAAAATCAACAAACGAAAATTAGAATGTCAATTTACAACTCAAAACCCTAAATAAACTAGCAAAAAAGGAGCCTTGAACTAAACATTCTATCTATTCTTCTTATCTGAGATTCACTAAGCCTGCCAATCTTCCAAACAATCGGCATCTAATGAAGTCAATTCACCAAACTAAACAAAATCTCAAAGCCAAATCGCACAACAGATATCGAATCGTCAAAATATCAGAACCTGCTGAAGAAAGTAATCAATCAGAAACCAAGAAACTCAAGGCATCAGCGAGACGAATACCCAAGTGACAAAATATTGAACTCATGATTAACAATGAACTAATGATTCTTAGACTATTAACTATTCTTTATGTGTGATCATAACCGGACTGTATGTCCTCTTTCACTTCATCTTGGAATCCGTATATTGATGTATACTGTATGATTATTTTTATGCATGTGGGTTTTAAGGTCACGACCAAGTAACTCGTAGACCCAATTGAATGGAAAATGTAAACTCTGCATAGTTCATAGCTTAGATCTTTTAGAAATTGCGGGTCGCAATTTTACGGGCCCCGGAGTGTTTTATGTTGGGCCAGCACACAAATAGCCTTGAGAATTGTTTAAATGCATCAGTAATACAGCACGAAAACCCAGCACCAAGATAACTTAAAATACAATATACAACATCAACTAAACACTTTAAAATCTGAGAGAATATAAATAAATATAAAATCAAAACATAAAATTAAAATAAAATAAATACAAAATGCATCAAGAACCGTACAAAATTTACATAAAAAATAACATAATAACAAGAAAATTCGACCGTAAAATGACCATTTATATAAAATTAAAAAATAAATGAATTAAATGAATAAAAATAAAATATTTTTGGATGAATAAATTTAATTAAAAATGTTAAAAACAAATTACCAATTTAAATTAAGAAATAATTAAAAATTTAATGTAGATAACATAAATAATTTCAAAGTCTAATTTTGTTTAATCGCAGTAAAACTAACACCCAAGGTTAAGGCCAAATTATAGGTATAAATACCGATGTGTTTTCACAAATTTTCAGTCTTATTTTTCGGAGAAAAAATTTCATTACAGAACTGTATAACTGGTTGTATAACTGGTTGAGAGCCGTGCATTCAGGCATTTAACACGGGTAAGTGTTTTGCCTGAACACGATCACTCTCAACTGGTGCAATATTATTAATTGATTTTTTCGAAGGGAATTGATGGGTAATTTTTCAATTGAATTTATGGATGACTTTTCAGATCAAATTTATGGATAATTTTGTTTTTCCAATTGAATTTATGGATGATTTTTCAAATCGAATTTATGGATGATTTATCGAATTAAATTTATGGGATTTTCGAAGTAAATTTTATGGAATGGATAAAATGAATTTCAAATGTATGTGGCCGATGTAATATGCTGAATAAATATTTTCTATCTACAGCCTTAGTGCATCGAAACTTTTATTCCAAATGCTATGGTAAAATGTTATTTGTTATTCCTTTTCCGGCCCACAGCCAAAGACACATCACAAGTTAATAAAATCAAACATATTATTCGAACCATGTAAGTGCGTGGAATATCGCCAATGATTCGTGCCCGTGAAGGCTCCGGCGTGCGGAACGCAGGAGTTGGAACGTCAATATTATCTGTAGATAGGGAAATTGGAGGGTAAATGAGTAGCCCTTTGGCTGCTCCTTCATCATCCGTTTCCTGTAAAATTGACATAAATGTTTAACAACAATCGGCTCAAAATCTCTAACACCGAGTAGTCCAGTGGGCACTCATTAACTATAATATGAACATAAATAGATCTTAAGGACAAAAAGAGGGAATGGGTAGCGGGGAAAATTGCGAAATTGTTGCAACCGTTAAAATGAAAAGCCATCGGAAAAAGATTAATCCGAACGACCAAAATCATGAACGATAATGTTTTTAAATAAAAATTAAATTAATTAATTTGAGTTGAGGCGGAAAATATGGGCGGGACGCTGCTCAAATTTTCCGAATTAATTCAAATACTTAACAAAAATAGTAATGTATAAATTGTTATATAAGAAAAATATTTCTTAAAGCTGAGGAATAAGGACGAATCCCTACACAAAATTTTGTTAATAATATTGATAATAATTATAATAATGGTAATAATAATAATAATCATGGTATTTGTAGTAATGATGATAATAATTATGATAATAATAATAATAATAGTAATAATCATAGTGGTAATAACAATAAATATAATGGTAGTTATAGTAATAAAAATAATAATAAAGGTAACAGTAGCAACAATTAATAAAGGTAATACATATTATGGCAACAATAATAATGCTGGTAATAATAATGGGAAACATTGTAGTTATAATAGGGATAAGGGTGAAAGATATAATGTGGGTGTATTTAACATAACAAAGGGTGTACAGGCCAAAGAATAATCATCAGCATGGACAATTATAAGAAGGACTAAGCAAATGGACATAAAGATAGATGATATGAGAGTATAGGTTAACATTTGAAAGAGATAGGAGAATAATGGGACCTAAGAATCAAAAGCGAGCACAGGTCTTCTATCGACAGCTCGTTGGACCCAGAGATCGTTCGGTCAATTATAGTATTAGCAATAACGCTCACTTTTTTCGGACGATCTACCCACTAGAACACAGTTCCAACGTTGCTTAGCAACGGGTGCCGAGTGGTAAGCGAAAGAATATTTGTATGGGGTTGTCTGAGTAACAACCATATAGTTTCAAAATATCAAAACCCAGTACCCCACCAATAATTTAGATTTTGACATTATCAATACAACATTGATTTATATTTAATATATGGATAATCTCATGTAAACTATTAACTTGATAAAATATTTAACATGATAATAATAATATTTATGATTATATAAAACTTGTAACAAAATAATGTATAGTTTTAATATTATAGTTATAATTTTAATATTATTTTAGAATTTATAATAATATTTATACCAAATCTTTAACATATTGATATTAATGATTACAATAATATAGATTTTATGAATATAATAATAATAATAATAATAATAATAATAATAATAATAATAATAATAATAATGATAAATTTGTCAGTAATTGCAATAACGTTTGTTTAAACTTTATTAAAATAAACAATTGAAAAACGGATAAAATAATAGACATAGATATATATGTGAATCAGAGTTAATGTAATTAACGACTCCTATTGTTGGGCTCAGAGCCACAATTTAAACAAAAACGATGATAAAAAGTCAAATCAAACCTAAGAGTAATGACATGAGTCACCGAACATAAGCACGCACCACAAGAAGAGACCAAAAATAAAATAAAACATTAATTAAAACAAATTAAAAATATAACAAAAATTAAATAAAACAAATAATTAATTAAAATCCGGAAAAAACCTACAGATGCAAAAAGAAACATACGAAAAATAAAATAAACTGCCAAAACCTTGCAAAATAAGGTTTAGAAAAAACACAGTCTGAAGTGGCGACCAGAAAAACAAATAACGAGGACTAAAAATAATATTATAGTAAAATAATAATGGAAATAAAATTTAACCATAATACAAATTATATATCAAAAAATAGAGATAAATGCACAAAAAATAATAAAAATAGTTTAAAATTATTAAAATAATTAAAAAGCCCTAAAAATGGCGAAAGATCTCTCATTTTCGCACACACGCATGAAAATAGTATATATACAATGACAAATTTCATTAAATCATTCTCTGATGCTTTTTACCATTATACAATTATTCAACGTATTCGCAACAATCTTTTGAGAGTAAGGACCTTTTTGTTGTGTAAAAAGTTTCTTTTATGTAATTTTATATGCTTTGATAAAAGTTATAATGCCTTTGCTTACAATTTTTAACTTTATATGCTTTATCTTATGCATAATATACGAGGCCCCTTAAAATCTTTATTTATCGTATGTATTTCAATAGCTATCAATGGGACGGATCGCGTGCCGGCTAACGGATTAAGTTCCCTAGTTGCGCTCGTGTGTTGTGTTCCATTGAAACCTCGGTCGTACGCAGTAGGGTCTGGCAATCGCACAGGACCTCCACGCAGTGCATCGTTGAACGCCTCGTAGCGGTTACTGAAAAGTAGCCGGAACGAGCAGAATTTTAAATTATGGGAAGTTCGACCACAGGTAGGGGAATTAGGGAAGGTCGCGTAGCGATCTCATAGGACGAATTTTTATGTTTGCCTCGAAAATACGATGAGTAGAACCGGGTAGAAGGGATAAGCATAAGTGAAAAGTGATATAATAATTAGTAACAGGGAAAACTAACATCAACGAAAATGTCAGAACTTTTATTTATAAAATCGTAGAAAAGAAATATTAACCACCATCAAGATCTACACAGGCATATACGCACAATGATACTCGTTCGCATATTCATAATCATTTACATAAGTAAGGAACGATCGATGTATGACGCTACAGTGGATTTTTAGCTCCATCTATATAGACATCCAAAATTTATAACCACAATAGAAATACTTTGATCCAACGAAATGGAGAAGCAGATGGAGAGGTTTTCACTGACAAGTTAAGTTCTGATGACGAAGATGACCACCTTGTCGCGTTCGATCTCCCGAGTAGCAGAAAGTATCGACCCGAAGCATAGAGACCACGAGATCAATTATTTCCATCTGGATAAAGCCATAAATTGAAATTTCCTCGAGTAACGAGAATTGGCAATGACTACCCGACCATTGAGTATAAAAAACCACTGCCAGTTTTGACATTGTAGTTGGAATTAGACGTCTCGAGTCTACTTTGGTAATGCTTTGAGAGAGAACAATATCGCCAAATTCTACTATCGTTCCTTATCTGACCAATAGATGAGAGATCTTCTAACGACATCGATTTTCGTCGCTTGACAATTAAGATCACATATTTATTGATCGATATTAATCCATAGAATTCCATCAATGTCACTACGAGAAATCAATAATATCGTCGCTAACAACACCCATTTTAATGATAGCCACATAGTGGATTCTCCTATCTCGGTGTGCTGATTTGTTTTGTAGTTGTCTCGTTGATGTTTCTCTTCCATCGATCGCTAACACACCCGTTATCATTTGCCGCAGTTAACGCGACTACTTTGTCATCCAAATAATGACGCATGTTTATCTCTGTTAGCAAAAATTGTGGATTTCATTAAGCTCGATTATCACCGGTATTTCGTAATTATTCATATTCCACAATGGTTGCTATCGGTATTTCAGAGTATCCCCACTGACATTAGTATTATTAGCCTCATTATTACTAGTATTTGTACCACCAGTAGTATTATTAACATTATTATTATTATTATTATTATTATTATTATTATTGTTATTATTATTATTAGTACCAACATCACCTCTATTATTATTAGTACAATTATTATTATTATTATTATTATTACTATTATTATTACCAAAATTGGTATTATGACTATTATTATTATCATTATTATCCTTATTGTCATTACTATGGCTACTATTATTATTATTATTAGCGTTATCGTTATTATCATTATCATTAGTGTTACCATTTCGGTCGTAGTTATAATTATTGATATTATTATATTATTATTATTATTATTATTTTATTATTATTATTAATTATTATTATTATTATTATTATTATTATTATTATTATTTTATTATTATTTTATTATTATTATTATTATTATTATTATTAATTATTATCATCATCTATCGTTAGTAAACTTACCGCGATTACCCAAGCAAATATTAACCATACCATTAACCGTATAATTACGAACGATAAGATTATCATTATTATAAATAACGATGACCAGCCTTAGTACCATAAATGTTGCCCAAGTCTTCCCATCTTTATCAATATTATTGTATTGATATCATTATATATGAAACCAGACCCTTGACGTTAATTCTGTTTTCACCCCGATTAGCGTAGAAGTTTCTCCGAGAAGGAACAATATTCTATCTTTTAGTCACTCTTCCCATTCAGATGACCAGCCCTGCAAATCTGCCCAAGATCCCACGTCTGTCCCCATCAATTATCGACAGCAATTAGAACAGTAGGAAGAAGAAAATGCAGCTTTTCAAGAAAAATACCGAAAAGTAAAAGGAACTTGGCTCTCACCGGATGCAGCCAAGAAGTTGCATCAAAAGATCTCTCGCCTGTCTCGGGCAAGAGACGATTTGATTATCGAGTCTCGCAGTCAGAGAGTTCTAATAAAGGAGCATGGAACGACGCTCCGTCAGATTTTCACGGACGCTGAACTCCGTGGTCGCATTCCCGGAAGTGTCTTAGCCCGGAATTTGAACATTATTCCGGCGCAGCATCTTCCCCTGGAGATACCTCCCGTCATCCTCTCAATACCGGCCCCGGTGGCCGTCGAACTTTCCCAAACTCCCATGGTCGAGCCACGCTTCGTAGCAGCCAGACGACGACTCAATCGCAACCGTCGCCATCGCGAGCAACGCCGTAGGGCCGCAAATCTCCTCAGTTCAACGGAGCCTAGCGGTACAACATATAACATCCACGATCTTCCGCCTCCGTATCAGGAGTTTGAATTCTCTGATGTAGATTCGGATGAACTATACGCACTAACAGTCACGTTCCACTCACTATATAGCAAAATATAGCAAACGAAAGTGAAGACAAGAACCATCAAGGAAAAAACGTAGAGATTTAGCAACAAACAACACCAAACGAGGCAGGGAACCAATTAAATAATCTCGAATCAACAAACAATAATAATATGGCCGAAAGTAACGGAAACCCAAACAAAAATGACGGGGAAAGAACCAACATAGCTACCAGCAACAGGTGAAACAGTCAGAGAATAACGAGAGAAATTCCGAGGAGAACCATTCAATGGAAATGCAAATAAACTAAACACGTTCATAAGGAACTTTGGGGTGTATGTCGAAGTCTGCGGATGGTCAGACGACATGATAAAAAACAGAATGCCATTATACCTATGCGATAGCGCATTAGATATTTTCCTAGAAGCAAAGGAGAGAGGAAAAACCGCTGAATAATTGGAAAGAAATCCAGGAATTTCTAAAATTAACGTTTGGAGTGGCGAAACTGACAAACCAGAGAATACAAGAATTATTTAACAGAAAACAGAGACATGGAGAGTCGAACACAATAATTGCGAGTGAAATTAGAAGACTGGCAAAAACGGCAACCGACGCGAAATTAGACGAAGCCCACTTGATTGGCATATTTATAGACGGATTGAGACGACCAGAGCTGAGATCTACAGTAAGGATGCAGATGGTTACAACTTTAGACGAAGCAGTAGCCAGGGCAAATCAAGCAGAAATACATCTACCATCATAAATCGCACTTATGCAGGAAGAATCAATGATAGCAACAATGGCAGTAAAAACGGAAGAAAACGAACAAAATGGCGTAAAAATGAATCAATTTATACTAGGGGCACATCAAATATTCAAACCACCAGTTCAAAGAACAAATAACAGTCGGCCAAACAATAATTATAATAATAATCAGAGATCGAACTACAACGGGGGAAACAATTCAATGCAAGCCAAACAATGTAAAACGTATTGAAAAATTGGGCACTGGGAAAGCGAATGTTATCAAAATGTGCCATGTGGTAGATGCGGGAGAAAGGGACATAATATTAACCGATGCGAAACCAGAACCTGCTTTATTTGCGGAAAACAAGGTCACGGGGCTAAAAAATGCAGAGGAAGCAACAACCAAAATCAAGGACCACCAAGAAATAACAACTATGTACTACTAGCGCCAAGACAACCAAATGTCGAACAGACAAAACAAGTAAATGTGATGCAAGAAATATCGTACCTCAAAGACATGATGACGAAAATGATGCGAACAAACCAACTACAACAACAACAATCAAATATCCACATGATGCAAAGAGTCGAAAGTGCGAGAAATAGAGAAACGGAAATGACACAACAACGACACGCACAAGATTGGCAACAATTACAAATGGAAGAGGAACGAGTGAGACAAGAAAGGTGTAAACAACGACAAGACAATCAGCCAAGAATAAATATTGTTGGACGTATAGGAGTTTTTAAGCTACGGTGTTACTCATCTCACTGTCATGACCTTCACTTTTAACTGCTAGGGAGATTTACCTGATACGTCGCATGATTTTAATAACCATTGCGTACCCATGACCGCAATCATGTTGGTGCTGTACGCAAATCGCCGAATGCCATTCGAGCAGGTGAGCGTCATTATTAACACTACTCCCCGAAGGACCTTCGTCTTCCCGGATCATTAGCTGCCGCTGGAAGGACTTACGCTTCTACCCATTAACCCATTTTCAACCACTACTTTTTGCCCTGACTACGTTGAGAAAAATCATGGAGAATGGTTAGGTCCGAATATTTATTTGCGAAGCTTTTTAAGATATCCATTGTTAATCTGTACCTCACCTCTCATGAAATGGCACTTATCAATGTAGTTTCAATAGAAAAGGAAGACAAAATAACATAAGAATTATGAGTAAGTTATATTGACAGCGAAGCACATTAATAACATCTTTTACAGAAGTAAACCGTCTATATGAGCATTCCCAGGCCGAACAAAGAAGACCCGTTTTCTAATTTCAATCTTCTTCGGCGTCGATGTCGGTGGGTAGACATCTTCTTTTTGCCGGCCAAAACGGCGGGGGATCCACTTGATGGTTGTCCTCACTACGAGTGGAGGGTCCTGCGATTTCGCGTTGAGAGGCACTATCAGGCACTTCGCCCGTGAGGATAGCGATATCGTCGGCGTCTAGTCCCAGCTGGTCGAGAACTTGTGCGACCCGGGAAGGTTCAGGATCTTCATCCACTAGATTTATGTGGATCGATCGGGGAGGTGACGCGAAGATGATCCGGGGAGCATAAAAAATGTCTGGATCAAGCCCCGGAATCTCGAATTCCTGATAAGGGCGGCAGGTCATCAATCCAACATGAGACTTCGGCGGGCTCCGCTTCTCGGATGAGTTCCTCTTCCCGGCGGCGTCGATCGCGACGTTGCCGGTTTCGATTTGGTCGACGACGAGCGGTATTTGCGAGAGAGTTCACCGCGACTTCAGCTGGCGGAGGGATGAGAGTTGACGGAGTTGGAGGACTGTCGGCGATCGGGAGGTGGTGGGCCGGAATGATATTTAACTGGCTGACCCGAACACTCCCAGGGACGCGAGTCCGAAGCTCTACGTCCGTGAATGCTCGACGGAGCGCGGTTGATTGCTCCCGGATTAACAGCCGTTGGCTGCTGGATTCTGTGATTAACTCGTCGCGAGCCTGAGTAAGCCTAGAGATCTTCTGCTTCAGCTCCCTTATGGGCACCGAGCTCATTTTTACCAGCCTCTCCTAAGAGTAGGCAAATCCTTTCGGATTAACTTCCACCTTAAAGGTTTCGGTTAGTCTTGATTTTCTACTCGTAGTTTGGATTGCTGTGTTCCCCTTAAGGATCAGCAGCGCACATCACAACGCTCCGTGTTAATCGGGCAGCACTCCCACCAATCCCCCCTCTGGTACGTGCCAGTTCAGGCCTGGGTCAGGTTATGTCTGCTAGACAGTGTTGTATCGGCTAGTTACTACACTGTTGTCTGTCTATGTCAATGTATTGGCAAGCATCATATGCTACCAATAACATTTGGATCTGTATGTATTTGGGGTACCCGTGAGGCACTAATACCATCATTATAACAGAAATAATAATAATAATAATAATTATATTAGAAATAATACTAATAGTAATAATAATAATAATAGTAATAATAATAATAATAATAATAATAATAATAATAATAATAATAATAATAATAATAATAATAATAATAATAATAATAAATAATAATAGTATAATAATAATAATATATTAATAATAATTAATAATAATAATAATAATAATAATAATAATAATAATAATAATAATAATAATAATAATAATAATAATAGTAGTAATAATAATTAATAATATTAATAAAACTAATAATATTAATAATAATAATAATAATGATAAAATAATAATATTGATAAAATAATAATAATAATGGTAAATTAATAATAATAATACTGTTAAATCAGTAATAATAACGATAAAAATAATAAGGATAACGACTAAATTAATAATAGTAATAATAATATCAATAATAATAACGGCAACAACAGCCTTAAGGGGTAACCCAAGTTCTCGGAGAGTAGTACTCCATAATTAACAGTGTACTAATAAGCATGCCATGCCACCAGTAACACCTTATTGTGTTTGTTTGGGTCTATTTGTAATGTTGTCTATGTATATTGTGTAGCTTGAGATAACTGCAGTTGTAGTGCATAGCTTTGCAAGTTTTTTCTGTTCTATTTTGTTTAGACCTATTTGGTCCAGTGCTTTATCATTTCCCTTGTCCCACGAGCCAAGAGTTCCAACCACCAAGGCGGACAACGTAGTTTTGCAAGCATTGGTTTTACCCATTTCTAGGGCAAGCTCGCGATACTTCTTGTAGTTGTCCTCTCTTGCCGCGTTGAAACTCTCCTCACGGTCATAAGGTACTTTGATGTCTAAAATGTGTAGTTTTTTGTTACGTTTGGATTTAATGATCAGGTCAGGTCGGAGTCGGGTGTCAATTCCCTGAGGCGTACATTCAACATCAACAGAGAATCCTTTTGAAATGAGGTAGTCGCTTGTGGTTTTCATTACATTGTTGTGTTTGTTGCGTCTTGCATTTTGTGTCTGGGTGCAATGGTTAAATATGTGTGCTTGTGTTTCAGGTTCTTTATGGCAAAGCCGGCACATAATGTTCATTTTGTTTTTGTTTCTGTTTGTGCTGAAGTTGAGGGTTATCATGTTGTTACGTGCTTTAATGAGAAAGAGGTATTGTTTGTCGGTCAGGGTTCTATGTTTTATGAGGAAAGCAGATTGTCTATTACTGCCAATTGTTTTGGAGATATGTCCTTGGCAAGTCATGGTGTGCCATTGGTCAGCGTACCATTCACTAGTCAGGTCATGGAGTTTCGAGGAGGACTCTTTAAGGTTGTCATGTGTGATGGTGTCTTTATAATTTTTACCTTTGATGGTGAGTTGGAAATTGTCATTGTCTAGTGTGAGTTTGGTAATGATTCCAAATTTTTCATTGAGCCTATTTGCTGAGGAGCGGAATTTCGTGAAGATTGTTTTGGGGCCTCCGGTACCCCCTTTTGTTTCAGAGTGTAGCCATTTCAGAGCATCATCAATGGTATTTTGTTGGAATGGGAATCTCATTTTAGTGTGTTCAATGAGCTCAGCAGTTATGAATTGGCGCATTTTGGTGTCCTTAGAGTTGAGGAGTTTTATGAGGTGGGTGACGCTCTGGATAATATATTCATCGATGCTTGGTGTGATTCCGAGACCTCCAAGTTTGCTGTGGGCGTAGAGGAAGTTATTGTTTATGTTCTGGTGTATATCTCCAAGCATAGTTTTTAATAATCTTTTATTTTCTGGTCAAATCCCAGTTTTTTTCACGGTGTTGTACTGTTCTGTTACGGTTGGTGTCGAGTGTCATATGGTTGATGTTGCAATTTCTAAAGGGGAAGATCAGTCTGGAGTGTATAAAGGTTTTGTATGCTTGGAGCTTCTGGGCAGGGTGTAGGTCAGACGATAATATTTTTGTGGTGTCGTCAAGTGCTGTATTAAGTATGGTATCTATGTTGTGTTTGCTCTTTTGGCCAAAGTCGACGCCAAGGTATTTATATAGGTGGTTCTCGTCAATTATTGGGATCTGTTCGTCGTAAAGTGTTATTGGTGGGTCATTGTGGTTTCTTTTTAATTGGAAGTATCCACATTTGCTAGGTCGGAATTTGAGAGTTGCGGAGTCAGTATATTTGGTAATGTCTTTAATCATCTTTCTCATTTTTTCTCTAGTGTCAGCTATGAGAACAAGGTCATCAGCGTACGCCATTATGCTAATATTGTGATTGTGAATAATGAGGGGGTATTCTTTTAGCATATTCTGCAAGATGAAGTTGATTGTAAGACTAAAGAGTGTCATGGACATGGGACATCCCTGTTTTACTCCATTATTGACCTTGATCGTCTTAGTGTGCTTACCTTCGCATTCATATACTGTGTAACAGTCGTTGTACATGTCTTTGATGAGGTTGATTGTTTTGTTCTTCAGTTTCAGTCTCGACAAGGAGTGCCAGATCAGATCATGGGGGACGCTTCCAAAAGCATCAGCTAAATCTAACCGTAAAATGTTGATGTCCTTCCCATTTATGACCGCCCACTCCTTTGCCAGACTGATAACTGTGTTGTGTTCAGCGCATCCATCAGGGATGCCTACCGCCTTCTGGTTACCGCACAGCAGGTTTCTTTTCGCTATCCATGACAAGAGCCTATTGTTGAGGATAGTTGCAAAGAAACGATAAGCTGTGTCGAGTATGGTGAGTGGCCTCCAAGAGGATACTTCATGCGGTGAATGCTCTTTGCCTGGTTTTATTATTAATTTTGTTCGGAATGTTTTCCATTTGTTTGGGGTTTTACCAGTGCGGAGGATATTGTTAAAGAGTGCAGCAAGAAATTCGAAGTCTGGGTCAAGTCGGCGCCAGTCAGAGAAGGTTATTTTGTCACTGCCGGGGGCAGAGTGTGTATCAAGGCAGCTATATGCAGCAACAAGATCTTCAGATGTCATTGGCGTATCAGATGAGAATTCCGGGTCAGGGATGTAAGTATCTAGGTGTATAATTGTGTCGATGTGCTTAACTGTGGATTCAAAGTAGGATATGAGGCTGTCATCCGTTGGTGTTGTAGATATGTTAGTTATAGGGTAGAGTATTTTATCTACTGAAGCCTTAGCCTTTCGATCAAAACTCTGCCGTAGCTCGAAGATCATTCGCTTCTGGCGGGCCCCAGGTGCCTTTCACCCGCTCGTATTTGGCCCGAAGTTCGTTGTGTTGTCGCTTTAAATCCTCATATTTGTGTCTAACGACCACTATGGATGGGGGAAATCGGGGAATCTTTGGTAGGCGATTTATCTCCGAATTGGCGTTGTTGTCCATTCTAAAGAAAAGAAGAAGAAAATATTTAGAAACGGGGGTCACTGAGAGTTGGTGTAAATAGACGGAGAAACCAGGAGGGTTTGAATGTTTGGGTGGAAATTAATCCCTTACCTTCCCATCATGTTAGCTGTGCTCGGTATATCACTCAATAAACAAAAACAGTCTACTATCCCTATAAATTGGTTCCTTAAAAATTAAGTAATATCGATAATTTGCTTGATTAGAAAATTTCAGAAGATTTTAAATAGCGGAGTTAGTTAGTAGATTCGTTTAGGGTCATTATATCATTTATCACGGAAGTTCGATAAACACTGCTATAGCAATAATCATTCTAGGTTCTAATTTATGAAAATTGTCGGAATGGTGTTTAACATTAGGGATCATTACTAATTTGAACCCAACACATTTATTCCAGTGGCATTCACGTTATTGACATCTTTTCCGAATTTTATTTAAACATATTTAAAGCAAATACCACGTTATTAGCGTTTCATATTGATGGAATTCACAAAATTAATTATAACTAGGTTTGCATGCTACATTATTGTTGATCTATATTAATTGAATTTATAAAATTAGTTAAAAACAGATTTGCACGGTTGATGGTGTCTCTTCAATCGACCGAAGATAATACTTACATTATTAAATCCAAATTTAACATTACATTTACTTGACGTCATAATTCTTGATGACTCTAATAATCCGATTAAAGATTTTAGCCGCGATTGCTTCGCAAACAAGTTGATTATTAAAGATGTTATATGATGATAATTTAATTAGGAATTTAATTGCAAAATAATTGTACTTACGGGGTTTAAATCCTGACGTAGAAGAGATTTCAATATATTCCGTACGTGTTTTGTTGCGGATTAACCGATGCTATAGAAATATTAAATGACTATCGATTATTGTCTAGCACCGGTACTGGTCGTAGCGTGTTAAAATTCGTTTGTTAGAAGTTTTTCACGCATGAGTTAGTATTTAATTATTGATTATATTAATCTTTATATGATTATTCAGTCGACCGTGACGTTCATGGAGTTTCGCTTATCAGATCGATAAATCGACCAAATTCTTGTCCCTACAGGCATATTACTAGATAAATGTTACGCTCACTCTCTGGCTACCTTGATCTATGGGTAGCTTCTCATTTGGTTGTCGTCAGTAAACATTATGGATAGTCTTTAATGCGTATTGGCGGCAATTTCTCGCAATGCCGATCAATTCTACTGTGGATATTGAGACATGCTGACAAAGAAAAATGTAGTTTGGATTCGCGGACTTACTAGAACATTCTATGTCGTAATAAAATTGCAGATTTTCCCTCTCATTGGTCATATTAATCCAACTTGGAATTTTACTACATTCCCATGCTACAGGATATTCTGCTACTGTGTGAGAACGTTTTTACATTTATTTTTATTCGGTTTGTTATGATGACTCGTTTAAATAAATTATGCGAGTTCCGTTTTTGATCTATATTACTTCTAGTTTTATTAAAAAAAAATTTTTATCAATTAACAATGGGTGTCCAATGCTTATCCCTTCTACCCGTTTTCCGTTTATTGATTAGTCCGAAAATAACAAAAGATTTCTTGATCAACCTGTGGTCATTCCTAATCTCCCTCTAGTTGCACTGTTGCTCTTCCCTTGATTTTAATTCGACTCGCTCCGGCCACTTTTCAGCAGCCGCCTCGAGTATACAACGGCGCCCCGCGTAGCGGTCCTGTGCATATCGCCAGACCCGACTGCGGACTACCGAGGGGTTCACGAGGCATGACCCGCGAGCTCAACTAGGGGTTTTCACCCACCAGCCGGCACGAGATCCGTCCCATGAACCGTCTATTACAATACTGTAAGGATATATAAGTTTAAGGGGTTCGGACGATAAATATATATATATATATATATATATATATATATATATATGCTATTATTAAGATAATGAAACGAAGCATTACACATCGTAAAGTTTAATTAAATGTAAATTTACATTAACATAATAATAGAAAAAGATTCATAAAATAACAAAGTAAATTCCTTACGTTCAAATTTATGATTCGATTGGAAAGATCAATATTTTGGTTAAAAGCATAAGATTAAAAATAATGAAATTCATCACTGTATATATACTATTTTCATGCGTGTGTGCGACCAATAGGCGATTTTTCGACATTTTTAGGGCTTTTTAATTATTTTATTACTTTAAAATTATTTTTATAATTTTTTGTATATTTTTCTTTATTTTTTGATATACAATTTATTTTATGTTTGCATTTTACTTTTATTACTATTTTCTTGTAATATTATTTTTAGCCCTTTTTATTTGATTTCTGGCCGCCACTTCTGCCTCTGTTTTTTCTAAACCTTATTTTGCAAGGTTTTGGCAGTTTATTTTATTTTTTTATATGTCTCTTTCTGCAGCTGTAGGGTTTCTAGTAATTTAATTAATTATTTGTTTTTATTTAATTTTTGTTATATTTTTAATTTGTTTTAATTAATATTTTTTAATGCATTTAATGCATTTAAATTAATGCATTTTAGTCATTACTCATTTTTGTCATTTATTGCAACGAAGTAATTTTATTTTATTTATTTTTATTATGTATATGTTTATGATATGATAATATGAAATGATTATTATGATTTTTTTTTATTTCATCTAAGCTTTAAAGAAAATTCCTTTTTAATCGAAGAACTCGACGTAGTCGTCGGACTTCCATCATAAGGGAATTAAATCTTAAAAAACATATCGAATCCAAATTTCAATAGACTTACATGCAGACAAGAAGCAAAATCAAATTGTTTTTATTTCGATACCCCGGATCGAACCGGTTGTTAGTGGGGGAAGCCGCGGTGCCGATAGTAACCAGGCCTGCCCAGTATTCTCCCCTTCCTAAATCCTATCGCCCGACCCTCGAAAGAGTTATGTCGAGGTCCTGGGAAAGATTAAATAGAAAGTTTTATATACAATAAACGAAACATATATAGACTAGAATATAGAAGAATCATAAAGAATTTTTGTGTAATTAACAAATTTTATTCCAGTATAAAAGTATTACATAGCTCACTAAAATTCGCGACTAATCACATTAGGAAGTGCAATCGGCCACAGACCAGATTTTTTTTGCAACAACATCATTCGTATCAAATTCACGTACTAAAGTCGATTTTGAATGTCATCCCAGAAGATTGTACGTTACCTCGTCACTTGGACATCGAACGCCGTTCGTTTCATAAAATTAAATCTAGGACCCCACAATCCATAAAACAACTATTAACGTACCCATTATGTTTATTATTATTATTAATTTCATTTATTTTTAATAGTCATTATCATTGTTAATAATATTATTTTATGACACCATTGTTGTTGCTAATATAAATGTTATCCTTATTATTATTGACGGTTGGATGGTTTTATTATTTTGGCTATTATTTCAAACCCACCCACGGTTATTATTAAAGTTATCAAATATTATTAGTATTATTATTTTCATTTCCATTTTTAGTAGTAAAATTATTATGAATCTCATATTGATGTTATTATTATTACTTATATTATTATTATTATTGTTTTTATTATTACTATTAAAATATTATTATCATTATTATTATTATTATTAATATTATTATTATTATTATGATTATTATTGTAAAAAATATTATTATCGTTATTATTATTATTATTATTATTAATATTATTGGTATAGTACTGTTGGGGTATCACGAAAAAGCACAGTAAAATCGATAAAACACAAAAAAATGATAAAAGTGCAATATTAATTAAAAAATGTATAAAATTCGAAAGTAATAATGATCGGGGGAAATTGGTATGGTTGAACGCCAAATTGAGAGACGAGTCCGGAAATAATAATAAAAATTGAGTGAAGGGTCCCTAGAAAATGATATAAAATAAAAAAAGGAAATTAATTAAGAAAATTAATTACTAATGGGAAGCCCGAGTCAATGGGAAGCCCGAGGCAATGGAAAACCCGAGAGATGTGGAAAAGCCGAGAGCTGAGGAAAACCCGAGAGATAAGGAAAACCCGGCGCATAGACGGAATAATATAGTAGGATAAATTAGCCTAAACAACGTCAAACGTTGTTGACAAATGTCGGTCTGAAAGGTAATTATTAATGATAATTTGATAATGCAGAACCTATTGTTGACAATCGTCGGAAAACAGTCTGAGCAGGAGTATAAAAGAAAAAGGGAAAAACACGAGAGGACCATAACTCATCAGACAAAAAAAAAGAGGACCAGAATTCATCAGACAAGAAAAGAGACATTATCGACCAGACAAGAAAGGACAATTATTATTAACTAGGTACGAGAGAGCAGATATTATTAACTAGGGTGAATCGACGTGAACGAGCAGTAGTTAGGTTAGTAGAGAAATCCAAATCCAAGTAAAAGTCAATGTTATCTATCAGACAGGGTGGTTCTCCTTGGACAACCTACCCTAAGATAATCCGAGCCAAACAGTGGTTAAAAGGTGCAAATCAAGTAGTGAAATTGTGATTACAAATATTGAACCAAAGGATTGATCTGTTATTGTGATAAAGTGCAAATAAAATTATTCTGTGTTGGGTTTGCTTATTTGATCGAAAAAGGAGATACAAGCCTATAAAGTTTCAAAAATTCCCGTCCAGAATGACTTGTGTTTGACGAGCCCGTTATGATTTTTGCAATTTTTAAAATGCTATCATGTAGAGAATGAAAAGTTATCGAGAAATATATCAAAGATTATGAAAACAAATAAAAATTGACAAAGATACAAGCCTATAAAGTTTCAAAAATTCCCGTCCAGAATGACTTGTGTTTGACGAGCCCGTTATGATTTTTGCAATTTTTAAAATGCTATCATGTAGAGAATGAAAAGTTATCGAGAAATATTTCAAAGATTATGAAAACAAATAAAAATTGACAAAGATACAAGCCTATAAAGTTTCAAAAATTCCCGTCCAGAATGACTTGTGTTTGACGAGCCCGTTATGATTTTTGCAATTTTTAAAATGCTATCATGTAGAGAATGAAAAGTTATCGAGAAATATATCAAAGATTATGAAAACAAATAAAAATTGACAAAGATACAAGCCTATAAAGTTTCAAAAATTCCCGTCCAGAATGACTTGTGTTTGACGAGCCCGTTATGATTTTTGCAATTTTTAAAATGCTATCATGTAGAGAATGAAAAGTTATCGAGAAATATATCAAAGATTATGAAAACAAATAAAAATTGACAAAGATACAAGCCTATAAAGTTTCAAAAATTCCCGTCCAGAATGACTTGTGTTTGACGAGCCCGTTATGATTTTTGCAATTTTTAAAATGCTATCATGTAGAGAATGAAAAGTTATCGAGAAATATATCAAAGATTATGAAAACAAATAAAAATTGACAAAGAAAACAGTGCTGAAAATAATGGAATAGTTAAAAGAGACGACGTGATCGAAAGTCGGCAGAAAATAGTGCTGAAAATAATTGAATTGTTAAAAAGAGGAAAACTAGAAAAAAAAGGGAGAAGAGTGTCAGAGCAAAAATAAACTGAAAAGAGAATAAATTATTAAATTAAAAGAAAACTTTCAAATTATTGAGGAACTTCGTGGTTCAGTACGCCAGAAGTTATAAAGAAAATTATTATAGAATAAATTCCAAAATTAAAACAAAAGGTAATATTAATAATTGTAATATTTTAAAATTCAGACGAGAAAAAGTTGTACAAAAAAAATTTTATAATTTGAGAAACCAGAAGCAATCAGAAATAATGGCGAGTAATTCCAATAATAATGATCAAACCCCGGTGTCTACTGTGACAACCCCTGTATCTAATATCCAAGCAAATATGTCTACTACTCTTAGTAATGATTATGCAAGTTGTCAGAAACTACCAGTTCAGCAATATGCAGGAGATCCGGTTGAATTTGTTGATTTTATGGCTGATTACTACATGTATGCCACTGCTTATGGATGGAGCCAATCGATTATGGTGCAACGGTTACCATTGTATTTAAAAGGAGCAGCGAGAGAGGCTTGGCAACAAATTGATAAAAGACTCATTGCCAATGATTGGACCAAGTTGAAAGATGCCTTAGCAGCGAAATTAATTGGTGGTGATATTAAACGAATAATGCGCCAAAAGTTTTACAATCGAGTGCAGAGACCAGACGAGTCAGTAAGTGAATTTGCTTATCATTTGACAACCCTTGCAGAGAAAGCGTTTGAGATTAAACCTGAACAAATTGATGTGGCGAAGCAAGTGAAGGAATTGTTGCAAGACCAATTTTTGACAAAGAGTCAGAAAAGAAATTAAAAAGGCCCTATGCTATGTAGATTTCAACAATTTTGATGAGCTAATTAAAAAGGCTATGAAGATTGAATTGAATTTGAAAACTACTCAACCAAAAGCAGAATCTTTTACAACTATTAATGAATCTAGAGACAGATCAATATCACCAATCAAAAGTAATTTATTCCAGAAATCCACCAGTCCATCACCAAAATTTAGAGTAAAATTTGAGCCAAGGAAATCTACAAATAGTCCAAATGAGGAGAGAGAAAGACCAGTTCAGTGTAGTCATTGTCAGAAATTGGGACATAATATAAATCAATGCTGGTTTAAAAATAATACTCAAAGAAGTCCAAGTCCTGTCCAGTGTGATCATTGCCAAAGAAAGGGACATAGTAATAGTCAATGTTGGTTTAAAGATGAAGAGCAACAAAGTCCAAAGAGGATGTGGCCAAATTGGTTGAAAAGCAATGGTGGGAAAAGTTTTAATAAAATGAGCACTAATAGTCAGCGAATTAATGATAATATACAGTGCTATAATTGTGGAAAGAGAGGGCATGTATCACGGAACTGTTTCGCAAGATCAAGATCTCCATCAACTTCACCGTCACCTCAAAGAGATAGAGTTAATTTACAAGGCCGAATTCAATGTCATTCATGTAGAGGTTATGGGCATATAGCAAGGTCATGTCCCAGGAATAATGAGAGATTCCAAAAGCCAATCTTAAAGAAAATTAGATTTCAAAGTGATAAATCACAAGCAGACAACGTTGCTTTTGTGCAGCCAGATAATTATAATAATAGAATTGAAGACGAAGTGAAACAAATGAGTCGACGTTTGGATCGTTTAATATGCAAGTTTGAATCTGATGAAGAGACAGATAACCACATGATGTATGAGTCGCAATCAGAAGCATCAGATACAGAGCTGAAAAGAATGATGATTAAAGATGATCTGCAAAGCGAAAAGGCAATAATGATTATATCGAAGTTTAATAAATTAATCGAATCGAGAGCAGCGGAAACGTCTAAAATAATGACATCATTACTGGAATTGAGTCAAATGTCACTGAGTGTACAAAAATTGAAAAATGTAATTGAAATATGTGCTGATCATTATGAGGTAAATTTAAAAGATAGAGATGAAATAACAAATATGATGAAGATATTTGGGAAAGCTTTCAGAGAAAATAAATGGTAAGATTTTATTTTTATTGATGTTGTAGATGAAAGTAGAAATAGCGTGATTTGTATTCGTTGTGAAATTGGAGATTATGTTAAAGATTTAAAAGAGAGATTAAAAGAGAATAATGGAAGACAGATAATACAGGTGAAATTTAAGAATAGGTATTTAGAAGACGATGAATTTTTAATAGATTGTGGTTTTATACCTGGAAATAAAAATTAATTGCAGGTTGCGAGCATGATTAGGGAAGAAGTAGTGGAAAAAAGTGATTCACAAGAACTAATAGGAGACTTAAGAGATGCTTTACGTGAGTGGGATGGAGTTAAAATTACGGAGAAATTAAAATTAATTGATAAAATAGAACTAGAGGAAAATGCTAAACTAGAAATAGTAAACATAATACGACCATATTTATATGATAAATCGAGGTATGGAGAAAAATTGAAATGTTTAATGCGAAGATTTGGTAGAGAATTAAGAGAAACTAGAATGGAATTAAAACCATTTATTATAGCAATAGATTATGAAGATTGGGGAAAAACAGAGTATATAGAGGAACATTGGTGTACAAAGGTTCAGAAGTTACGAAAAAGAGCTGCAAACCAAATAGGAAAAGATGGAATTATTGTATTGATGTTCAAAGATGAAGAATTAGATGATGATGAATATTTATATGATTGTGGATTTAAGCCACAGGAATTAGACGAAAACGGATACCTAGATGCTGATGGAAGGGCAGGGTATTTAGTAAATTGTGTAGTAGCAATAAAGGAACAGAAAGTAGATTCAGTGGATAACTCGGAGAATTCAAATACAGATATAGAGGAAGATAACGTGAAAACAAAAGTAGATGAAATTTTCAGTAATAAGGAAGAAAATGAATTGAATAATAAAATTCAGGTGGAACACGTTGAAAAACAAGAAATTTTTGAGGCACCACGAGGTGAAATAAATAGTGAAATAATTGTTAGGAAACCTAGAACTTTATATGAGATAAAGCGGAGTTTAGTGAGAATTGAACAGGAAGTTGATGAAACAAAAATAATCTTAATGGGCTTGATTAAAGCAGTATATCCTACGTTTGAAATAAAAATGGATGTCGAGTATGAGTTAGGAAATATAGTAACTGAAATGAAAAACCGACTTCCAGGTGTTGTGCAAAGATTTGGAGAAAACGATAACTTTTGTGATAAGAAACTAATTGAAAATTTGATTAAAAATGGAATTGACAAAGAAGTAATGTTAACTAGTTTAACATATATGGTCTTAGAAATTGGAGCTCATGTGATAGCAGAAACGGATAATTTGGAAAATTTGATAGATGTAGCGGCACGAATCTCAAATGAATATTTTATGAAGTGGGTCAAAAATAATGGAGGTTGGAAAAAGTTGAATAATGATCTTACAGTAAATGAAAGTGATGAAAAAAAATTACCATACAAACCGTTAAATGGAAAGGATAGCCCGAAGCTAAGGAAAAAGATGATATTCCCATGGGCAATAGTTATGCTCTTTATTTTTTGTACAATAACTACACAAGCTACAGGTATGACAGCTTACGATTGTTCCCAAACAGAAATGGGAAAAATTTATTCGGTTGTGGACATGGCAGAATGTCCGGATGCATACCCAAAGAAATTGAAAGTAGGAAATGATGTAAAATATTATGTTAATCAGGAATCTGATATTCGGCGAGCCAAAGTTAGAGAATGTATATCGAAGCGAACTACTTTTGTATTTTTCTGTGGTAAATGGAGCCACACATCATTGATAAAAATGCACGCTATTCCACGACCAGTAGAGGTAATGCCAGAAAACTGCTTAGCTGCGTTTCAAACAGAGGAGTTAAAAATTAATCCGGAAATTAAATTAAAAGCAAAAGTAAATCACAGAATAAGAGAGACAGTTGTTGTAAAGGGAGTAATACAACAAGATGGAACGTGCGAAGGAGAACCATATAAAGTAAATGAAAAAATTATTAAACAATCAGTGGTGATTGAAGAATATTTGACAGAATTAAGAGAATTTGAAGGAGTTTTTGATGATGAAACAGGAAAACTTCAAACGCATCCGTTTTGTAATATGAGACAAAGTAATTGCCAAACAGGAAAATCCATTTTAGTATTTGATGTTAAAACTGATGTATGTAATTTAGCACATTTGAAAACTATGACTTTCAAAGAGTTAAGTGGAGAACAATTTAGAGAAAGCCCCGATAATTTCAATATAAATTATAAATCGAATGACACAATTAGGTCAACTCCAGTATGGACGAGGAAAACCACACCAGTATTAATGTCGACATTACCAACAGATGGTATGCGTTTTATAAAAAAGGAGGCTACCAATAAATGCGGGCAAATGGTTTATGCAACAAATTACAGAGGTGTTTACGTATCAAAAATGATGGTGCATGAGGCGAAAAGTAAAATACACACAAATGATATTAAACTCAATCACTACTTTAACAATAAAATTGATTATTTGTACCATTTTAGTCAAAAAATAATGGAGAATATATATCGGGAAATGATTTTAGATGATTGCAAATTGAATAAAGAGATACTTAGAAACAGGATGGCAATGGCCATTACAAATCCAAACTTAGTAGCACCTATGCTAATATCAGAAAACGGTGTATTTGCCAGAATCTTCGGAGAGGCCCTATATAGCTATAAATGTAAAGCAGTTACAGTGAAAATTATGAAATACGAAAAATGTACAAATGAATTGCCGGTGAGTATAAACGGAAAAATGCGATTTATGGAACCCATAACAAGAATATTACTGGACGAGCAAACTAAGCCAAAAATTCTTCAATGTAATAGATTACTTGCTCCGTTGTATCGCTTAGCACAGGATTCATGGATAGCATTACCAGATTACCGAGGAGTGAGAACTCCGGATAAATTAGAATTAACAAATCTAGAATATCTAGTAAATTTCACATCCCTAAATAAAATGGCACAAATGGGTTTCTATGCAAGCGAGGATATCGAAGAAGCTCAAAGAAACTTGTTATTTCCGTCAAAAAAGGAACGTGTAATCTCAGAAATGATTGATACAATTTTGCCCAACGGGGAAGGTAAAGTCAATTATGAATATCTTCTAACACCAGATCACTTTAGAAAGGCAACAGATAAAACGATGAAAAAGATCTGGGGAAATTCATGTTTTTAGGACAAGCATGCGCAGGCCTAATTGGATTCTATGTTGTAATCATAACAATAAAGGTAATAATGTCACAAATATTATCGGCTCATAGAATATACGTAATATCCGGATGGTCATGGAAAATAATTATTGGTTGTTTTCCATTTTTAGCGAGATTTTTCATTACTCATCATCAATATAGAGAAATGGCAAGTGTGAGAGCACAACTGAAAACCGATCAAAAAAGTGAAGTGTCTCTATGTGCAGCAAGTGATCACAATAATGATAATAATGATGACATCAATGATGATAAAATGGAGCAAAGATATTTTCAAAAAGGAATTATGAAGAGTGAAAAAAAGCCAGAGCTACAATTTTTATTAGAACCTATGCCAAAACTTAGCGGAATTGAAACACTTTCAAAGTGGTATACACCAACATTTTCGCCAACGGCACCAAAGTATCCAACTGAAAAATTAAAAGAAATGAAACCGGTAGAACATATTCAATTTGAATTAGATAACATTGAACCCACGAGCGCAGAAATTGAACGGAGAAACATGCTCGGATTACCGTGTAGTTATGCAATGATGACGTTAGGAAATAAAGGCAAACAGCCTCGAATAAACATTTGGTTCAATGGAAGAAAGGTAGAAGCTTTGTTAGATTCAGGTTCCAGTAATACTATAGTATCAGATGATTTGTTGACAATTGAAGAGAAATCGAAGATGAAACCAACACGTAAAGTAATAAGGTCAATGTCGCACAATGTTTTAAGGATAATTGGGAAATTAAAAGCTGAATTAATTATTGATGATCACGAATTAGTGCATTATGTGTCAGTGATGAGAAATAGTCCTGTCGGATGTTTAATTGGTATGGATGTAATGGAACAACTACAAGGAATTTCTCTTGATCTAAAAACTGGGAGATTAATGAAAGGACAGACAGACGAAAAAGGACATAAGGTGAGAGAGGTATTTTTAAATCAGACGCTAGAATTGCCAGCAAGAAGTGAGGTAATATATTATGCAGATGTGTTAGATGTGTCAGATGACGAGTGCATATTTGAACCAAATGAGAAGCTAATAGAAAAATACGAAATTCCAATGTGTGATGAAGTGGTAAAGGTCAAAGACCAAACAGTGCCAGTGAGAATAGTAAATCAAAACACAAAACCCATCCAAATGAAACCAAAAACCAAACTGGGAAAACTAACGAAGTTTGAAATAGAGAAAATCCCGAAATTACCGAGAAATATTAAAATTTACAAAAAGCCACAAGTCATTAGTAATGATTTAACAGAATCACAAAAATGGGAATTCACAGAGTTATTAAAGAAATATAAAATGGTGTTTGCAAAACACGAGTACGATTTGGGACTCACCAAAGTAATTGAACATGAGATACCATTACTTGATGAAACTCCGATTAAATTGAAACCGTATAGAATTCCATATATACATCAAGAGGAAAGTGATAGGCAGATAAAAGCAATGAAAGAGTTCAAAATAATACGAGATAGTTCTTCACCATTTTCATCGTCAAT
Source organism: Schmidtea mediterranea (assembly GCA_022537955.1). NCBI lineage: Eukaryota > Metazoa > Platyhelminthes > Tricladida > Dugesiidae > Schmidtea > Schmidtea mediterranea. Next base: position 217,632,117 of record CM039679.1, on the reverse strand, counting down.
AGTAGTTGTTAAAAAGAAAGACGGCGATCTGCAATTTTGTGTTGATTATCGGAAATTAAATCAAGTTACGCGAAAGGATACATATCCTATTCCAGTTCCACAAGAAATGTTTGATCAAATGGGAGAAGTACAATTTTTCACAGTTATCGATCTTAATAAAGGTTACAATCAATTTAAAGTGAAGGAAGAAGATCGAAGAAAAACGGCTTTTTCTGATGGTAAAGGATTGTATGAATTTAATGTGTTACCGTTTGGATTAACTGGAGCACCTGCTACGTTCCAGCGAGGTATGAATTTTGTTTTACGGGATATCCCACATGCATTAGTCTATATTGATGACATAATAATATTTTCAAATACTTTTAAAGAACATCTGAAAGATGTGGAAACTGTATTTAGAAGATTATTAAAGGCTAATCTAAAAATAAAACCCTCTAAATGTGAATGGGGAAAATCGGAAGTGGTTTATGTAGGTCATATTATTTCTCGAAATGGATTGCAACCAAACCCAGAAAATGTGAGAAAAATTAAAGAATACCCAATCCCTGAAAATGTAGACCAAGTTCGACAATTTCTCGGCTTAGCCAGTTATTATAGAAAATTCATTAAAAGCTTTTCTCATGTAGCACAACCCTTAAATGTATTATTAAAAAAGCAGACTCAATTTAAATGGGGAAAAGCGCAACAAGAAGCATTCGAATTACTTAAAGAAAGCTTGATTAAAAAACCTATACTGAGATGCCCAAATTTTAGAATACCATTCATTTTAATGACAGATGCAAGTAATTTTGCATTGGGTGCAGTATTAGGACAACAAGTCAAAGGTGAGAAAGATCATGTAATAGCATATGCCAGTAGAACGTTAAAGCCACATGAAAAGAATTATTCTACAATTGAGAAAGAAACATTGGCATTGGTTTACGGTATAGCAACGTTTAGACAGTATTTAGTTGGCAGAAAATTTGTTGTGTTTACTGATCATAATCCGTTACAATGGTTGATGAAACATCCGGATTCAGCCAGCAAACTGATCCGATGGTCAATAGCCCTACAAGAATATGATTTCGAAATTAAATATCGAACAGGCAAATCAAATGGAAATGCGGATACGCTATCGAGAATCCCTGTAAATAATGAGAGTAAGAATAATGAAATGAATTATAATAATACAATATTTATGGCAATCAAAACCGCTAATAATTTGCAGGAACTGCAAAAAGATCAGGAAAAGGATAATGAATTAAATCAATTGCGGAAACATGCAGTCACGATCAAAAAGGAAAGTGACTGGAAACATGTAGTTGACGAAAAACATAAATATATCATTCATGATGGTTTGTTAAAATGTGTTAAAAATGAAAACTTATAAATTGTGGTTCCAACCAAACATCGAACAACGTTAATGTTAATATACCATGATGGAGCACTAGGTGGACATTTATCCGCTCGGAAGACATTATCAAGATTGAAACAAAATATTATTGGGACACTATTGAATCAGATGTCAGAAAATGGTGTCATACTTGTGAAGTGTGCTTAACCAGGCGAAATACGGGAAAGAAAATAAAAGTACCTTTGAAACCTATGCCAGTGCCCGGAGCGCCGATGGAAATTACTGCAATGGACATTGTTGGTCCGTTACCTGAAACAATTAATGGCAACAAGTATATCATTGTGTTCTGTGATTATCTAACTAAATGGCCTGAAGCATATGCGATGCAAAATCAAAAAGCGGAAACAGTTGCAAAGATATTTGTAGAAAATATTATTTTTCGATATGGAGCACCGAAGAAATTACTTACTGATCAAGGAACGAATTTCCAAAGTGAACTGTTTATCTCAATCACGGAATTATTCGGGATACTGAAACTAAGTACATCGCCTTGTCATCCACAAACGGATGGTCTAGTTGAAAGATTTAACGGAACATTAATCAATATGATATCATCCTACGTAAATAGAAAACAGAAAGATTGGGATTTGTTTATCAAGCCATGCTTATTTGCGTATAGAAATGCAGTGAATGAGAGTACCGGTGAAACACCTTTCTATCTCATGTATTTACGGCGGAACAACATGCCGGTTGATTTAAAATTTCAAGCACCTATCTCACAGTACATGGATATATCTGATTACAAAGTAATTATGCAAGAAAGACTTCAATCGGTATGGACTCAAGCTGGACTTAAAATAAGACATAGTCAAGAAGCGTATAAAGAGTAATATGATAAACGAGCACATGCTCACAATATTGAGGTAGGAGATTTAGTGTATGTACATAAACCAGAACCAGCAAAGGGTTTATCACCAAAATTACAGAGACCATTTAAAGGACCATACGTAGTATGTGATACCACTGAAACTAATCTAAAATTACGTCCACAAAATAATAAAAAGGCAGGAACAATTATCGTTCATGCTAATCGATGTAAACAGGTGCCAGTTGCAGAAGACACTAAGTATCAATTGAGATCTAAAGACAAAAACGTGGAAAGGCACACCGCGCTCAAACAAAAGACAGCAAAAAATCGCTCACCATTGGGATATATCAACAAAACTTTGTTCGTTACAACACTCATGATAATCAATGTGTTAGGGTCGAATGCGACTCCATCGTTTCCAAATTACGCTATTAAAAGGATCCCGTTAATGGAAAAAGTTGATATTTATGCCACATGTACCCAGATGGTATGGATCTATCGTTGTGCACCGACCGAAGAAATAGAAATAAGTAATTTACTGAATTATTTTGAACCACCAGTGAAGTTGAATTTTAATAAAAATACTTATGTAGATCGTCAACTAACAATAAATTATGAATACCCATGGTTAATAAAACAAGTGCAACCCAAAATAAATGGTAATAAAATAATGAACCTGATTAAGATTGAAATATGGACAAAAACATTATATAACTACGTTTCCATAGAACCAGTGCTGAATGGAATCAATATATATTGGGAACCCCGAAATTCCCAACAAGTGAAAATAATTTTTCAGAATTATACAATCGATACGTTGAATGTTAGAAGGTCTTTCGTGCATTATGCGAATCTAAAACTGCATCATACCTACGATATCGCAGTTCATTACTACGAAAAAGTATTGCACGATAATGGTACAGAGAGTAATGACCGGTGGGTCAAGATCTATCTTAGTCGGAAATCACTTTTGTTGCAAAACGAAACAAATCGAGTTCATTTACAGCTAGTTGACCAAAAACTAAATATTTCACGGCATTCAGGTATGAATGAAAAAGCTATGATCTATTATCATGGGAAAATTCAAGCCACGTTAACAAGTAACTTTACCTTTAAAATGTTAAATTTTCAGCAAATACGATCTAAATCAAAAGTGGTAATCATAAAAATCAAGTATTACAAACGGATATCAAATTTCAATCCCTGGGAAATCATTTTTGTCGAAACGAGATTCATTCGAGTTGTATATAATTCAACGGGACTCATAAAGAACACCAATTATTCTCATATCTCTAATGTAAATATTCGAAAACAAAAAACAATGTTACCTTCGTTCAACGACTATATGGCTAATGTGCAAATTCCTGAGAATAACACTACATTATCTTCATCTGATAACAATGAAACCATAATTGTAATTTTATCGATCTGTACAATCAGTGTGATATCATTCTCCATCATTTTTCTTCTCGCATCGCTAGTATATCTTCGGAAACTAAAGCAACGACTTGAGCGTCAATCCATGGCCCAAAGACCTTGGATTGTCTATGAGGAGACAATCGTGTAATGAGATACAATTATTTTGCATGCAATTATGATAATGTAGTAGTACAGTATAAGTATCGTACAGTATAAGTATCAACTTTTTATTTTGAATAATGTAAAGATTTGCACCTTTCGATCATTGATGAGTTTGATTGGCTGTTGAGAGCAAAGAAGGAGAAACAAAATTTGCGCAGGTAGAAATTTTGGGGCAAAGAAAATTTATTAAGGGGTATATAAGAAAAAAAAAGTAAATAAAATTAGTATAAAAATTCAAATTAAAATAGGTAATTAATTTTTTTTATTAATATTATTATTTATACCGCTACCAGTTGAGTCAGTATCCTTAGGGTACTTTACCTTGACTCTAGCGTCAATTTTTAAAATTGAAATAAATTAACGAACTATATTTTAGCAATGCAACAAATTCAATGGGCAAGGACAATTTATGATAGCTATCTAAATCTACATAGGAACGATGTTGGACGAAATCCATACATTATCGAAGAAAATTTGCAAATTCCAAACTACCTGAGAATAGATGATAGGAAAATGAAGATCCAAATATTCAGAGTGAATAGGCAAGCTGGAATTAAACTTGCGGATGAGATAAATATAACGAAAAAGGACGAATTCATGCTCCACGTTATCAAAGGAAATGTTGAAATGATCGAAGACAATCAGAAGATATGGTGGGAAATGCATCAGGGATCGTCGTGGAAAATGCAGAAGGAAACAATGACAAAACGGTTGAGAGCAGCAAATGAAAATGCACTGGTTGTGTTCGAAACCAGAACGAAAAACGAAGCTCAAGAAATACCGCAGGTAATATCAACACTACCTGTGGATGAAAAATTGTTGGCAATCACAGAAGAAATGCTAAAAAGAAGAATGTCACTTTTAAGAAAAGAAATGAATCAAGAAGAGATAAGAAGTAGGATCTTGTTTATAGTTGCGGAATATGGAACATCAGAAACCAAACAGATGGTACCGCTATCTATTGCGATAATGAATTATTATGGAAAAACAATAAAGGATGTCTACCTTACTCCAAGAAGAAAATTGTGGCATTTTAATTCAAAAATTCATGGAATAACGGAAGCGGCAAGTAGGAATCAAAATGACCAATATTTAATTATGCAGGAAGTCCAAAATGTGGTAGTTGGGAAGATATTAATTGTCCACGATCTTCATGCGGAACTACAATATTTAAAACTTTGGATAAACCAGTTGCATGGTGTTCGAGATTTGGCAAAGGCGCAAGCATTCGAAAAGTTTGGAGTTTCCAGAAGAGGAGAATTTTTCAAATTAAAAACTGTTGTCCAGGAGATGTTTGGAGAACAAATGCAGGTGGGCATACACTCAGCACTTGAAGATGTAAAGAATATAAGAAGAATATATTTGCACATTGAGAAACTGTGGATTGATGATGTTGAAATACCAAAGAAGCAGCCATCGAAGAAATATTCGTTGGAGGAATATCGGAAACTTCATAACACCGTTTCAACATCAATGACCAAAATCACAGAAGAAATTGACCTCACGTCAGCAGAGGATATGGAAACTGATGGTGAAATTCAAACTATTCAATTAAAATGGGCAATAGAAGAGACGATCGAAACAATTGAGGAGAGTTTGGGTTTGATAATCCACGAACAAATTTATCAAATCCAACCAATATTCGAGCCTTGGTCAAGTATCTCGCCGAGGAGCAGAAAGAGAAAAACTCCATTGAATTCATTGGAAGTCGATAGTGAAGAAACTATCGTAATAAACCAGCTTACATACAAGAAAAAGAAAACGGTCATTCACTATAAATGTGGATCAAAAACACTGAAACTTGAAATGAAATAAATTAATGTTATTTATATTATTATTTATAAAATATTAATTTAATAAATCTCGTCTTTTGATTTATGTCGTCATATACAAAAAAAAAACAAAATGTATACAAACAAAATTGCCATTATTATTATTATCATCATTTCAATATTATATAGCCTACAAACCCAATCAAAAAAAAAATTTCAAACAAGTATTATAAGTTTTATTGTTTTTGATGGAAAAAAAATGTAAATCTCCTTATTGTTTTTTAAATAATGATAGAATTTACCTCATATCTCGGCAATTCCTCGAAAACAATGTCACTTATTTCCGGCATCTTTCTTCTTTAACGATATTAAGGAGACAAAATAACTTACCATAAATCCAAACCCCAAATCCCATTTTGATTCACATTATTTCGTAGTGTTGGTAATATGTGACACCGTGACGCAATAATATATTGATAACAAGACCATATTACACCAATGAAAAAGAATTGAACCATCAAGCCAGTAACACAAAGCATCAATATGATAAAACATGAAATAGCCGGATTAATGTTAATTAAAAAAATATTTATTCAACAGAAAAAGGGTAGCATATTTGATGCATTTTTGTTTGACTTCTAATAGGACTTCTTTAGATCTGCAAATGACTGTCAATTATTTCTGTTCTATTATCTGTTCGAGAAGTTTAGAGTTGCTTTCATAATCATTTAGAAGAATAAAACCATCAAAATAAATATCAATAAAATCGAATGATAATGACCAAATAAATATCAATAAAATCTTAAATTAAAATCAAATATGTATTAAATTAAAATCAAATATGTTTCCAAAAAAATCTTAAATTAAAATAATTACATTAACTTACTTCTTTCAAATATGTTTCCACAAAAATTAAATTAAAATCAAATATGTTTCCACAAAAATTAAATTAAAATCAAATGTTTCAACAAAATCGAAAATCTTTAAATACTGAACAAAAATCTGATAAAATTTCTAAGTTTGGGAATTTCCCAACCAATTAAATTAATTATTATTATTATTATTATCATTATTATTGTTGCCGAGACAATCTGATAAAATTTCTAAGTTTGGGAATTTCCCAACCAATTTAATTAATTATTATTATCAATTTTATCATTATTATTATTGCCGACACAAGGCTGGAACAAAATTAATTATTAACATTATTATCTTTATTATTATTATTAATTATCGTTATTATTATAAACAGATACATGTCTGAATTATCGGCATGTTTATCCCCCTCCTTGAATATTTCTAATATGGTATGCATGCCTGCTCAAGTCGGCATCAATGACCAATGAAAATGCAGCAATCACTTCCACAATAACTACAATAAATCTCAGCTTTGTATAGGTTTCTGTGTGTTTCTTTAACTTTTCATTGCAGACAATTCAAATGGAAGACTGCAAAAATGTCGCCATGTACATTCTGGTGAAGAGAGAGGGGAATAATATTCCAGAGCACCTGAATTATTTATTATATTATTATTATTATCATATTATTATTATTATTATTATTACAATTCCTATCTACCAGGTAGAGCGCGATTATCATCTCAAATTTGATTTATTACCCTATGGCTAATTAAATTATTATTATTATTATTATTATTATTATCGAAATTTATTTAAAATTTAGCCTATGGCTAACTAATTAAAATTTATTATTATTATTAGTATTATTATTATTATTATTATTATTGTTATTATATTGAATAAAAACCAAATTTTTATAATAATAATAAAAATTGAGTGAGGGGTCCCTAGAAAATGATATAAAATGAAAAAGGAAATTAATTAAGAAAATTAATTACTAATGGGAAGCCCGAGTCAATGGGAAGCCCGAGTCAATGGGAAGCCCGAGTCAATGGGAAGCCCGAGGCAATGGAAAACCCGAGAGATGTGGAAAAGCCGAGAGCTGAGGAAAACCCGAGAGATAAGGAAAACCCGGCGCACAGACGGAATAATATAGTAGGATAAATTAGCCTAAACAACGTCAAACGTTGTTGACAAATGTCGGTCTGAAAGGTAATTATTAATGATAATTTGATAATGCAGAACCTATTGTTGACAATCGTCGTAAAACAGTCTGAGCAGGAGTATAAAAGAAAGAGGGAAAAACACGAGAGGACCATAACTCATCAGACAAAAAAAAGAGGACCAGAATTCATCAGACAAGAAAAGAGACATTATCGACCAGACAAGAAAGGACAATTATTATTAACTAGGTACGAGAGAGCAGATATTATTAACTAGAGTGAATCGACGTGAACGAGCAGTAGCTAGGTTAGTATAGAAATTCAAATCCAAGTAAAAGTCAAGGTTATCTATCAGACAGGGTGGTTCTCCATTGGACAACCTACCCTAAGATAATCCGAGCCAAACAGTGGTTAAAAGGTGCAAATCAAGTAGTGAAATTGTGATTACAAATATTGAACCAAAGGATTGATCTGTTATTGTGATAAAGTGCAAATAAAATTATTCTGTGTTGGGTTTGCTTATTTGATCGAAAAAGGACACGAGGAGTCAGAGGGAACCGACTTTCAATAATAATAACCCAACAGTACTATTATTCTTATAAACTATATAGTACCCTTAATGTCGGCACATAATATCATTGGAGTTAAATCATTATTCCTAGAATGATCTTGATATTATTATTATTAATATTATTATTATTATTATTATTAATATTATTAATACATTCTTAATATCACTAAAACTAAATAGTACCCCTAATGTTGAGCACTTACCTGGGTACACTCCTGATATTAGCTGCTGTTATTGTTATTCGTATTATTATTATTATTTTTTTTGTCATCAATAATCAGATTACTATTATCATTATTATTGTTAAAAAATTATCGTTGTTATTATTAACATTATCTATACTATTATCGCTACATTATTATTATTACTAAAACATTATTATTATTACTATTTTTACTAAATTACGATTACCATTATTATTATCCCAATTGTAATTAATGTTGAGGCAAAATTATTGTATTATTATTATTATTAAAATCATTATTATCATTGTTAAACGGGGTACAACAGTTATCGTTATGATTAATTTTAGATTCTAAAGTTACAGCTTAAATAGAAAAGCATAAAGTTTAAATACATAAAAGGAAATAAGTAACAAAATCATAAAACTTTTATTGAAATAAAAATTTACAACACAGAAAAGAAATTACTATATCGGTGGAAGAAAATCTTCCAATAAATAAACCCAATGCGGGGATATCAGTTGCCGGGTGTTTATGAGCAATCTGGGACTTAATAATGAATAAAATAAGCAAAATATTAAGAATCATACCTAATGGGGAGTGTTGACATCGAAAGGTGGTGCAGCGGACGATCTGGCTGCGGCAGGGAATCTAAAAATGAGAAAAATAATAATTAAAAAAGATATAAAATTATAACCTAGAAAATCTACCGATCGTTGACTCGTTGCTATGACAACGAGTGACAAGCAAGGGATGAATTGATTAATTGTAACAAAACAAAATTAAAATAGAATAATGAATTTTAGATTGTCAAAAAAAATTTCTTTTTATCTTCATATTGTAATAAAAGATTTGGTAAATTTTCTTATAGAATTTAAATTTAAATTTTTATATTTAAATTTAATAAATTTAAATTTTGTAAATTAGTTTCGTAAATAGAAAAATAAATTTCGTATTGTTATTATAATGTTGATAATATAATGAATTACGTACCTACCCTTGGTTATCACAAGTATTGTCAATGTTATCATTGCTAATGCATGTTATAATTAAGTGGTTATGAATACGTTGATAGATGCCGTGAGGACATATAAGTAGAAAAGGACATACCCATCCCTTCCCTATCTAGATGACATAATACTTACCGTGATGATATTGATTAAAAAATAAAATTATATTAACCCTCATTGTGTGTAACCTGTTAATGTTAACTTTAATGTTGAATTTGTTATTGACGGTTGGATGGGATTGAATTTGTTGAATATGGAGTACTGAGTATCTAATGGATAAATAAGTTAGTAATGATAAATTAGTAAGTAGATGGATAGATGAGTGAGAAAGGGACCGATCAAGTAAGAGCATGAAGTCTTCTATGACAGCTCATGGACCCGAGGGGGGTTAGGGCATTAGCAGTTCTTGAGAAGGAGCTCACCTTTTGCTAACCTTTCACCCACTAGTTCACAGTACCAACGTCATTTATGACAGCTGACTAGCGGTTCAAAATTCTTATGCAGGCGCTAGGTGGGGATAATAACCCTTAGGCAGTTCAAAACTATTTTATTGACCCATCAGTGCCCAGCAATATGTTACGAAACATCAGAGATTTATCACCCGAAGATGGAGAAACAAGTGAAACCAGCAGCCTGATGGGAGAAGCACTACGAGTATCTGAAAACGAGGAACAAAATAAACAAATCATACGACCAATGAATCGATGGATCTGGGATCGACCACCATCACCAACAGAAAGGGAAATAAAACTAATAGATGAACAAATTGAAACCATACCCGAAACATTAATAAACGAGGAGTTCATCAACGACGAAGTCTTCAGGAGATACACGAGGAACATCTTACAACTCGAGGGGTCAAAAGGAGACGTGATACCCGAACAACAGAAACCACGAGTAAAAGCATATCTCGATAAACAAAAGCTAGAAGACATAACGAAGTTTCAAATACTTATGCAAACGCCAGAATTCTTAGAACGTATCTGGATCAAACAACCAAACACTGATGAAATATTCAAGTTGATAAAAGAGAGAATGGGCACAGGAAACCCAAGGAAAATATAAAATAAAAGTATTTTACCCCGATCAAACATCTGAAGAACTAGAAGTGCATCCGACAGCGAAAATAAAAGAAGTGAAAAGAAAATTAGCATACGAAACTCCATTCCATTTACAATTCCATGGACGATCACTGGACAATATGTTGGAAGTAGGAGTAACACCAATGGTGATGAGAGAAATAAATCCCCTGAAAATGGCGGAAACATTAGGAATACCACTGAAAAGAAAAGAAATAAAACCAAAACCCATTAAAGCAAGTATGAGCACACCCAGTATGGGAGGAGATAAAAATGAAACTCCGAAAATGTTCGAGGGAGATGAGGAAATGATTTTGAATGACAGTGCAAATGAGGAGGAAGATCTGTCATCGTTGGTAATAAAAACACCAATAAAACTATCGGAAATCCGAGAAGAACAACCATCAACCAGTTATCACCAAATCGATGAACAACAAGGGGACGAAATAGAGGAGATGATAATCGAAATGGATATTGAAGATAAAGATTTCACACCAATGAAAAAGTGTATAACACAAACTCACGAAGCAAAAGATGACATATACCTAACACAAGACTGGGATGAATGGCTCAGAAAACAGAACGAGGAAATCCAAAAGATAACCATAACGAATACCAAGGAAAACGAGATAACCAAAGAAACGGGTACATCAATGGAAAAACGTCCAAGAGGTAGACCAAAATTGACAACCGAAAACGGAGAATCGAAAGCCAAAGAGCAATTCAAGCAACAACAATGGATGACAAGATTTGATAAACTAGAAAAAATAGCCTACGAGATGAGAAAAACTCACCCCAGAGGGGAAAGTGGGACAGAATGGATAAGAGAATTACTAGCCGACATGCTGATAATCACAAGTCAACCATTGAGGAGATTATGGCAAAGAAATCGAGCAAGCAAAGACGCCAAACAATTATGGTATACGGTGTCCAACATAATTCCGAAGTTTATTAAAGAAAAAAGCAAAACGATGAAATTAGAATGGGAAGAAATGAGGCAAATAGTCGCCCAGCTGCTCACCAATACAGACGATGATGAATATGATGAATACAGACTGATGAGCTTATCGACGAACAAAATCCCAAACAAACAGTTCATGAATAACATGGAATTAACGGCAATGATCGTACAGCAAGAAATCGAACCTGGTATACTACAGAATGGTGAATGGAAACAATTCATCAATAAACCGCGAAAAAACGAGCAAGTTAAACCAATGCATGTGAGGTAAAAGGCATCACTGAACGATTTCGAACACGAACTGCCAATAAAGGACACAGCCATCAGAAACGCAAACATACATTCGCTGATGATGACAATGATGGTATGGCTAATGTGTACAGGTGCAACAAACGGATTCTTAATATTCGACTGCGATAAAGCAGTATTAGGAGACAAATACTCATTAAAAGATATCAAAGAATGCAGGATGGCCATACCAAATAACCTGACGACCATAGAAAAGGCAATAACGTATCACATCTATCAGGAATCAGATTTTATCAGAACAAAAGCCAAGGAATGCCCAATAACACGAAAAACTTTGGCATATCATTGTGGAGCACATCCCCACGTATCGATAATCAATCCAGGAACAGAAAGGGAAATATTACAGGTATCGGGAGAGCAGTGCAAAGACCTATTTAGCGGAGGAGAAATGAGATTAAAGGAAGGAGTCGTATTGAAAGTAAAAAGTTGAATGATCAGGTACAAAGCACATTCGTCGCAGGGACAATTAACTCAGCAACTGGAGATTGCCAAGGAGGAAAATACACCATAAAAGGAGAATTGGTAACGAGGGTAGTCGTAATTGAAACCTACACAGTCGAATTAAAAGAATATGAGGCACAATTTGATGGAGCAACACAAGTAATGAAATTGAATCAAATGTGCCAGGCGACGGATACGGTATGCAAGACCGGAACCTCAACTATAATATACCAGGCGAATATTCACAAATGTAGAATGAAATTCCTAAAAACTGCAATATTCGATAAAGTAAGAGGAGAAGTATTCGAAGAAGACGCGGAAGAATTACAAATAAACGATGTGAACAAAATAATAACGAGAGCCGGAAAGATCAAGGCAAGAACTAAGTCACACCCGCTGAGAACAAAGCAAACACCAGTAGCATTAATAACCACTGAAACAGAGATGGGAATGAGATTATCAAAGGAAAAATAACGCAGAAATGCGGAAAGATGGTATACGCTATGAATTATCCAGGGTTATACGCAGCAAGACAAATGATAGAACAAGCTATAGCAACAATAGCAAAAGATGAAGTGAAATTGTACCTGTACATGAATAAGAAGATGGATTTCATCTATCATAAAGGACAAGAATCGATGCAAAAGGTGTATCACGATTTAATACGTAACGATTGCCAGCTGAACAAGGAGATACTAAAAACAAAACTAGCCATAGCAATCACTAATCCGGATAGTACGATGCCACTACTACCATTACAAGAAGGACATTTTGGAAGAATAGCAGGAGAAGTGATGTACATATTTAAATGCGAGAAAACGTTTGCGATGGTACCGGAAAAATCAACAGCACCACCTGGAAAATGCACCAACGAATTAGAAGTAGTATACAAAAAGAAAATCAGATACGTACAACCGGTAACGCGAATGATGAAGCTACTAACGGATAAACCAAACTATTTAGATTGTAATAACGCGTTTGAACCTCTATTTCAACAAACAGATGGAAACTGGATAATGTTCCCAATGAGAATCCCAGTAGCCGAACCTAAGAGATTCAGACTGACTGAATTGACCACAGAACAAGAATTCCAACCATTGGACGTGGTAAACAGTGGTATATATTCACAAGAAAGTTTAGAGGCAGCAAGACAGAATTTGTTGTTCCCAGCAAGAAGAGAATCAATATTATCAAACATAGTAACGATAACTGGCGGTACGAATTTCGAACAAAAACCGAATTACGAGTTACTGTTGTCACCAGACCATTTCCAACAAGCAAAATCCAATATGATGAAAGCAATGTGGGGTAGATTTTTAGTGTTCGGTCAGATGATGGCAGGAATATTGGGTATAATATTAATCATCCAAATAGTGAGAGTAATATTGACACAAATGCTGGCATGCTTTGATATCTATAAACGGGAAAAGAAAGTTAATTGAAAACTATTAGTCGGAGTACTACCATTTCTGGCAAAAACAATGGTGTTACACGGTCATTCAAAGGACATCCATAAAATCAAACGATTACTAAGAGTCCTAACAACAATGAAAGGAACCGACGAAGAAATCGGCAGAAGATTCAGAAAAGCATTATATGATGAAAGAGCTAGAGATGAACTCAAGAGGAGCAGAAAAGGCATGTGGGAAATAATCAAAGAATACAGAAGAAACGGTAGCGAAGATGACTCGGATGATGAAGACAATAACGAAAAAGGAAATGCACCAAAAATAATCCAAGCACCCGTATATTGGGATGAAAAGAACACGTGCGCATGGATAAGCGAACCAATGTTAAGAATGCCGTATGAGGAGCCAGTTAAACTACCACGAGCAAAGGTAGCAACTATGGGACAAAAATGGTACCAACAGCAAGCATTTACCCATCTATATACAATCCAGATTGGGAGGCAACCAACCCAATAACAGCAAGACGATCAAGAAGTGTAGACCAGGATGGAGAAGTTAGAACAATAGCGGCATTATATACTGCAACTGGAGCAAATATCTCGGCAGTACATTTGAGTGAAATACCACGGCATCATTGGAAGGATATCGAACCAACTGGAGTTCATGTAATCGCTTGTAGCAAGGAAACAGTAAACGTAATGGGACGATGGTGGACAACATTAAAACACCAGAACAATGAAGTAGAGACATACTTAGCAGTGATACCGCAACTAAGCGTACCTTGTATAATCGGAACCGATTTAATGCCTGAGCTCTTCAAAGAAATCGTCATTGATCTGGGAACATTATGCTTAAAAGATAAAGAAGGTATAATCTGCACCATGAATACAATAGCAAGATGCTCTGAAAAAATAATCGTACCAGCCAAATCACAAATGATCTGTTTCATCAAAGTGGATGAAGGTATCACAGGGGAGATGGTATTCGAGCCAAGTAGAAAATTCGAAAAACGACGAGAACTACCGTTAGCAAGAGAAATAATAGAAATAAACGGAAACGGCGAATTACCAATCAACATCACGAATTTCGACGAGGAAGATAAAATAATATACGAAAACCAAAGATTGGGAAAGTTGACACCCATGATAGATATCGAATTACTAAAAGTAGAAGAGATAGGAGAGGAAGACAAACCGCTATGGACAATAGATAGCGAATTCCTAAATGAAGACGAGAAAACGCAATTACAACAATTACTATTGGAATACAAAGATATTTTCGCTGCATCAGACCTTGATTTGGGAACCTGTGATGTAACACTACATGCAATACCACTATCCGACGAAAAGCCAATTGCACTAAGACCATATAAACTAGCAGAAGCTCAAATGACGGTAGCAGAAAAAGAAGTACAAAAGATGCTGGATGCCAAGGTCATCAAACCAAGTTGCTCACCATGGCAATTCCCAGTTGTTATGGTGAAAAAGAAAGATGGAACGCAAAGATTCTGCATCGATTATAGGAAATTAAATGCGGTAACCAAAAGGATACGTACCCGTTACCAGACATCAACGAAATGCTGTTGACATTGCAAGGACTTATATCAGTTTAAGAAAATGCCATTCGGATTAAACAATGTATGGTATATATCGACGATCTACTAATCTACTCAAGTACTTTCGAACAACACCTGGAGGATATACGAAAAGTATTCATTAGACTGAGACAGTGGAAGTTGAAGTTGAAACCGTCAAAGTGTGATTGGGCTAAAGAGAAAGTGACTTTCTTGGGTCACATAGTATCAGCAAAAAGGAAAGAACCGGATCCCAAAAATATCGAGAAAATCAAGAATTGCCCTGCACCAAAAACAGTAACTCAAATACAAGAATTCTTAGGGCTGTGCGGTTATTACAGAAAATTCATCAAAAATTATCTAGGAATAGCAAAGCCCATACAAGACCTAGTCAAAAAAGATACATCATTTGTATGGGGAAACGAACAACAATTAGCATTTGAAACATTAAGAGATAAACTAATCGAAGCGCCAATCCTAGTGCGTCTTGACTTCAAAAAACCATTCTTACTGGCAACCGACGCAAGCGGATACGCATCTGGTGCAATATTGAGACAATTAGATGACGAAGGGAAAGAACCTGTAATTGGTTACTACAGCAAAACATTCAAAAAGCATGAGAAAAACGATTCAGTCACCGAAAGAGAAGTATTAGCAATTATACAAGCGATCAAACATTTTAAATACCTATTGTGGGGTCACGAAATATGCATTACAACGGATCACCAGCCACTAGTATGGTTAGGTCAACACAAAGAAGCATCAAGTCGACTCATGAGATGGGCAATGCAACTACAAGAATACTCCCCGTTTATAAAATTCAAAGCGGGCCGAGCAAACGCGAATGCTGATTGCATGTCAAGATTCATCTTCCCAGATTTAATGGATGAAGAAGTCAGACGAATATGTATGGTAATTGCGGAAGACATCGATTTTTCCCAATTAATGATCGAACAACAAGAAGATCCAGAATTAAAGTTGATAATCGAATACGTAAAAACCCGTAAACCAGAAGTCTACGAAAATGACCCACAATTAAAAGAACATATGGACAAACACCGACACAGATATGTAATCGAGAAAAAATGGCTACTAATAGCAGACGGTGAACAAAGACTGATGGTGATACCTGAAAATAGACGGAAAGAATTACTAATTCAATATCACGATGGAAAATTAGGTGGACATATGTCAGTAAAGAAAACGGTCGCATGAATGAAACAGAAATACTTTTGGCCAAATATGTCCGAATCAGTGAAAGATTGGATAAAAAATTGCCTCATTTGCGCCACAAGAAAAAATACGGGATCAAAATGGAAAGCACCATTAAAACCCATGCTAGTACCAGCTGAACCTATGACAATGATATCGATGGATATATTGGGACCACTACCGGAAACATTGAACGGAAATATATATATACTGGTTGTCACGGATTATCTGACAAAATTCCCAGAGGCATTTGCAATGAAGGATCAAAAGGCCAAAACAATAGCACAAAAACTCGTGGAAGAAATCTGTTGTAGATACGGAACTCCAAAGCAAATATTAACAGACCAAGGGACAAATTTTATGAGTGAAATAATGAAAGAAGTGACCAACTACTTCAAGATAGCAAAATTGAGAACATCACCGTATCACCCACAATGCAACGGATTAACAGAGAGATTCAACGGAACATTGATACAAATGTTGTCAAATTATGTAGATCGATATCAAAGAGATTGGGGACGAATACATCAATCTATGTTTAATGGCATACAGAATGTCAATACATGCCGCAACCAAGATGAGTCCATTAAAATTAATGTTTGGCAGAGAGTGTAATATGCCGATGGATCTAGAATATCAGCTACCAATATCGCAGTATATGGAAGAAGATGATTACGTCACAAAGTTCAGAGAAAGGATGCAAGAAATATGGAGAACGGCAGGGCTGAGAGAGAAACAACAATTGTTTAAACTAATAAGAGAATTCCGACATAAAGAACAGTATAAAGCATGGGAACTACACCAGTGTTCTAACCTGATGAGTCAATTCAGTCATATACAACGGGTCTACCAGAAAATCATATATAACCTACAAGCCAATCGAAATATTTGCCAGACGTTAGCAAGCGAAGACATAAAACGGGAAGTCTTTAACCAATTTCGGATAACGCAAAAAGACCAGTTAAACGAGATAGTACGAGCAGCAAGACAAATAATGCCCGCAAGATTCGGATTGCAAAATAGAACACAAATACTCACAAGATTGGGAATAATAGCGCAATCATACGCAATCGGAGATGAAATCGATCCAGATACGAAACTGATAATGCGAAGGTTGCCAAGAGCCTTCACCCTAACAATGCCATCAGGAATGATACCGTTGCATACTGCCATACATCAACGACAAGACAATCGTAGCTTAAAAATCATAAAATTGTTAGAAAAATGCGGAGAGAAATCGAATAAAAGAGGAAAAAACGGCAAAACAGCTTTAATGTACACAGCGTTATCTGAAGTAAAAACATCGGTTACACAAGAATTAATAAGAACCGAATCAGAATTAAAAGAGCGATCAGACGATTGGAGCAGTATACTCGACGTATCAACAAACGAACCAAATATATCAATGATAAAATTTATAACAGAGAACGCAACGAGAAGAGAAATAGAAGAACTTTGTGCGGATACACAACAGTTATCGTGGAGAACCATTTATCGAAATAAAGAGGCGATAAAAATTCTACTAAATTGGAAAATACCACAATCCGACAAATACGCAATAGATATAAATGAAAGATACAAAGACGGAGAAAACGCACTACTGAAAATGTTGATGATAAAAGGAGGAAACACCAAAATAATAATGATGGTACTACAACGACCAGAGTTGAGATTCACGGATAACGTCAAAGAACAAATGAGAATTGGAAACGGAAAAACGGAACTTGTTAACCTGGTAGAAAATTGGAAAGCTACCAAAACAAGGGTTTGAAAAGAACGGACGTTATTGGAAGAAATAATCAAAGCAAGAGATAAAGCAATAACAGCCTATAAAACATTAATTCGAAAACCGAGGGAGATACAGATAATAATGACGAAGATGAAGATAACGGAGAAGACGAACAAAACGATGAAAACGGAAAAGGAAACCAAAGAGATAAAACAGAACAAAGAAACGACAGGCATAACAACCACGAAAACAAGAAAAACGACAAAAATAATAGAAACGAAAACAAAAATTCGAATTATGAAAAACGAACCGTATGCCTACCTAAAATAGAACTAAATTGGAAAAATAATCTATTAACGTTCTCAATCGTCATAACAACCTGGAAATTATCAGTGGCCCAATATATATTAAGCGATAGTCGGAGAGACAAAGAAAATATAATAATAAAATCCAATTATCTAAAAATAACAAACATCGAAGGACAAGCAATAACTCAAATATGCATAACAAGAATCCAACAGAACTGGATAGGAGACAAGATATGTGAAAAGGAGACGACAAACCTAAAAGACCCTATATACATAAAAGGGATAGAAGTTCTACGGGGATATCGGATATGCGTATATAGAAATAAGAAACGCCCAAGGAGATGCGTAATTAAAAGAGCCCCGAGAGAACTATGGGATAAAGGCACAAGACCGGCAACAAAAAGAATAACGAAAATAACCACTGGAAAATCGGGGGATAACAACAACCAAATACAACAACCACGCAGTAAACTCCATACAAGGGGAAACAAATGACACCAAATCCACCAAGAATAACGCGGAAATAGAGAAAATGTATACGCATCAAGTAAACAAGATATGCATAGCAGAAATCAACGGTCGAAGAATGGGGCGATGCCAAAAAGTCACACTAAATCCAGGAAACCAGCTGATAATACGTGGATTACATCTACAAGCAGAATATAGAATCTGTACACCCAGACTAGAAATGAAGTCACAAAAATGCACAACGGAAAAAGTGGGAAAAGAAACAATGAAGATCACAATCCAATGGATAACGGGTCGTGCCATAACAACATTAGACCTCGATCAACAAGGAACCATCATCGGAGGAAGAAAATTAATAATAACATAAGATCTACAGATAATGACGAAGCAGTTGTGCACAAAGGAAATAACGAACGAAGAAAACGAGATACTTCAATGTAAATTCTATAAAGATCACCCAAACAAAACAACCAAAATAACATTGAAAACAAGATACTCGATATGCGTATGGAGAAATTTGGGTTACACCGATATGTCCTCAACAAAAGAAAAATGGAAATCCAACAGCAAAAATAACTGCAGTAACGTACAAGGACGAAAAAGAAAACACCACGAAAAAAGAAAATGAAACCAGAAATAAAGAAGAAGATAGATACATCTCAGAAGCTCAAATGGAAAGAATAATGGAACTAATTGAGAAAAACCAATAACCAACTGCAAAAGAACAACATATAAAAGAAAACATCATAATAACCGAAGATCCGATAGAAATCCCAAACTGGATACGAATATTGTGGATTTCAAGTATAATAATAAGTGCAACAGCAATCGGTATCGCAATGGGTATAACAAAAACAATTGACAGATATAAAATCAGACAAGCAAAGATAGAGATGGCTAAGGAAAAATTAAAACTAAAAGAGCAAAGATGGTGGAACGAGGGATTTCGACAAGTCGGAATTCCTCATAAAAATACAAAGGGTATAGGTAAAGGGCTTATGAGTGTATATAATGTATAAAATGTAGATATATAAGTACTATAAAGCGGCATGTATAATATATAAAAACCCTGTAAATTAATGTATAAAATAAGTTGAGACACGAGTAATAAGTGTAAATTAAGGAGGATGGAACAAAATTATCAAACCGGCATGAACAACGAAACTCTGATCGAAATGTGGAAACAGCAATATAATGCGCTAACGATAGTATTAAATATGTTACAAGAACAATGGACGGAAAGTCAAATAGTATTGAGAGAAGCGCTAAATACAAATTTATACCATATGTTAAATATGGAAGAACAACAAAGACGAATAAACGAAATGGAACAAGAATTAGAAACACTAAGAACGGAAAACCGATGCAAAGAAACGAATTACAAAGATTAACGGAGGAAACAGAGGATGAACCCCAAGTAGAATGGAGAGAATAGGTATTAAATCGAGACGAAGATAGAGTAGAGCCGGATTCATCGAACAATATAGAGTAGAACAAAAGAAGGATGTGTATATGTAAAAAGAGTAGAAGATAGAGTAAAGAGAAAACCAAAAAATTCAAAAAATATGTAAATACCTGTGTAAATAGAAAACACAAAACTAATCGTAAAGCATAAATGTATAAAACCCAAACGACTCAAACCTAAATGTATATAATTATAGAAAATGGAACAACCAAGAACCACAACAGAAGTCAATAACGTCATCGAAATAATCAGAAAGCAAACTCAAACAAAAGTGGAAGCAAGATTACGATGCGGAGCATGTACCAAACTATTGAAAGAGCCAAGACAAACTGAGTGCGGTTACAGATTATGCACCGAATGCATCGCAGAGCTAACCTTGAATGGCCCAAAACAATGTCCCGATTGTGGAGAGACAGAGATTGCATCATTGAGAGAAACACAAGAAGACCGACCAGCCACTAGAGAAATAATAAATATGGAAATAAATGCCAAAACGAACCATGTGAATGGGAAGGGAAGATCAGAGAAGCAAACGATCATCTGAATCAATGTAATTATAAAAGGAAACCCTGCGAGAAATGCCAACAACCTATAATAGAAGGTGAAGAGGAACAACATGAAAACGTATATAAGGAAAGACGAACAAGATGCGGATATTGTAATATTACCGAAACATGGAAGCAGATACAACAAGAACATGTGAATATGAAAGAAGAAAAGATCTGTGCGAGGTTTAGAGGAATATGTCCAAACAAATGTGGAGTCGAGGAAGAAGTAGAACTTAAAGAGCATTGGGAAAGATGAAGCAGAAAACGAACAGAATGTCCAATGGCAAAATGGGGATGTAAAACAAAGATACTAAGAGAAGAGACGATACAACATTTACAAGAAACGGCCGAGGAGCACATGAAGATATGGGTGAATACTATGAATAATATGGACCAAATGATCGAAAAGATTAAAATCGAAATCGAATCACACAAAATATTAATGACAGAAATATTCAATATCAGAGAGTCTTTCGAACTAGCACGAATAGGAATGACAGAAACAGAAAAAATGACCCAAAAAAATTGTAACCAAATGACATTCGAAGAGCACAGGGCAGAAATCGCCTGCTCTGATGTTGCCGTAATTAGAGAATTTCTCTTATCTAAAGATAGGTTGGCTGACAGCGGAATACTGGGTAGCTGGAACCGATTGAGGACGCAGTTACCCAGCCCCAGATCAACAATTGGGACCTATTTGAATAGCATAGTCAGAGGAGGACAAAAAGCCTCCTTTATGGAGCAATGTTCTCTCTGGATGCTAAGGAAAATCGAAAATGAGGCCATTTTGGATCTTTTTAAACATGATATAAATACTATCATTCATTTCCTTCTTAGACCTTGCTTTGCCAATGAATTGCCAAGATATAAACACAGCTGGCAACGTTTCAGAAATAGATGCGAATGGCCTACCTCCAGCTATGACAGATACATGGATAGAATACTCGAGGATCGTTCAAAGCACTACAATGGAAAGCAACATAGAGGAATGACGGATATTATGATGAAACTTAGAGAGAGATATTGCTATATCAAATGGAAAAGCCCTCAGAAAGCGGTGAAAGAACATGGACCCACCAACAACAGGATGGTGAATACCCACTTCCCCTACAGATATGATACATCTGGACATTATTATTACAACAATAGAATAATGAATAATAAAAAAAATGACAAGTCAAATATTTATTTCAAACATAATTACAGAGCAGATACGGATGGATACCGAATAAGACCTGCATCTGGAAATGGAGATGGAGAGGCCATCAATTGGCCCATCGCTCCCCCACGACTGACGGAACCGACTGGAAATGGACTGAAAAGCCACAATGAAGAGATCGGGAATCGGGATTTGGCTAGCGAGGCTGAAACTGATGACTCTGGATTCTGTGACGATGGAAATGGATGGGAACTGATATGAGGTCTCCTAAAAATAACGGTACTTATGATGAATTGATCTTTGCGGCCATGACTAATGAGAATCACGATCATAATAGTTTTGAATTTGATGAAATTGATCTTAATAATGACTATAATTCTGAATCTAATAATAATTATTATGACTTTAATGGAAATAATCTAAAATTTAACAAAAACTTGAAATACAATATGAATAAAAAATTGAATAGGTTGAAATTTTGTAAACAATGTAATCATAAATTGAAATACTATTATAATAAAAATTTGAATTACCTAAATTACTTTGATAATTATTATAATAGAAATTTTAGAGATTCGACTTACTTAAAATACTTTAATTTAAATATTGAAAAGAATTTAAATAAAGTAAACTATCTTAATTATAATTTAAATAGAAATTATTTTAATAATTATAATATAAGTAAATTCAATAATTTAAAATACTGTAATTTAAATATAGAAAAGAATTTAAACTATCTTAATTATAATTTAAATAGAAATTGTTTTAATAATTATAATATAAGTAAATTCAATAATTTAAAATACTTTAATTTAAATATAGAAAAGAATTTAAACTATCTTAATTATAATTTAAATAGAAATTGTTTTAATAATTTTAATATAGATAGATACAATAATTCAAAATTTAGTAAGTTGAATCTTAATATTAGAAAATCACATAATAATGAACAACATATTTGCACAATGGGATTTAATTCTTCTAGACATAATAACAAAAATAATAGAATAAAAATACCCAAAACTACATCTCCAAATGGAGGCATACCCGTACCTAGCCCACAAAGTCTGAATCTCCTAAATGAGGATAATCTTGATATTGAAACTGTTTGCCCCTTGGCCAAAAGACCACTTAGCAATTTTGAAAAAGAACATAATAAAAATTATGCCTTCAATAAAAATAATATTGTTTCAAAATATAAGAATATCGAAAGTCATGAGAACAAAGATTCCCATGGCTTTCAAACCTCTTTCGGTTTTGCTCCTTCACAAAAACATGATAATAAAAATTATCATGCTTTTAATAACAAGCATTTTAAAAATATTATTGCTCAAAAATTCATAATAAATAAACAAAATTTATTTTATAAATATGACATTTTTAATACTAATTTAATTAACGAAATTTTAAATATTAATTTGGAAAAATTTAATAAAGAACTTAATATGAATTTTAAATTTCTATTTGATAAAACTTCTAAATTAAATTATAAAACCCTTGAAAAAATAAATAACACACAAATACTCAATATTAATCCTAATATATATGAAATCCTAAATTCTAATTTAGAAAAATTTAATAAAGAATTTAACATGAAATTTGAATTTTTAATCGATAAAATCTCTGAATTAAAATATAAGACCCTAGTGAAAATAAATAACACCCAAATAATTTCTATCCCTAATAAATTTATAATTAACCATAGAATAAAATTCCAGAAAATTCTAATAAAAAAAAATCAATCGTTGTTTTACCAGACAAAACAACATGCAGTTTACGAAAAAATGACCCAAAAAAATTTAGAAGGGGATACGCTGTTCGTAAAGTTATCGGTCGAAAGAGAAGGAACGGGACGGACCGATTGGGAGATAAGGGACGTGTAAGATGTAAATAAGTATAAATGTATATATCTGTATATATAACGTAAAAGTAATATCACAAAACCCAAAAATATATATGCCTAAACTCAAAACCGATAACCACCATGAATAACAAATTTAATTGTAAATACCAATTGTAGAATGAACAATAAAGAAACAACAATCGAAATAATAGACCATCTCCCAATAATGAAAATGATGCAGATCATGGGTAACGAGAACCAAAGAGCAGTGTTGATAAAAAGTGAGGAGATGGAGACAATGAATAAGATAAAGACAGAAACGGAAAAGTGCGAGAGAATGTGGCAACAATTGCAGAATGGTCACGAGAACGAGTTGATTATGAAACAGAGTAACAACGTAATGAATAGAGTCAGGGAAATATACGAGGAAGGGATGGAGGAGTTCGAAAAATTAATAAAGAAAAAGATAGAACAAGTTATACGAGAGGAAAAGAGAAAGTATGCATCACAACAAATAGAAGAAACCCAGAAAGCCGGAGTGGAAAATCTCCAAAGACAAGTAAAACAGAGAGAAATAAAGAACCGCGAGAAAGATAATCAGCTGAAACAATTAATGGAAACTAATCAAGAACAAAAGACAAAAATAAATTATGAGAAATTATTACGAGAACTACAGAATCGAAACAGCGACCAACTGAAAAAGGAGATAAATGAGCTGAATAAAAGAATAGCAAATCGAGCATGGGAAAGCATAAAAAGACAAGCTCAATATCACAGCGAAATCATAGATGCGGCATACGCAAGATACCTGACAGAAAGAGAAAAAAGAAAAGTAAAGGAACTTCAAAAACTAGTAGAAGAACAAGAATTAAAAACGAACCATGGGAAAGTAATGATGGAGCTACTAAATAAAAATATAACGGAACTAAAAAAAGGACCAATGAAATAAAAGTGAAATATTATAGAGAAGTCATCAACGCAGCTCATCAACAAAGCCAAGCGGACAGGTCAGTACAGGAGAAAAGGGAACTCCAAACCAAAACGCAAGAATCTAAAAAGAAAATAACTTTCGGTAAAGTAATGTTGGAGCTAGCTAACCAAAGAGGCGGTCGACTAGAAGAAGAAGTGGAAGAACTAAACGAAAGATTACTAAAGAAAATGGACGAATTGGAAAAGATGCGAGCAAAATACCTAAGTCAGTTGGCAAGAGCGACCTTTAACCAATGCAGAGTCGAAGGGGCGGGAAGCAAGAACAAAGAACTCGAAGCCCAAATTGAGCAAATAAGAAGCGTACAAGTCAGAATCAGAAAGGAATAAGAAGACACCAAGAGGGAACAGAATTTACAAGTAACCCGATGGTCAGAAACCATACATAAAAGCGAGAGAAAGATAAAAGGCCTAACAAAGAAGGCACAGAAGTGGAAACAAAAACATCATACAACGATGAAAGAAATGAAGGAATTCCCCAAGAAATGGATACCTCAAGATAATCTACAGATGTGGGAGCAGATAGAAGAACAACGAGCCGAAATCGAAAATTTGCAAGAGCAACTGAAACTACAAGAGAGAAGAGAAGGAAACCTCCGAAAGTTCACCACGGTGAAAGTGAACCAACTGACCAAAACACAGAGTCAATAACGAAAAAGCGACCTGCAAGTAGAAATAGAAAAGAACAGAGTAGAGTGCGCAAAACAAGAGGTGGACAAATATAAGAAACTGTGCGAACAAAGAGACCTCGAAATTCACCGACAAAAGGGGCTTAGAGGAAGCGAGAAAGAAGTTTTTGACGTAAAAGTGAGGGAACTACAAGCGGAATTGGAAGGAATAAGAACCCAAAGAGATACGTCGATATTAGAAAGAGAGATAGAGGATCTCATCGAAGAGGTAAACCAGCTATCCTATATGATGGATGGAGATATGAACACCTCGCAAAAATTACGGGAAAGAATAAATGAAATGTTAAACATCCCACCCATGGTTTGGACCTCGCTTATACCTATGGTGCCAATGCCAATCGTAAATACGAATGTGAGTGAATCACTCGAACAACCACAAGAAACCGTAATAGATGAAGGGTTTGTGGAAGTTTGGGGCACATGGGTATAGGAAGAGTGGAGGAAAGAGGTTGTAAAAAGTGTAGAATTATGTAGATAAACCTCGATGTAAAACAAAAATAAAAATAAAAAATAAAAAAAAGCCAAATAAAAATCCATAAAAAGAATAAAAAAAAATGCAAAAAAATCATAAAAATATAAAAGGAAACCAAAAATAACAAAAAATTAATGTACGAAATTTGTAGAAAATGGATAATCAGAGAGAATTAACAACAAATGAAGGAGAGTCCGGTGAGACCACTTTCAATGAGAGTATTAAACCCATAAAGATTGAAGTGGAGAACGAGTTCCCATTACCGATAATATGTAAAACCGAAGAAGTAGTGGAAGGAGAAAGCAACAAACAAGAAGAAATGATAAAAAATATAAAAATAGCGATGGAACAGCAGATACAAGAAATAGACTGTATAACCAACCAATGGTTCCAGTCAAGAAACCTATTAAAGGCTTTAAAAAGAGAATGCGAGACATTAAAAAGACAACGGGAAGAGGTAGAAGACGAAAACGAATGGTTAAAACAGAAAATTGAAGTAAACAAAGGTTGGGAAGAAAAAGTAGAGGAACTAAAAAATGAGCTGGAAACAAAATGTTCAAAACATGTGTTAGAAGACCATTGGAAAACCCAGGCGGAAAGAATACAGAGAAAATACCAAAAAACCAAAAGATTATACCGAAAGCTCGAAGAATATGCGAAGAGACAGTATCAAAAATTGCAACAAAGCTAGCAACAGATACGAATATTAAAAGAAGCAAATGAAAACCAGAAGAGCGCCATAGAAGAAAAAGATAACATAATTACCCTAATCCTTGAAATGAGAACTAGACTGATGAGAGCGGAATTGATGCTGATGAGCAGCCCAACCTTGAGTAACCACGACGAATTAAACCCGGAGTAAAATAATGCGAAAACGAAAAGTGTGCCCAAATATAAATAAGCAAAACCTAAAATCCTGTAAATAGAAAAATGATCCCCTACTCACTAATCTACATACTCTCGCTCATCATCTTCACCAACGAATCAAACCCAAAAATTCCGAAAACCCAAGAAGCCATCGAAGCAGTCCAAACTATCAAATCAGAGTTGACCCGGATGCAAAAATACTTTCGTAAAAACCCCTCATGTCAGAATCTCGACCTACACCTCCTCCAGAAAATCGATCAACTTACTCAACTCGAAAACACCCTCTTACAAGCAACGATACCCTCGCCTCATCCGATTCCGGAAAATTCAAAATCAAACAAATTCGAAATTATAATCCTCTGTCTAGGAGTCACCCAAATCGTCATTATCGTCACAGCAGCAATCTGTCAAATCACCCAGATCACAAAATCGTACCAAAAATCCCAACTCAATCGGCATCCAAGAAAGAGAAATCGAACAAATCAAACAATCCGCTTCGTAAAACCTAACAATCCAAATTCTCAATATCAAAAGAGCTCGACAATAATCAATCAAACTCGAATTATCGAACCCCAACTCAAATCAATCCAACTGGACGACATCCCAGGTCCTGACATAACTTAACTACCATCCCATCGTGTGTAATGGTAAATAAAACTCATTACCTGTATTGGTTTATGTATAAAATCCCATCACCTTAAGTAAATTGACATTTCATCTTTCTATTTGAGTATTAAATGTATAATAGTAAAAATTGAGGTTCGTAAATGTGTAATTAGAAATTGCGGGGCGCAATTTAAATGGCCCCAGGAGTGGTTTGTTGGGCTCAGAGCCACAATTTAAACAAAGAACGATGATAAAAAGTAAAAACAAAACTAAGAGTAATGAAATGAGTCACCGAACATAAGCACGCACCGCAAGAAGAGACCAAAAATAAAATAAAACATATTAATTAAAACAAATTAAAAATATAACAAAAACTAAATAAAACAAATAATTAATTAAAATCCGGAAAAAACCTACAGATGCAAAAAGAAACATACGAAAAATAAAATAAACTGCCAAAACCTTGCAAAATAAGGTTTAGAAAAAACAGTCTGAAGTGGCGACCAGAAAAACAAATAACGAGGGCTAAAAATAATATTATAGTAAATAATAATGGAAATAAAATTTAACCATAATACAAATTATATATCAAAAAATAGAGATAAATGCACAATAAATAATAAAAATAGTTTAAAATTATTAAAATAATTAAAAAGCCCTAAAAATAGCGAAAAATCGCTCATTGGTCGCACACACGCATGAAAATAGTATATATACAGTGACAAATTTCATTAAATCATTCTCTTATGCATTTTACCATTATACAATTATTCAACGTATTCGCAACAATCTTTTGAGAGTAAGGACCTTTTTGTTGTGTAAAAACTTTCTTTTATGTAATTTTATATGCTTTGATAAAAGTTATAATGCCTTTGCTTACAATTTTTAACTTTATATGCTTTATCTTATGCATAATATACGAGGCCCCTTAAAATCCTTATTTATCGTATGTATTTCAATAGCTATCAATGGGACGGATCGCGTGCCGGCTGACGGATTAATTTCCCTAGTTGCGCTCGTGGGTTGTGTTCCATTGAAACCTCGGTCGTACGCAGTAGGGTCTGGCAATCGCACAGGACCTCCACGCAGTGCATCGTTGAACGCCTCTTAGCGGTTACTGAAAAGTGGCCGGAACGAGCAGAATTTTAAATTATGGGAAGTTCGACCACAGGTAGGGGAATTAGGGAAGGTCGCGTAGCGATCTCATAGGACGAATTTTTATGTTTGCCTCAAAAATACGATGAGTAGAACCGGGTAGAAGGGATAAGCATAAGTGAAAAGTGATATAATAATTAGTAACAGGGAAAACTAACATCAACGAAAGTGTCAGAAATTTTATTTATAAAATCGTAGAAAAGAAATATTAACCACCATCAAGATCTACACAGGCATAAACGCACAATGATACTCGTCCGCATATTCAAAATCATTTACATAAGTAAGGAACGATCGATGTATGACGCTATAGTGGATTTTTAGCTCCATCTATATAGACATCCAAAATTTATAACCACAATAGAAATACTTTGATCCAACGAAATGGAGAAGCAGATGGAGAGGTTTTCACTGACAAGTTAAGTTCTGATGACGAAGATGACCACCTTGTCGCGTTCAATCTCCCGAGTAGCAGAAAGTATCGACCCGAAGCATAGAGACCACGAGATCAATTATTTCCATCTAGATAAAGCCATAAATTGAAATTTCCTCGAGTAACGAGAATTGGCAATGACTACCCGACCATTGAGTATAAAAAACCACTGCCAGTTTTGACATTGTAGTTGGAATTAGACGTCTCGAGTCTACTTTGGTAATGCTTTGAGAGAGAACAATATCGGCAGATTCTACTATCGTTCCTTATCTGACCAATAGATGAGAGATCTTCTAACGACATCGATTTTCGTCGCTTGACAATTAAGATCACATATTTATTGATCGATATTAATCCAAAGAATTCCATCAATGCCACTACGAGAAATCAATAATATCGTCTCTAACAACACCCATTTTAATGATAGCCTCATAGTGGATTCTCCTATCTTGGTGTGCTGATTTGTTTTGTAGTTGTCTCGTTGATGTTTCTCTTCCATCGATCGCTAACACACCCGTTATCAATTGCCGCAGTTAACGCAAATACTTTGTCATCCAAATAATGACGCATGTTTATCTCTGTCAGCACGAATTGTGGATTTCATTAAGCTCGATTATCACCGGTATTTCGTAATTATTCATATTCCACCATGGTTGCTATCGGTATTTCAGAGTATCCCCACTGACATTAGTATTATTAGCCTCATTATTACTAGTATTTGTACCACCAGTAGTATTATTAACATTAATATTATTATTATTATCGTCGATATTTCTAGTTATTATTATTATTATTATTATTATTATTATTATTATTATTATTATTATTATTATTATTATTATTATTGTTATTATTATAATTAGTACCAACATCACTACTATTATTATTAGTACAATTATTATTATTATTATTATTATTATTATTATTATTATTACTATTATTATTACCAATATTGGTATTATGACTATTATTATTATCCTTATTGTCATTACTATTGCTACTATTATTATTATTATTAACGTTATCGTTATTATCATTATCATTAGTGTTACCATTTCGGTCATAGTTATAATTAATGATATTATTATTATTATTATTATTA
The DNA here is from genome assembly GCA_022537955.1 of Schmidtea mediterranea. Taxonomy (NCBI): domain Eukaryota; kingdom Metazoa; phylum Platyhelminthes; order Tricladida; family Dugesiidae; genus Schmidtea; species Schmidtea mediterranea. The sequence continues at coordinate 217,601,962 of CM039679.1, read as the reverse complement.
TTATTATTATTATTATTATTATTATTATTATTATTATTATTATTATTATTATTATTATTATTATTATTATTATTATTATTATTATTATTATTATTATCATCATCTATCGTTAGTAAACTTACCGCAATTACCCAAGCAAATAATTACCATACCATTAACCGTATAATTACGAACGATAAGATTATCATTATTATAAATAACGATGACCAGCCTTAGTACCATAAATGTTGCCCAAGTCTTCCCATCTTTATCAATATTATTGTATTGATATCATTATATATGAAACCAGACCCTTGACGTTAATTCTGTTTTCACCCCGATTAGCGTAGAAGTTTCTCCGAGAAGGAACAATATTCTATCTTTTAGTCACTCTTCCCATTCAGATGACCAGCCCTGCAAATCTGCCTAAGATCCCACGTCTGTCCCCATCAATTATCGCTACCCGACAGAGATTAGAACAGCTGGAAGAAGAACATGCAGCTTTTCAAGAAAAATACCGAAAATTAAAAGGAACTTGGCTCTCACCGGATGCAGCCAAGAAGTTGCATCAAAAGATCTCTCGCCTGTCTCGGGCAAGAGACGATTTGATTATCGAGTCTCGCAGTCAGCGAGTTCTAATAAAGGAGCAGGGAACGACGCTCCGTCAGATTTTCACGGACGCTGAACTCCGTGCTCGCATTCCCGGAAGTGTCTTAGCCCGGAATTTGAACATTATTCCGGCGCAGCATCTTCCCTTGGCGATACCTCCCGTCATCCTCTCAATACCGGCCCCGGTGGCCGTCGAACTTTCCCAAACTCCCATGGTCGAGCCACGCTTCGTAGCAGCCAGACGACGACTCAATCGCAACCGTCGCCGTCGCGAGCAACGCCGTAGGGCCGCAAATCTCCTCAGTTCAACGGAGCCTAGCGGTACAACATATAACATCCACGATCTTCCACCTCCGTATCAGGAGTTTGAATTCCCTGATGTAGATTCGGATGGGCTATACGCACCAACAGTCACGTTCCACTCACCGGCCAGATCAATCCACATCAACTTGGTGGACGATGAGAATGAAGTACCGGAGACAAGTCGCACTCTAGAGCGGTTGGGTCTAGACACTGGCGAAATTTCTATTCTAACGGGCAGGGTACCCGGATACCTACCTCACTCTGACGAGCCAGGACCCTTCACTCGAGTAGACTTCAGCATCAATGTGATTCCCCTCCATATCGCCCGGCGAAACGTCGATGTTTCCTCACTGATATGGATGCGGATGAATGAAACAGGAGCTCTAGCCAATCAGTTCCCATCTCCATCAAATTTGTCCAAACACTCTCATAGAAATGATGAATTTTTTCTGAAATGTTTGACAATTAGGGTATAATCCATCTCGATTTCTGTCTAGTTCTGTGTATTTATCATCTTATATGTTTCTTTATTTATATGAATAAATCTTCAAATTTTAAATTTTGTAGTATTAATTTTAAGTATAAATCTATTCAATTAATATTAGTAAAACACTAGTACTAAGCCATGGAAGTGGATTACAAGGAAAAGGTTAGTACGAAAAATAAGGGTAACTACTAAGAGGAACTCTCACGATTGTCGGCTCGGAAAAGATGTAAGGCCAGGTTTCACTAATGCTATGACTTTAGAGTAAAGTGCGTAAGACCTTCTATCGGCAGCAAGTGACTGGGAACAAAAGTCATTCGAGGAGTAGCACTAGCGATAGCGCTCACTTGCTCCAATGGCATTCGGCTGTTGCGTACATTACCAACATGATTTCGGTCATGGGTGCGCAGCAGTTTATCCAAATCGTGCGTTGTATGGGGAAGAAACCACCCTAGAACATAGAGAGGATAGATACGACATTGATGTACGGATGTGCTAGAAAATAGATTCCCGTAAGACCAACACTATATAAGATTGTCATTTTTTGTTTGAACAGTATTTTTTAGCTTCGACATTAAAAATGGATAAAATATATTAATAATATTACAGTGAAAGTAATAACGTTACAAATATTGGCAAGCCTTATTCTAAAATTTAGCATTTCTTTTAAAAAATTAGAAACATTTTTTATAAATGAGAAGCTTAACCGAAAAACAATAAGGTAATAAAGTAATTTATATAATTTCCTAATTTATGTATTTAATGGATTTGCTAAATTAAAATTTTGAAATTTTTTTCATGACCTTAATTTTGATTGGTTCTCTAGAAAAAAGTGTGTGTGTTAAAAATTTTATGTATATTTTTTCGTGACCTAAATAAAATTTCGATTTGGCCTAGATATTTTCTAGGAGGGTCTGAGTTAGTAGTGCTATATCATACTACTTTTATCTAACAGAGAATATTAGAAAATATTTTATTTTTAAAATTTAAATTATTTATAAAAAGATATTAAAAAATGTTAAATATACACTATTATTTATGTGAGCTTTTATTCTGATGTTTTATATTTTCTAAGAAGGCATTTGGTTAAAACTTTAATCATAAAAATGAAGTTATTTCTCAACAAACTGATATTAAGATAAATAACTGACGAAAACTTTATTAAGAAGAAAAGACACTTTTTAGCTCGTTAACATAAGTATTTATTTTTGATTAAGTGTCGCATGATTAACTATCATGGAACTTTAAAAGTAAAAAATTAAATCAATTATATTTTTAATTTTAGGGAAACAATGAGTGTGTACGAAACCTCAAAATATGGTGACACCTTTGACAACGAAGACGATGGAATAGAAATTGACGAAGAGCCAGCATTGCTTTCGGATGAGCCTTTAGAAAATCGTGCATTTTATCGGGCTAGTTTAGGATCAGTTCAGACAAATATTATAGTTGCCAGTCCTGTTAAGTACAGAGAAATCGATGTTCAAACTGAGCAAGAAGAGAAAAAAGAAACGTAAAAAATTTTTTTTACAAAAATATTTCTACTTTACACCAGAAAATTTGTCATTTATTACATTTTTCTTCCCAGCCAATCAATGAATAAATTTTCTATTCCAGATCAAATAGATTTTAACTAAGAAATTTTATCTGTCTGATAATTTGTAGAAATATTTTGGTGAAATTTTCTAGAAAATCATTAAAAATCTATAAATCTGGACATCAATAAAATTTATTTAAATCAAAAAGATAATTTAAATTAATAAATTATCAGTAAAAGCTTTTAGTTTTTTGGTCATCTTTGATCTGTTTTTCTTTTACGATATTTAATTTATTTTCATCTTGACAAAAAATCAAAATTATAATATTTTGTAATACTAATTTTTGGTTTTGCCTTTATCAAGTGTTATTCTGTTTTTAAAAACTGCATTTTACACATTCGATATTTAATTTATTTTATTTCGCATCTCAACGAATTAAATTTAGTTGTTGAAAATATAATTTAAGTTCAATAATTGAAAAGAAAATATCCACATTGATAATATTTCTATTTCTAAAGTTTTCCTGTCATCATTAGGTAGAAGAAAAAATACTATAACTATTTATTAATTTTAAAAATATTTTTAAAATTAGAAAATGTTTAAATAATTGTTATTGTTTTTAAATATATAAATAAATTATTAAGTTTTAATAATTTTTATCTAAAACTGTTTCAGATTGTTTTTTTAATTTATAATTATAATATTAAAAAAAGCATTAAATTAAAATATATTTTTAAAAATATCAAAATTTCAAAAATAACTGTCCCAATACGCTACATTTCTTCAAATTTGGATTTTTGAAAAAATGTGGAAATAGAGAGAATGGTGATTTTATGGATAAAATTCATTTTTATTTTTTTTCCTTTCAGAAAAGTGAAAGCTCTCTCGCATCACAAATGTGCACGTTCCCCAGGTTAGGAACTATATTGAATTAAAATGCTTTATATAAACAAATTTCTTCATTTCAATTTTAAAAATTAATCATTCTAAAATATCAAATTATAACGAGTATGGAATTTTATTAGAATGTTGAATCGGTATAAAATGCTATTTGAATTATTTTTGAAAATTGTCTGTAAAAAATCTGTTGAAATAATAACAAGAGATACACATAAGTCTTTGAAAAGTTTTATTTAAATAAATTTTGGATCTTATATTTGCATTTTGTAAAATGGAGTCCAACGATTTAAATACGATAACTGCTAACTGTCATATTATACATAAACCAAATTTAAAAAGTACCGTGTTATAGGAGGGTAGACTGTATTTCATATTTGATTTCCATTAAATAAGTATTAATATATAATTCTATAGCATACACTAATACAGGGTTTCTTAACCGGTGAGGTATACCTCCCTTGGGGAGGTATACTAATGTGTTGGGGGAGGTATGAGATTTTGTTTATTTTTGTTATTTTTTTTTTAAATTAAAAATAAAAATTATTTACAAAAAAAATATATTTAAAAAAAAGTCTTCAAAATTTAAACTTATTTTATTTATCATGTACATATGATTTTTTTTATAAATATATATTAAAATGGTAAAAATAAAATAATATATGTAATGTTGGTATACCACAATTTTTGTTTCTTATCTTTTCTTAAAATAAATTAATTATGCTGGAGGTGAGAACATAAAATTAAATATTAGGTGAGGTATGAAATAAAAAAGGTTAAGAACCCCTGCACTAATAGTTTACTATTTATAAATTTTAACAGGGCTGTTGAAAAACCAATTGATATTCAGTATAAATTAATTTTTGTAAGTTTATCGTCATTCTCCTTTTAATTTAATATATAGTTAATAGTCTGGAGAAGAAATGCCAGAATCGGTATTTAAAGTCGTTTTAGTTGGAGATTCGAATGTCGGAAAAAGTGCAATTCTTGACACGTTTCGAGAAAACTATAGAAATACGATAGGAGTAGATTTTATGTTAAAATCTATTGAAGTAGAAAATATCATCATCGCTCTTCAACTGTGGGATACAGCGGGACAAGAAATGTAATAAAGAATATCTGCTTTAAACCCATTGAAAACTTAAAGACAAATGTATTTTCATTATCATAAATAAAGGACGAAACCTGGTGTGTACAAATAAAGGCGAGGCAAAAACCGGTGCGTATAAAAACGGAGTAAACCATACTAAATCGTGAATCTTTTATGTGCGTTGCTGATCTCTATTATTTTTTAAATGATCACCATATATTGCAGTGCCGTTGTGCTCGCCTTTATTGAAGCAAACCATGAAATTTGGATCTTATTGAGATACAATAATTATTGTCTTTCAAACTTTCTACATTACGTATGACAACCATTTTTATTTAACAAATAAAAAATTATTGGACACCTCTCTGTATACAGCAGATAATATTCATTTCCTTGACTATTCTTTTAGTCACCTCTGGTCTGTTTTTGTTTTTTGATAATATTTACTTTATTTTCATTCTGACGAAAGATCAAAATTTGAATTCTCCGCAACAGAAACTTTCGGTTTTATCTTTATCCAAAATCATATTTCATATCTTTTTTAAATTTCATTTATTTCAAAGATATGAGTCTATAACAAAGCAGTTTTATCGAAAAACTGATGGAGTAATTTTGGTCTATGACATCATGGAGACGAGGTCGTTTATAAACATTCGAAATTGGATTGATAACGTGGAAAAGAATACTGGCGATGAAGTGATGTTGATGATGCTGGGAAATAAGTTAGATTTAGCTAAATCCCAGCCTAAAGCTATTCCAACAAAAAATGCTTGTGACCTGAGTCGAGTAAAACAATTTAAACTTTTAATTACTTCTTATTAATTTTTAGGAATATGGAGCCTTAATGTTTGAAGTGAGTGCCCTAACGGGAGAAAATATAAACGAATCCTTTGCAACGTTGGCAAAGTTAGTTTTTTTGAAAAAAAAATATTTTTATCTATTAATTTGTTTTTATGAAAACCTTTAGAGTTTTGAAATTAAGACAAGACGTAGACATCAACAACGCATTTCAATTGACAAAACCTTCAAATAAATCCTCTTGTTGTTGTAAAAAGTCAGAAAGAGTGTCGAACAGATCAAAATTTATCAATTCAAAATCAGAATGAAAGCTTCTTTTGGACCTTGAATTATTTTTCAACAATGTTGGTGTTTTTGAGACACTTGTACAATGTGATACAGATCATTTATATGTATTTTTTAGATTTATATCCCTTTCACGTTGATATTAGTTTCAGAATTTGTTTTTATCTGAATATATTTTGGAGGATTTGTAAATTATGTAATTAATATATTAGTCTTTAAGTTTTGCAAGAAATCAAATGATTTCCGTGTTTTCGGAAAGATTCTACGATTAAATATCAGTTCACTATCCAAATCGCATTTCTTATTTGTCATTAGAAATATTCTTATCTTGGGGTCGGACAAGTCCCTAACTAAAATAGTAGACAACTTTTGAAAAAATAGTTGATGTCTGGATGGTTGAAAGAAAAGTTTAACGAAACTCGAGGATTCATAATTAATAGATTTCCACCTGACCGGCACAAAGTATTGTCAAGCACTTATTTATTTTTCTTTATTAAAAACGAATGAAACTGAATTAATAAAATTCACCCATGACTATGTGAAGATGCATTGGAAAAGAAAATAAGGACGTTTCTCGTAATGTGTTTTGAGAAGAATGCTCTTTTGTCAGTAACGGATTAAGCTCTAATTGGGACCAAGACAAATGTGTGATTATAAACCTCAAAGGTCGAATGCAGAATTATATTTAAGTACTCTACTCTAATTCCAACAAATTGTTCTTTGGAATTTTGCCTTGTTTACATGTATTCTTATTAGTCTTTCCTATACAATTTACGTATAATTGCTGGGGATATTAAAAGTTGTCGATGGATTACATTTTTAATCTGACTCCTCGTGTTCATTTATTGAATAAAACGAAAACGCAACAAAATAATTTTATTTCCAATCATGATTACTCAGAAATAAACTTTTGTCCATAAATAAGAACCCTAAGAGTATCACCCTATGTAAGTCAATAGCAATTCTGATTTCAATTCTTTAACTCACTTTACTTCGTTTCCGATTGGTTTTTCAATCAAATTAATCGGATACGTTTTTTCAGTTTCTCGCTCCAAAAAACTAACAATTTTCTTTTATTGCTAGCGTTTTTATAGGACTATAACCAATAGATTTTGGGATAATTCTCAATATTTTGGGCGAACAGTTACTCGTTCATTACCATAACTCATGTAAGCCCATTAAAATGACAATCGGGTTGTTGTATTTTGATTGATGGAATAGATAAAATCTAATTTAATTAATTACCTAGTTTGTTTTTAAGCTCCTTACCATTCTCTAAGTCTCAAATCACTTTAAAATTATTTTATTCGTCTTCGTAATCTTATTTGCCACGGGGTGCCAGATTTTCCCGAAAAAATATTGATTCTTATTTTTTAAAATTTTGTGATATTTGTAAAATTTGTAATTTTATACTTCATTTATTTTGTAAAATCCCAACACTTTTTGTGGTAAAAGTTGTTATTCATTTGAACAAATTGACTAACCACTAATAATATATGTCCTGTTGGCGTACTAGGTAGAATTATTTTTTCGTTTTAACCTGCTCTCACTTATTTTTATCTGTTCCTTCAATCAACTCTTGCCTCTGCTGGGGTAATTCTTATCTTCCACAGACGCCCCACAATTTGTACATAACCACTGTATACCCATGAGCAAGCCCATGTTGGTACTGTATACAGTAGCCGAGAGTCCACAAGCAGGTGAGCCCCGTTTCCAAGACTACTCCTTGTGATAATCTCGCTTTCGGGTTCCTGACGGCCGATAGAAGGACTTACGTCTATTTCATTTATCTATTTCTCTCGATATTGGCACACACTTTCCCATCTGTTATCATCGATTATATGTATACGTCCGAATCAGAATTCCTTTAAAGTCTCATTTGATTTATTGGCGAGTCTTAGCACACCTTACTGCCGGAAATGTACTCCTTTGCGACCTGGCTGCTTATCTATCTTTGGTCCGTTAAAATTGATTATCATTAAATTTAAATAATTAATAAATTAATTTTAACTTCCAAAATATAGGACATTTTTCAAATAAAAATTGGATTTATAACTTTTGGAAAATTATGATCCTTAAATTATCTAAAATTTCCGATTTACCTCTGAATTAATTATTAAAAGTTCGAAACAATATTGGTCACCTCGAATTTTGTTTTAATTTGGAAAATCTTTTCCTTAAGTAATTGGCGAAAATTTAAAATTATTATATAATTAATTGTAATCGCTGTTAAATCAGCTGTTTTAAGTTTAAGCAAATTTCCTGATCGCTTTTAAAAGAAAATAAATCCTTCTAATATTTACAATTTTCTTTTTATTCATTTTTATTCTTTCATTTCCCAACATACTCTTTTTAAAAGCTTAAAAATCATTTTTACAATAATTATAATTATTTCCATTTTCAGTATTTCAAGTTAAATACCGCTTTTCAGTCATGCTATTCACATGCATCGAACTTCATCAATCTTGCTTTATACTCAGGCAAGCCTCCATACATCCTTTTCTCATATATTCTCAGACATATCGAAATTAATTAAGAAATTTAACGAATAATAACCAAAGAAAATTCTATTTCACGATGATGATATTTACAAAAATAGAAAACAATAATTAAAGGTAAATAATAAAATATAATCACAATATAAATTGATTTAAATTGTTATGGCAAGATGCAATTCCGTTTTCTACAGGATCCAGTTTCATTCGTCAATATCGACGGGAAAGATTCGCTTTCGGCTAATCTTCAGTTCGTTAGATCCGACCTGGGGAACTGAGTGGCAGAGCTCATCCCCAAAATCGTCCGTCCAATAACCGATAGAAGTGGAGGACTTGCGATTTGAGTCAGTTTCCGAAGTGTTAGTTGACTTGGAGGAAATCTTCATCTGAATTCGCAACTCGTCCGTTTCACCGGCGCAGATTTCGGCTGTATATTCTTCGACTTTTTTCATTTCTAGCGGTTTTTCGGCAGATTTGGCCAATTGCGATTGTTGTTCGGCAACTAGCATGGCCGCTTCTTCCAGAGTTTGAGCTGCGTTTTTTAATAGAGAAACCCCCTCAGCCCGACGTCGTTCACGGCGACGCCGATTTTTGCTGGGGTTATGCTTCTTGCTGGTCTTCGGTGTTTGGGGAGGACCAGTTGTGCCTTTTCCGGTTATATGATTTGCTGGAATTAGGTTCAGCTTTATTGCCAAATCCCGGCCGGCTAATCGTTTTGTCAGTTCGTCTTCATTAAAAGAAGCTACCAAGACGGCGCTCTGATTGTTGATGATGATTCGCTGCGCTCGAATTTCCGCGATCAAGTCTTCTCGGTTGTGGAGGGCTTTCACAGCCTCGGGGGCGAACCACGTACCGAGCGTGCGTTCGTGTTCTGCGACCAACTGGGCATATTTTCTCTGACATTCTTGGTGGGTGTTATCATTATTGTTGGGTTTTCCAGATTCCTGTGATGTTAGTTTTGGGATTTTATATCCGGCCTGCATGTTGTCAAAGATTTTCTTAAAGAACAAAAATAAAAGAAACTGAAGGGGGATAATTTAGTATTAAGAAATTTTTATCAATTTAATAATAAAGATAATAAAAGAAATAATTAATTAGGACGTCACATCACACAATCCTGCACCAAACTCATATTTAATATTAATTTTTACGATGCCGGTTTTCGTGTAAATATCTATTGTTGATCTGCTGACAATAATTCTGTACAAAAGAAAAATGAAAAATATTGATGCTCCGGTCATTGCGATTCCCGTTAAAAAAAATTTTAATCTTTTCGTTTCGTTGAATTCGTTTCGGTTTATTGTGTTATACATTTATTTCTATGCTTAACCCTAGTCGTTCCCTTTGTTATAATCGATTTCTCGACAGGCATTTAAAAAACAAATATTACATCCCTACCTAGACATCTTACAAATGTCAACCCCCTAGGTATGGCGATCTACCCGCATTTTACTCATACCGCTCCGACCAACATTGAAAATGGCCGCCACGGTGAATTACGACGGTGTCCTACCCGTGATCAGTGCAAACGAGGCCTGACCAGACTAGGCAGACACTGAAGGGTGGATTGTGACCAAGCAACACATCAACGTCCTGCCAAATTAACGGCCGGAATAGAATGTTTACTTTGCCATTCTCCACGATTAGCATTATAGATATATACAATTGAATTTAGGGGGACCTGTCGCAGATACTAAAAAGTATCGCGGCCATCCATGATAAAAAAAAACAATTAATATAAGATTTCAAAAATATATTTCACATAAAACACCAATAAACCAAAGTACTTACAGTTTAAGTTCAAAGTTTCAAATCAAAAATGAAATTTTATAAATTTTTAAAGGTTAATAATTGTGACAATGGCTATTGTATTTATACTGTTTTCGTGCGTGTGTGCGACCAATCAGATTATTTGAGCCTTTTTTCGGCTATTTTTCGGGGTTTTTATTGTTTTAATTTTTATTTTAAATCTTTTTTATTTTTCTCCTTATTTTTCTCTATTTTTTGATATTATTTTCTTAATATTTAGCAAATCTTTATTTTATATTGTTTTTAACCATTCTTTTTGGTTGTTTCTCTTTTTACCCCTTTGATATTTAAATTTTGGTCGCCGCTTCCGCCTATGTATTTTCTAAACCTTCTTTTGCACGGTTTTGGCGGTTTTATATTTTTACTTTATTTTTCCATGTATGCGGAATTTATTAATTATTTGTTTAACTTAATTATGTTATTTTTTATTTTGTTTTATTTAATGTTTTTATTATATTTTTAATTTCTGTTTGCGGCGCGTGCTTATGTTGTAGTAGCCATTCTCATAATTTTTCAATATGACTTTTTCATAGTCATTTTATTTTGTTTTAATGGTGGCTTATAGCCCAACAAACCACTCCCGGGGACGTTTAAATTGCGCCCCGCAATTTTGTCTTATTTTTTTGTGTTGTTGATTTCAATTGCGCTTCCTTTTTATACTCCACCTTTCAATAACACTTACTGATGTCGAATAGAATCTCTTACCGCTAATTCATTTTGGGCCACCATGATCGATGACAGCTGTCCTGATAAATCATTTTTTTGGAGATGCTCTTTCCCGGATTTTCAAACAATATTTCTTCCCTTATCTTGAAAGGGCTTTCGAGATGATGTGCGGATTTTGTTTTTGTTTTTGTTTTCCAAAATTTGCACTTGTTAATTATAAATGACCTTCTTTGATTTAATTGTCTGTTTTTATTGATTTTCTCTTATTCCTTTATCGTTGTTCAACATTTCTTTTTCATTCTCTTTTTATGAGACTCCAGAACCACATCTTACTCACTTCTCATTGTTTCCCCAATCATTTTTCATGCTTATTAATTGTTTTATTTCATTATTTAGGTATCCTCAACAATTTCAATGTTTTGTACTCACAATTTCACTGATTTATTTGCACCCTTCAACCACCATATAAATTTGATTATTTTAAGGTAGGTTATCCAATGAATAATCACCTTTTCTAATAGATAAGGTTTGACTTTACTTTTACTGACCTGACTACACTACTCGTTTGCTTCGACCACTGGCCATTTCGTGTTTTCCCTTTTCCTTTTATACTCCTGCTCAGACAGTTTTCAGACAATTGTCAACAACATTTGCTATATTTTTAAATTATTAAAAATAATTACTTGCCACAGACCACCTTAGCCGACATTTGTCAATAACGTTTGCTACATTACTAAATTACCAATTAGGAAATAATTACTTCTCCATAGATTAGTGGGGCACATTTTAAATTGTTTAGGCCAATTTACCCTTCTATATTATTCTGGCTACACGCCGGGTTTTCCTCATCTCTCGGAATTTCCTCATCTTTCGAGTTTCCCATTGCCTCGGAGTTCATATTGACTGGGTCTTCCCATTAGTAATTAATTTTTTTAATTAATTTCTTATTTTGTCTTATATTATTTTCTAGGGACCCCTCACTAAATCTTTATTATTTTTCTAGACTCGTCTCTCAATTTTGCGTTCAACAATACAAATTTTTACCCGATCAATACTACTTTCGAATTTTTGTAATTTTTTTAATTAATGTTGCACTTTTATCATTCTGGTGTTTTATTGACTTTACTGTGCTTTTTCGTAATACCCCAACAATAGTAATTACAATAACAGTCACCATAACGTCTCGCAATGTGAAATTTTTCTCCTTTCACTATTAATTATAAAATAACATTAATTAGTAGTGACCAAATATTCGTTATACAAAATCTGAATTTTTCAGTAGATCAAACTTTAGCACTGTTGAGGATACCTAAATAATACAGAAAAATAATTAATAAACATGTGAAACAATCATAAGTGATTAAGATGTGGTTCTGGAGCTTAATAAAAAGGGAATGAAAAAGAAATGTCGAATAACGAGAAGGAAATAAGAGAAAATCAATAAAACCAGATAATAAAATAAAAGAAGGTCATTTATAATTATTTACAAGTGCAAATTTAGGAACACAAAAACATAAGGAAAATTTGTACGTTATTTTGAAAGCTCTTTCAAGATAAGGGAAGGATTGTTGTTTGGGAATCCGGGAAAGGGCACCTCTAAAAAATGATTTATCTGGACAGCTGTCAGTGATTATGGAGGCCCAAAAGGAATTAGTGTTAAAAGATATCAGAAATTCTATTCGACATCAGTAAGTGTTATTGAAAGGTGGAGTATAACAAGGAAGCGCAATTAAAATCGACAAAACACAAAAAATAAAACAAGAAAAAATTGCAAAAGCACAAAGAAAGACAGAAAGAAATTAAAGATAAATTTGAAATAGAAATTAAGCAAGGTCAAAGCAAAGCAAAGCAACTAAATCAGAGTTACCGATCTCAGAAACCCATCACAGTAGTCAAGTGATTGTGAAATCCAATTGATCCGAAAATTGCTATTCTTCCCGAAGGGTCGTAATAAGCACCAAATTGTGATTGATAGATAATTCGTTGTGTTGTTTTAAAGTGGAGATAAAGTGTATTAATCAATAAAGGTTATATCGTTTGGAGTTCATTACTGTTGTTTAAAAGCACGCTTGGAGTCAGATTGACAATAATTCATGTTCGAATTCATCGACAACCCCAACAGCACTATCTGAAAAATTCAGAAAAGACAACGCCAAATACCATGAAGAGGCGATTCAACAACAAACTGAGGATCTGGTGCGCTGAAGTTGAAGAATGGAGCAGACCTTAAAACAGTAGCAAATGATATATGGAGCTCCGTCAGCAGGAGATTCGCAGCAGACAGTCGCTCGAGCAAGCATATGATATCGTGCAACAAAGAAACGCCAAGATAGCTCAACTGCAATTAAGAGACACGATCAGATCATAGCTCGTGCGACGAGGTGAGAAGTTACTATCGGATCAGGAGAAACTAATCATGTGAACGAATCCGCAGGAACATGATGTGGAAATAACAATGCACACAATGACCAAATCAATTATCCTAAAAACCACAAGAAATAGACAGAAGCCTCGTCCGGGAATGCATGAGAGCAGAGGCAAAATAAATGCATCCCGGTTATTGTGACATATCCGTAAAGCCGATGGATTTTGATTGACTAATTTCTCTTGTACAACTTTACTCTTGATCTCGATTTAAAATTTTTGTTTTTATAATGTTGATCGTTTAGATGTTTTTAGATTAATAATATTATAATGGATTTAATTAATATTTTATAATTAAACTAAAGTAAATAAATATAATGACAAAATCGACGATACTGATGACTACGATACTGATGACATTGATTTTGTTTATTATGACTGGTCCTCGTGGTTGGCGGCTGTAATCCAGCGAGTTAGAGGTCTCTGTAAATATTTGTTTTCTAAAACACTAATTAATTTGGTCATTGTGCGATGATTCTTTTCGTTACCTTGCGTTCACATTAAAAATTGAGCAATGTATTCATACTTTACTACCACTCGTCAAGTTAGACTTAATTTGTTGTATGATGCCTTGGTACTTTTTGACCAAATTTGGGGAGGCGCAGACGAGCCTTGTGCACACGAACGAATACACAGCGTGTCTTTTAGACACGTGTTTGGTTACCGCTCAAGAGACCTGGCAATATTGAAAGCATTCATTTAACCTTGTACTTTCTTGTGTTAAATTTTTATAGTGTTTTAAATATTATTATTATTATAAAAATTTTCTAATATAAATTGTTTCGGAATATTGACTAAAATAAAATCAATATGACAAAGTGTTTTTAATTTTAATTATAATTTATAATATTGTTTCGTGATATATATGCATGAATCATTTCATATTATTATTAACAATACTATAAATATTTAAATTATTCTATCAGCAATTATTATTATGCAGTTTTATTATAATAATAAAAATTATTATTATTAATATACCTAATTACCCAAACCCTTAAATAGACAAAGTTTTCAACCCATATAAATATTTTAATTTTTAACTCAATATTTTAAACGGTTTTAATGTTAAATAACACTTTAAAAACCCACTATAGCCAGACTCTTCTAAGACTAGTAGATTTGATCCCTACCCCTTTTACAACATAAGCCTATTTTGACAGTTGATTCATAGATTTGACTGAAATTCAACTTTTTGATCAACATCCGACATCATAATACCGTTTCAATTACAAAACCGACTAAAGTACCCTGAAATCCTGGTTTTTGAGCCTAAGTTTGGGTTTTTCGTCCAAAATTAACTTAAAAATGATGTTTTTTGATTGAAATCCAATCATTTATAAAAATTTAAAAAAGGAGACCACTACATATACAAAAAATTCAAAACAGCGGTTATGTAATATGTCTTTACCTATTACGCCATACGATCACAGAATTTGACCTTGTCGTTGAGGTTGGGTGGATGATATGTGAGCTGGACAGGACATTACATACTGTTGGGCCAGCACACAAATAGCCTTGAGAATTGTTTAAATGCATCAGTAATACAGCACGAAAACCCAGCACCAAGATAACTCAAAATACAATATACAACACCAACTAAACACTTTAAAATCTGTGAGAATATAAATAAATATAAAATCAAAAACATAAAAGTAAAATAAAATATATACAAAATGCATCAAGAACCGCACGAAATTTACATAAAAAATAACATAATCACAAGAAAATTCGACCGTAAAATGACCATTTATATAAAAGAAAAAATTAATGAATTAAATGAATAAAAATAAAATATTTTTAGCTCTATAAATTTATTTAAAAATGTTAAAAATAAATGACCAATTTAAATTAAGAAATAAATAAAAATTTAATTTAGAAAATACAAATAATTTCAAAGTCAAATTTTGTTTAATCGCAATAAAACTAACACGCAAGGTTAAGGCCAAATTATAGGTATAAATACTGATGTGTTTTCCCAAATTTTCAACTACTACTTTGTAGTATTAATTTCAACCAAATTTAAGATGCACATTTTTTATAAATCTTACTTTGTTGTGTGATTTTTTCCAGATATTTTCAGATCAATAATCTACAGTTATCAATATTTTCAGGTTATTAATCTACAGTTATGTTTTGTAGCAATATTTTCAGGTTATTAATCTACAGTTATGTTTTGTAGCAATAATTTCAGGTTATTAATCTACAGTTATGTTTTGTAGCAATATTTTCAGGTTATTAATCTACAGTTATGTTTTGTAGCAATATTTTCAGATTGTTAATCTACAGTTATGTTATTTTGGTTTATGTACATCGATGCCCGATTTAAAATTTGTTTATATGAATGCTAAATATACAGTTTATGCGTCGAGATTTTTGCCTAATTCATTTGGTAATTTATTTTTTCTATTATTTTATTTTTGGTGGCCCACAGCCAAAGACACATCACAAGTTAATAAAATCAAATACTGTATTCAGATTCGTGTAAGTGCCTGGAATACCGCCGATGATCTGTGCCCGTGAAGACCCGGTGTGCGGAACGCAGGAGCCGAAACGTTAATATTATCCGTACATAGGGGAAATTGGAGGGTAAATGAGTAGCCCTTTGGCTGCTCCTTCATCATCCGTTTCCTGTAAAATTGACATAAATTTTTTACAACAATCGGCTCAAAATATCTAACACCGAGTAGTCCAGTGGGCACTCATTAAATATAATATGAACATAAATAGATCTTAAGGACAAAAAGAGGAAATGGGTAGCGGGGAAAATTTGCGAAATCGTTGCAACAGTTAAAATAAATAGCCATCGGAAAAAGATTAATCCGAACGACCAAAATCATGAAAAATAATGTTTTTAAATAAGAATAAAATAAATTAATTTGAGTTGAGGCGGAAAATATGGGCGGGACGCTGCTCAGATTTTCCGAATTAATTCAAATACTTAACAAAAATAGTAATGTATAAATGGAACGTGTAAAATAAGGGTGGAACGCTGCTCAAATTTTCCGAGTCAATGAAAATACTTTGTCGAAAACTGTAGAATAGGGATGAACCGTAAAATAAGGGCGGAACGCTGCTAAAATCTTCGAATTTACAAAAATACTTTATCGAAAACCAAAAAATATAGATGGACTACGGCTAATGTTGTATATCAATAAAAAAATTTTAATGCTGAGGAACAAGGACGGATCCCTACAAAATCTTAATAATAATAACAATAATGATAAGGGTAATGCTGATTATAATAATAATAATAATAATAATAATAATGATAATAATAATAATCATGGTATTTGTAGTAATGATGATAATAATTAAGATAATAATAATAGTAGTAATAATCATAGTAGTAATAACAATAAATATGATGGTAGTTATAGTAATAAAAATAATAATAAAGGTAATAGTAGTAACAATAAGAAAGGTAATATATATAATATTAACAATGATGATGCTATTAATGATAATAGGGAACATTGTAGTTATAATAGGGATAAGGGTAAGAGATGTACTTTGTTTACTTAACATAACCAAGGGTTTACAGACCATTAAAAAATCATCAACATGGACAATAATAAGAAGGACCAAGCGAATGGACATAAAGATAGATGATATGAGAGTATAGGTTAACATTTGAAAGAGATAGGAGAATAATGAGACCTAAGAATCAAAAGCGAGTACAGGTCTTCTATCGACAGCTTGTTGGACCCAGAGATCGTTCGGTCAATTATAGCATTAGCAATAACGCTCACTTTTTGCGGACGATCTACCCACTAGAACACAGTTCCAACGTTGCTTAGCAACGGGTGCCGAGTGGTAAGCGAAAGAATATTTGTATGGGGTACCTGGGTAACAACTATATAGTTTCAAAATATCAAAACCCACCAATACTAATAAGGAACTTCTGATGTTATTTTGCCTTTACACTTACAGAATGAAATGAAAAATTTGCATCAATTCCTGTATAGATGGTTCACTTTCTTGGCCATATTGTCCAATCCATTTATCAATTATAGTTGAGATTGTTTATCTTCTTAATAATAAAATAAAACCGTACAGTGAATTTTCAGGTTCAGATCCAATAATTGACATACGAATGATACTACGTTAAAGGACACTGACCAAATGTAATACAGTTTAGTGTATATTGTGTAACATAATACAATGTTTAATGATTGTGCAATAGAAACTACTATTTAAATTAATTATCTATTTATGTTTTTCAAATAAATCTTTGGGTGAAATCGGTTGTTCTACCTGACATAATTCGATTTCTTTGAACATTTACATCCACATAAGCTTCCATATTGCACCTCTACATGACTTGAGTAAAACATTCAGTAGCTTCCTGTATCGGATTTTCGCCATTTCAGCATTCTTGATAACTACTTTCCTCGAATTTGCAAAATATTGATATTGTTCATATAAAATTCCTTTCATTATCGAAGCTTCATCTCTTGTATAGCTATAAGAACTAAAGTCATCATGACGATCCATGGTGATAAGAAAATACGTCCAACTGAATGCTAGATTTTCAGTGCCTAATATACAGTTGCTTCTGTTATTGTTTTATTTTATTTTTGGTTTTTATCGAAAATGTATTTTAGGCTTTTTTATTAGGTTCTGAAAATCTAGAAGTTTTATCATGTCATTTATACCTGTATATTTTTCAGTTAATTTAGAATTATAATGTTTATTATTGTACAGAACGGAAACTGTAGAGGGAGTGGTAGTCAAACTTAGTTATGGAATTGTATAATAAAATATTAATCCTGTTTAAATTTCATCAGTAGAGAAGAGGAAAGGAGATTGGCTGCACTCTTGGGCTACTGGCTATTATTATCTTACTACAAGACCGATGCTATAGACAAAAAAGCTCTATTAAAAAATAAAATTCATTTAGAACCTTATTGAAAAATTTCATTGAAAAGTATACTAAAAATATCCAATACTATAATATCCATTAAATAATTTTGAAAATTCTTTTTGTGATATTCCCAATGCAGAATTGTGTTCTATGTGCTGAAAGACATCCCCACCATAGATATTACGACCATACAAAGCTGGATTGGTATAAGTAATATACCATTCATCATCTATTTTCATTTTGGTTGGATTTCTCAACTTGCCTCTGAAATCACTTAAAATATAAGTCACTCCATACATTTCTGTTCTCCAATTTGAAGTTTTGAAAGCGTAATAGATTGAACCATGCCAGCCAGAATGTCTGAACTTTTCATGATCTCGTTTGAAAGGACATTCATAAGATAATGTCATCGAATAATCTTTTGAACGAATTTCATCTGTTGAAAAATATGATAAATAATAATCATAATAATAATAATCATATTAATAATAATAATAATAATAATAATAATAAATGTATAAAACGATGATTCCTAGCAGCATAAATTAATATAACCGATAAGTTATCATTGTGCTGATCTTGAACAATGAAAAATTGCCAAACAAGCAAAGAAAATATGGTTCAGAATAAACGTAGTCTACTGCATCATGTGCAATGCATGCAAAGTAATATACATTGGAAGTACACTCAGGAACCTACACCAAAGAATTAAACAAACACCTGGACCCTGCCGGAAAATCCTCGGTATACAGCATCATCAAGTTTTTGGAAAAAAATTTAAAACATTGAATTCGAAATTTCACCAACATACACCTATATATTTTCTAATCTCAAACACTTTTTTTTAATTATTAATAATTACCAAACTATGTTATCATTAAATAAGTGAATATTTGTTACAAACTGTTTGACGAAAGGTTTACGGCGCGCGCTCGCTCGTGTTAAAATAAAAAGCGTGCCCTCTCAAAATGTTAAATAAAGCCATTATTTTGATGTATTATTTTAAGTTCTAATCTTAATTATATATTATCTATTAAATAGATATCAGTAAAGGCTAAAATTTCTCTTTTAATATTAAAGAACTTTTAAATGCAAAGTAGACCAAATGAGTTATTATGAACAACCTTTTAGCGTTTGCTCATTATCAAAGACAGAAACTATAAAAAACAGAGTGCAAATGGATCCGGGTGCATTAATCTTTGTACAAAGCTGCTTGCATTATAAAATCGAAATTTCACCAACATACACCTATATAGTGTTTACTATACAATATATTACAGTGTATTTATAATACGAATTAATTTAAATACTGTAAATAATTTAGATTGGCCTTGTAATTTAAATGGAAAGCAATTTCCTGCATATGTGATGCTGGATAGCATTCGAATTTAAATATAAAATTATGAAAACCTTACTCAGTTTTCCTTCCAACCTATCAATGTCTCGTACTCTAAAATTTGTGTCCGCATCTCTTTCCCAAAATAAAATGTTATTGTATTTCAAACCTCCCATCACCGTTCCTTCTAAAACCTCGAATGTTACATTTTGTTTCATTAATAATTCATTCATGAATTTTAAAGAATCACTTAATTCCTTCAAACAACAAAAGGGTACCATTATTCCCTTTTCTTTGTAGCAAGATATTTTGGCTTCTGAACAACTAAATTCTTTTTTCTTCCCATTTGAGAATATTATTCTATTTAATTCATGCTTTATAACGTAGGGCAAGAAAGAATTGTGTGAAACCTCTGATAGATCATATGGCTTGGAATTAAACATCACATCCGGACAGACAAAACTTTGACCACTTTCACTGATAAGCAAATCTGTAAATATTTCTAGGTTTATCATTGGAATTAGAGTGTCATTTTTATTTTCTAGCAAATGCTTTAAAAATGACGTTCGAGTGACTAAAGGTGCCGGAGAATAATCACAATATAAACATGAATTAAACGACATATCAAAACCTTCGATGAGTTTCAATGTATACATTTTCATTCCCATTTGATAACATCCGTTGGAATATTTCCCATCTTCGAGTCTCACGCTCCCAGCCGCAATCTTCACATCAGTATAGCTCACCATTTGGACTAGTCTTTCAATCTTAGATTGGTTATCAAAATGAAAAATATTCGCTGCATATAACAAATATTCAGTGGGAACGTCAGAAAGAATATTTAACAAATCTTTTCCTTTGTTAACATTTGTCCTTATCCTAACATTTTTGGCTTGTTTGTACTCACAGTTCTCCTCTGCCGTAATTCCAATGATAATCTGTGATTTATTATATGAAGTTTCGATTCCATTTAATATATTTGCTTTTACCCAGCAATTCTCCACAATAATTACAAATGTTAGAACGCTTTCAAATGATTTCTTTTTACATTTGACCTCAATTTGACCTAAATTATACAAAGGATGATCAATTGGACCTTTGAACTATTCCAAACAGACGTCATGTAAGCTGTCACCTCTTTCAACCAAGCTTTGCTTTTGTTGTCTCACATTTGACAGCTCTCTGTTTGTATTGTCAGATATTAGTGAGAGAGCTTTGAATAATTCCATTTTCACAGTTTGAGAACGCGCATGGCGAAGACTTTTCAATAAATGTTTCTTGATGCGGATATTTGTTTGAGTTTCTGACAGCTTTCCCGCGAAAATAAAAACTTTATTGTAATTGCTAATAAATTCCAACTTTATTAAGTAAAAAATTATTCCTATCGAAAAGATTAAGAGAACTATGTTAAAATAATGTTTTCTAATCACCATTTTGAAAATAAAATTACACAAATATTTTCATTAAATGAAAATGTGAATTTTCGGCATTTACCAATAGCAGAGGTTTTATTTGATTTTATATTTTAAACATTTGTGATTGGATTATTTTGGCAGCTTCAAATTCTGCTTACACTATTTTACACATGTTTCGGTTTATTAAAAACTCTTATAATAATGTTGGGTCAAAACACAACTTTGTTTAAATGAATTGGTAATAGCACGCAAACACAGCACGCAGATTTAAAATCAGACAAATTGTTAATAGGACCGAACAAAAAACCTCCCAAGCCTCAACAATTTAGTATAGCAATATTAAAACTAACTAAAATTTCCCCAAATCAATCATTACTTAGCGGCTGGGACGAAAAATCCTACTGATTTAAATAAAATTATGGAAAACTAATAGAATACCCACAGATCATAAATAGCTGAGAAGGGTGTGAGGAAGAAATCCTGAATAATTTTCTCTCGTGAATCACCGTCAACAAGGGTCCTTTTACAATCATTGGAAAAAGCGAACCAATGTCATGTTAATTATCGATAAATAATAATTTCGTAGGTTTAATGGGGAAGTAATGGAACAGTTTAACCGCTCAATAACGAAATGCCCTTAATAAAATGAATCAGGACCAAGTAAATGATTTCGAGTTTGTACACATCAAAAAACATGAGTAACCGAATCTTTATTACATAAAAGCGAGATCATCAGCTCGTCTGGTGTTGTACGTTGTAGTCGCAGGTAGACACCTCCAATCGTAGCCCACTTTTGATCCAAGATAAAATCCATCCTACTGACAAATCCGCCTAAAGGTCTTATTTTCTCCGAGAGAATATGGTGCCGTCGTGGTATGTAGAGATCGTGCGATTGTAACTTGTTGGAGATCAGGAGGATCATTCGAACGCTGATAAACGGCGAATATGGTCCGAAATTGTGCTGATGGGTCGAGACTGGGAATAATATTCTAATTAAATTGGAAAAATAACACCGAGCCATTGGAATCCATCGTAAATATTGAAGTAAGGATAATGCCAACAAAGTCAGGTCAATGGTGGTATAAAGACTTCCCAGACATACATATCGGACAAGATAATTGCACGATCAATTAGAAACACTCAGAGTATAAAAGATATTTACTAATGAAATGAGGGTTGAAAACAACGGAAGAAATTTTCTGAGCAATAATTCGATAGATCCCCATTTGTCAGGAAAGCGGCATGTACCCATGCGACTGCTCACTCCAGGCGATGTGGCATGTCCGCACCGCAAATGAACGAAAGGATTGTCAATAATAGTGGGAGTGTGCATACATTGGTCAGAAGATTGTTTTCTGCCCCCAGATCGATAATGGAAGTAGAGAAGAAATCAACCAATCATATTCTGCCAGGAGAATCAATTCTGCCACGTGGCACTACACACAAACCGGCACAACGAATATATATATAGTGAGCAAAACTATATATCGACTGGAAATTATGTCAGATATGCAAACGTCAAAAATATCAACGAATAAAACCAATGAAATGAAATGAGTAGAAGACCGCTGATCGAAGACTCCAGTAGACAAATATTCGATGCAAGAAATCATCCGAGTAACGAGACACATATTCATGGCCGAAGTCACATCCCTAATGGAGATCCTGCATCAAGTATAGCTATCCGAGCCACGTTTTATGTTTAATAAATGCAAAATTTTTATTTTATGCTTTCCTTGTGTTAATTATGCGATATAAATTACGAACAAGTAACTAGAAAATAAATCCTGATTGCAGACAGTTAGTTCCGAAAATCGATGAATAGATAAAATTCTCGACCATCACAAGAAACAACCCATCTGAGTGTGGAAGCTCTATCGAACCGACGACTCAAAATTATCAAACACCACTGCTCGTTAGATTCCTACACCAATTACGAACCTGAAATAGAAAAATGAATAGGATTCATGATAGAAAAGCGGGTCTATTAATCTCCAATATTTCGACCAGTTCTCTTGGTAATTCGCGAATCATTTGAAATTTTTTTTTGGTTTCAGTCACCGGTTCCCCACCTGTTCTCGGGTTAGAGTAATTTTATTATTTTTAAACTGATTCCCCAAAAAACCCTCCCTTCAATCGATTTAGGTTAATTCAATACGATTTAATATTACCTTTTAGTCGAGAATTGAGTATTTGCCCAAGCAGATACAAGTGAATTGACACCCAATCCTTAGAATTCCTCAATTTTCTTTTCCCCTTAATCACCCAGGGATTATCAGGATTAAATATTTTTTTTGTGAATAAGAATATTTACCCTTTAGGATAATTAACAGTCTTAGTCGTCAGGAATAAGCCGGACCCGTTAGAGACGGATACCTAATTTAGATACTATCGTAATTACTTAGTAATAACCAGGTTGATTAATCAAATTCGAGCCTGTAATTTTGAATTTTTTTTATTGTATTTAGACTCCCACAAACATTCCCTTAGTTGAATTCAGTAGTTAAACGGCTGTAGAGAAAGTAGTTTAATTACAACTATTAATGTATTATCAACAGGTATCTTGGACAACAACTGGGAAGACACAGATCGCACCATATTAACGATGCCGACCAGATTCGCCGGGAGGTATCGGCAAGCCCTATGGGATCGTGGCTACACTATATCAACTTATGGGACCCCTGAGTGGCCGGACAGGAGTGGCAATAGATCCGCAAACGATGTCGAGCTCCCTAGCATCATCATCAAGAGGGAGCCGGGTAGAAACCCAGCTGGCGTATTCCTAGTTCAGACGGGCACCTGCCTGCTTACGGAGTGGCTTACGATCATCGAGATCCAGCCCTTCTAGAGAGTGACGCGCCAGTTCACTTAGTGGTTCCGAAAAACCTCCTCCAACCAAACATCCGAGTCATCCTGGAGGATCGGGGCGTCGAGGAGCACGCGTATTCGCGACGACGTCTCGTAGATAAACGACCGTCCAACCATTGAATGCTTATTTTGTATGTTGTATCTTTAATAAACTCGTCGTGTTAGCAACTTTTTTTTTATTAAAATTACAAACTAGTATATGGGAACTGCATAAGGAAACATGAATCGATTTTCCAGAGTAGACAAGACACGGGATGATAATGGGTTGGGGACTGAACTTTTTGCTCATTTTTAAATTGGTTTTGTTTGTTAAACTTGTCTCCGAAACCTATCCTATGTCGATTTTGTTATTAAGGTGAAACCATGAATGATTCTATAAAGAAAATCAGTAAATAATTAAAAAGTCTCCGGAAGGAAAACGCAAACTTTCTCCAACAGTGTCTTCAAATAAGCCACGAGTTGCAGAGAGTGAGAGGTACTTGGTTCGAGCCGGCCAGAGTGAAGCGACTCTACCAGAAGATCGACGCGGCACAAAAGGGCTGGCAGGAAGAAAGAGCCCTGAACCAAGCCCAGAAGATATAGATACAAGGGCTGGAAGTAGCCGTAGCGGCGGGCCAGGAGGGACAGGCCGATACCTACTCTCTGGTGTTTGCCACAGCCCAAGTGGCCTACCATACGACCAATCCGTCGCAACCACCATTCCAACAAAAGTCCCGCGCAAGGCCAGGACGAGCAAAGAGAAAACGGCAGAAAATATATAAATTGCAATTGGGACAGAAATTAATTTAAGAGTGTAATACGTGAGTGAATAAAATCTTCTTTGTTAGTCATTTCGATCTCACACTGTAAATATATTAGAATAATTCTCTGGGGGGTAAAGACAATGCGATGTGAAGTAAAGTGAGTAAGGGACCTAAAGAAGATAAGACGAGCACAGACCTTCTATCGGTAGCTCGCTGAACCAGCTGTAGACCGGGTCTTAGTAGTTTTGGAAACAAAGCTCACCTTTAACGGTCACAGAACCATTGGTTACAGTACCAACGTTGCCTAGCAAAGGGTAACCAGTGGCAGGTAGAGGAAAGTTTATGATTGGGGTCAAGGTCATGCTAGCCACCTATATCCCCACAATCAAATGAAAAAATCAATAATGTTATGATATAGCGACATACATACTTACCCGTGTCTGCATGTAATTTGTTCAACTAAATAAAACTTATATTATAGGAAGAAAGGAATTTGAAGAAAAATTTTTTTATATGCATGCAAAGAAATGTGCAGTTCAATAAAATGCAGTTCTATTTTAATAACTTTTTAGATAATTTTTTTTTAAAATTAAAGCCGAAAACTTTTGAAAAAAATACTAATAACTCTACTTTGAGTTGTAGAGAAAATTAAGAAATAATTTCGTAAGATTTTTCATGAAATTCAATCAATTTAATATTTTTACAACTTTTCAGATATTTCCTAAATATCCATCGGAACTCTAGGTTTTTTGAGGAGATGAAGAAATAACAACGTAACATTTAACTTGTACTTAAAATAATTTTTTTAATCTCATTTGCAATTTAACAGGAGCAGTGGAACCAGAACCTTCAAATGAGGAGTCTAAAAATATGGAAAACAGAAGTTTTCCGATAACTTAAGTTTAAAAATAATATTTTTTATAAAGTATAAAAACTCCAAATCATGAATATCATTGAAAATGAGGAAGATTTTTATAAATTTGGGAAATTAACGAAAATTTCCAAAGCCTCATAAAATCAATAAATATCAAAAATTTGTATTTGTCAAAAGGTAAAAAAAATGGCAGTCAAAACGAATTTCCAAGGAACAGAGAAAGAGTTTATTCGAATATAGAAACTTTTTAATGATAAATTTTATTTTAATAAATTTTTGCTTTCAATTAATGGGACTTACATTTATTCGAAATTAATTCCATTAATTTACATAAATAGGCATAAATTCCTAAAAAACCCTCAAAAAATTAATTAAAATTGAATTAAAAATAAATGATGATTAAAAGTATTATTTAAGACCTTGAATAATGATCTCATAACTTTAAGAGATCAGAATCCAAGCCCTTAAATATACTTTAGTAAAAAATTTACCTGTCAGCCATTTAAAAATGACTAATTCATAAAATTAATCATAATCGTAGTTGAATGTTAAATAAAACTTCTATTATAGAAGTTTTTAATGAACTGAATCAGGTGTATTTAAACAAGAAATCCCTTAAAAATTAATGATGTCATGGAAAATAGAGAAAACTCAAATTTAGAAAACTGACAAGGTCGGCAATTTAAAATAAAAAATTTTTAAGGTGAAAATAAAAATCATTTATTAATTGAAATGATATTTACTAATGATTTTGAAGGAAACAAGTTGAATTTCCAAATATTTCTTTTGTAATATGAAGGCAAAGAGATTCTGCTTCCCGTTTATGAGCTTTATCCTCCAGAAATTAGCTTGTTTTTCATTGAATATTAATTCGAAGATATATTAAGAAGAGAAGTTCTCAAAACCGCTTTTAAAAAGAGTTATTTTAGCCTAGTAGATGAATTGCAAAATCACAATGTGAGGGATATAGAATTATAATAAAATTATATTAATTATAATACCATTAATAATACAAGTCAGAGAGAAATCTAAAATAAAAAGTAATTTATTTTGCAAATCCCAGTAAAATCTCCATTTTTTGAAATTTTTGATTATTTCACATTTACAAAATACAAGCGCATTCAGCCAAAAACACTATAAAAATGGAAAAAATTATTGAACGGTGACTGTTGGGCCAGAACACAAATAGCCTTACGAATTGTTTAAATGCATCAGTAATACAGCACGAAAACCCAGCACCAAGATATCTTAAAATATAACATACAACACCAAATAAACATTTTAAAATCTGAGAGAATTTAAATATATATAAAATCAAAAACATAAAAGTAAAATAAATTAAATACAAAATGCATCAAGAACAGCACGAAATTTACATATAAAATAACATAATAACAAGAAAATTTGACCATAAAATGACCATTTATATAAAAGTAAAAATTAATCAATTAAATGAATAAAAACAAAATATTTTTGGCTGAATAAATTTAATTAAAAATGTTAAAAATAAATGACCAATTTAAATTAAGAAATTAATAAAAATGTAATTTAGATAACACAAATAATTTCAAAGTCGAATATTGTTTAATCGCAATAAAATTAACACGCAAGGTTAAAGCCAAATTATAGGTATATATACTGATGTGTTTTGACAAATTTTGAGTCTTATTTTTCGGAGAAAAAAATTTCATTTTTACTTTACAGTCTTAGTTTTTCAGAAAATTAGTTGGTGTGTATAACTAGCTGAGAGCCGTGCATTCAGGCAATTAACACTGGTAAGTGTTTTGCCTGAACACTACCACTCTTAGCTAGTGTATGATTATTGATTCGATTTTGCGACTTGAATTTATGGAACGTGCACAATGATTTTACGACTTGAATTTATTGAATGTGCACAGTAATTTTTCGACTTGAATTTATGGAACGTGCACAGTAATTTTTCGACTTGAATTTATGGAACGTGCACAATTATTTTACGACTTCAATTTATGGAATGTACACAGTGATTTTACGACTTCAATTTATATAATGTGCGCAATGATTTTACGAATGGTATTTATGAAATACTCACAATACTTTTATGAATTGACAATTGCCGTATTTGGCCGAACGAATTTAACGTGGACGATGTAATATGCTGAATAAATATTTTCAACCAACCACCTTTGTGCATCGAAGCTTTTATTTCAACTATTATGGTAAAATTTATTTATTTATTTTTAGGCCCACAGCCAAAACATATTGCAAGTTAGTAAAATTACACATAACTATCGACTGTGTAAGTGCGGTGTAAGTCCGCCAACAGTCGTACCCGTGAAGGTTCCGGGTGAGAACGCAGGAACCCAAACGTCAAATCACTGAATTAAATAGCGAAAGAGAAGTAGCTCGAAGGTGGGTCTTTTGGCTCATCCTTCTTGCACTCAATTTTCGATAAAATCGAGATAAACATTTTAACAACATTCGGCTCAAAATCATTAACACCGAGTAGTCCAGTGGGCACTCATTAAAAATAATATGAACAAAAATAGATCATAAGGACAAAGAGAGGGAAAGGGTAGCGGGGAAAATAGCGAAATCGTTACAACAGTTAAAATGAATAGCCATCGGAAAAAGATTAATCCGAACGACTAAAATCATGAAAAATAATGTTTTAAATAATATATAAGAATTAAATAAAAAATATTGAATTGAGACGGAAAATATGGGCAGAACGCTGCGCAAAATTTCAGAAATAGTTAAAACATTTATCATAAAACTGTAAAAATCAGGGCGGAACGCTGCTCAAATTTTCCGAATCAATTAGAATACTTATCAAAAATAGCAAAGTATAAGTAGAATACGGCTCAATAATTGATATGATATCCGGAGAAGACCGTAAAATAAGGGTTGAACGCAACTCAAATTTTCCGAATTAATTAAAATACTTATTGCAAATAGTAAAGTAAAGGTGGAATGTTGTTCAATCGTTAGTATAATATTCTTATAAACTGTAGGATAAGGGCGGAACGCTGCTCAAATTTTCCGAATCAATGAAAATACTTCATCGAAAACTGTAGAATAAGGATAAAACCGTAAAATAAGGGTGGAACGCTGCTAAAATTTTTCGAATTAACAAAAATACTTTATCGAAAACTGAAAAATACAGATGGATTACAGCTAAATTTTGATATGAGAAAAATATTTTATAAAGCTGAAGAATAAGGAAGGATCCCTACTAAAAACTTATTAATAATAATGATAATATTAAGGATAACGGTAATAATGACAATCATAATGAGGATAATAATAATAATAATAATAATAATAATAATAATAATAATAATAATAATAATAATAATAATAATGATAATGGTGCTTATAATGATAATGATAATAATTATGATAATAATAATAGTAATAATAATAGTAGTAGTAATAATAATAAATATGATGGTAATTATAATAACACGAATAATAATAAATGTAATAGTAGCAACAATTAATAAAGGTAAAACATATAATAGTAACAATGATAATGCTAGTAATAATAATAAGGAACATTGTAGTTATAATAGGGATAAGAGTAAGAGAGATAATGTGAGGATATTTAACATAACGAAGGGCTTACAGGTCATGGCAAAAATCGATAATACGAACAATGATAAGAAGAACTATGGGAATAAAAATAAAGATAAATTATATGAGAGTATAGGTTAACATTTGAAGGAGATAGGAGATAGGAGAATAATGGGACCTAAAAATCGAAATCGATCAGAGGCCTTCTATCGGCAGCTCGTTGGACCCATGGATCGTTCGGTCAATTATAGCATTAGCAATAGCGCTCACTTTTTGCGGACGATCTACCCACTCGAACACAGTTCCAACGTTGCTTAGCAACGGGTGCCGAGTGGTAAGCGAAAGATATTTTTATGAGGTTGTCTGGGTAACAACCATATAGTTTCAAAATATCAATACCCAGAAACCCACCATGACTATGAAATACCCAACGAAAATGTGACGAGAGAGATAAATGTTTATAAATGTTTTAAATGTTTACTCTACCCTCAGTAAATTTCTGATTGTGTAAATTAAAAAAATAATTGACATGTTCAAAAAGGTCACTCAATTATTAAAAGATATATTAATACAATAAAATATGTAAGCAAATAGTTTCAGTATTAGTGAATTAAATATTCGAAATGTTCTATATAAAAGTATTTCAAATAGTTTACAATTAAAGCTTAATTTTATTGAATTATTATTAGTTTTGTTTTAAAATAATTTAATTTGACAATAAGATTATAAAATTACTTTTTATTTTCTAAATAAATCTTTTAATTAAAAGAATTTAAAATATTTATAATTTTTTGACATATTTATTTGATTATCTTTTTATTTATTTATTTAATTTTAATTTT
Source organism: Schmidtea mediterranea (assembly GCA_022537955.1). Classification (NCBI taxonomy): domain Eukaryota; kingdom Metazoa; phylum Platyhelminthes; order Tricladida; family Dugesiidae; genus Schmidtea; species Schmidtea mediterranea. Next base: position 217,572,085 of record CM039679.1, on the reverse strand, counting down.
ATTTATTTGTCAATATAATTGTATTTTACTAATGGAGAAATATCCACAATGCGCTTTAAAAACATTATTTTTGACGCTTTTAGCTGAGTAAAATTTATTCTATTGTAATAATATTATTATTTTTCTCACACCGTTTTTAGTAAATAATAACAAATAATTTTTTTGAGGGTCTTATAAATAAAATTAACCCCCTTTAGACTAACAAAGAAACCGGCGAAGCTGCTGAGGCTCAGAATATAGCCTAATTAGTGACATATGAGGACTATGCCCCGTGGATATTTGGCTTGAAAATTGCTAGAAAATTGCTTGAAAATTTTTAATTATTTGTTTTAATGAACGAATTTTTTTTTTAAATAATTTTTTTGTTTAAATGTTCAAATTTAAAATTTTTAATTCATGATAAAAAACTCTAAGTATTTTTTCTCGATTTAAAAGCCTAAAAAATAAAAATTGGCTTAAATCGCCTATGATTGTGCTGAGTAGTATTTTTGAATAAAATTGGCTCAAACTTGATTAAAGAACCTAAAAATATCGAATAAAAAGCCTAAGTTTTTTTCATACTTAAAATTCCATAAAAATAAAATTGGCTCAAATCGCCTGTCGACTAAAAATCATGAATGTTTTATTTTTATTTACTTTAATTATTTGTTTAAGTCAATAATATTATTTATTTATATTTTAATTATATTATTATTAAATTTAATTATTTGTTTTAATCAAGTCAATTATTTATTTTTAAATTATTATTAAATTAAATTGTTTGTTTTAATGAAGTGATTTAAATAATTATTTTTAATTTTCATTTAATTATTTCTTTAATATTATTATTTTTATTTAATTAATTATTTATTTTATATTATTATTATTTTTATTTTATTATTATTAACTTTTTTTTAAATTGCAAGTCTTATAATAATTTTTCATTGTAAAAAATAACTTTTAATCCATTTAATGGGTCTATGTACATGTGTAATTTTAATTTGTAAAGAAACAAAAAGCTGCAAAAGTCTCCAATGAAGAACATAATTCTTCTTTGGATAATGCGTTAGCGTTAACTTCTCAACCTTAGAACCCGGAGCGCACATCTTTTCATCAGCTACTGGAAAATCATTAAGTTTATCATGAAGAAATGTTGGGATTTCTAAATCTACTTCAAATGTGACATCAAATGACAGTGATTCAAGATCCTTATTCAAAAAACTAATAAAATTATATAATTGATTAGTATCAGTGACCCATTCAAAATTTCCATATGGTAATGGTTGAATTAAAGCCCAACCATAGAGATTATTGATGTCAATGTAAAGCAGTTCGGTGTTGTCATCAGATACTACGTGATGTTTATTAACAAAGGTTAATCCACAACGGATTCCCCTTTCGAAAAAATTATACATCTCCATATCAGTGAGAAGTTCAATTGGTTCGTCAAGAGTCATAAGAGCCGATGACCAAGACATACCGGGAATTCCATAAAAGTTAAGTGGTTCCAATCGGTTATGAGTTAAGGACTTTGAACGAAATTTCTTGAAAAAATCAGCCAAAAGAAAAACATCAAGTTTGAGGTAAACCATCATATAATCTAGTAAAGAGTTACAATTGGTTTCTTCCCAAATAGATTGAGCCTTACTATATTCAGCTTCAGTTACATATTCCTAAATAGGAGGAAGTTTATATATAGTTTCTAAAACTTCTTGAGAAGTTGCAAAGTTATATGGGAAAATACCTTTAGAGTAGAGGGATATGAGGACTATGCCCTGTGGATATTTGACTTGAAAAAATCCCGAGACCCCCCCTAAATAAAAAAAATTTTAGGGGGAGGGGGGTGTTAAATTTTATTTTAATTATTTGTTTTAATGAATGAAAAAAATTTTTTTTTAAAATTATTTGTTTTAATGAACGATTTTTTTTTTAAATAATTTTTTGTTTTAATGTTCAAATTTAAAATTTTTAAAAATATTTAATTCATGATAAAAAACTTTAAGTATTTTTTATCGATTTAAAAGCCTAAAAATTGGCGATTTAGCCTATGATTGATCGTACTGAGGATTATTTTCGAATAAATTGGTTCAAACCCGATTAAAGAACCTAAAAATATTATATAAAACCCCAATTATTTTTTCATTGCCCATCAAAAATGGCTCAATTCGCCTGTCGACTAAAAAGCCTAAATATATTTGCTCGAATAAAAATCATTATTATTTTTATTTACTTTAATTATTTGTTTAAGTCAATAATATTCTTTATTTATATTTTAATTATATTATTATTTAATTATTTGTTTAAGTCAATAATATTATTTATTTATATTTTAATTATATTATTATTAAATTATTTGTTTTAATCAAGTCAATTATTTATTTTTTAAATAATATATTTTTAAACTAAATTGTTTGTTTTAATGAAGTGAATTAAATAATTATTTTTTATTTTCATTTAATTATATATTTTATATTATTATTATTATTTTATATCAATATTATTATTTTATTATTATTAACATTTTATTTTTAAAATTTAATTGTAAGTCTAAGAATAAAAAATCATCGATAAATTTTGAATTGTAAAAAAAAAAAAAAAACTTTTAATCCATACAAATATTTTTATTGACAAGATTAAAAAAGATTAATTTTTATTTCAAATCAAAAATATCCGAGTAATATATTTTACGCATTTCGGCCAACAATATATGGATTGTTTGGTCACGTTTGAAATCGTGGCAACATGGACATCCATCTGAACATGATACTCTCATACTATCTTTACAAACAATGCAATTTGCAACACATCGGTCACCAGATCCCTGAACGTTGTCATAGTGAATCTCGAGAAGTTCTTCAATGTTAATCCCTGTGAAATGGTAAATTTTTGTTGCGAGAAACTCTGGTGCGCAATAATCCAATGTATTTTTAATTCTTGGATAAACTTCCTGGATTTTCTTTAAAATTACTTCAAAGAGATAATCTAAATAATAAAATAAAATACATATTTAAATATACATTATTTACCTTTTGACATTTTTTAATACTTAATAAACTAAACAAATTCAAACAAAATATTTATTAATTTATTAACATATTTATTTCTGATTTAATATTTTCCACATAATCATTATAATCCAAGGATTTTATTCCGAGTATTACTACTTTCACACTTGAAAATATATTGACACATGATGGATTATATTTTTGAAGACGTAATGCTGGAAATATTTCTGGTTCAAATACACAATTCACCTTTCTTTGTAATTCATATAGATTTATAAATTTCCCAATATCGATTGTTACAGTGATTGATTGAATTTGTAAATCATGTATATTATATTTCAAATCCCCAGTTTTTAGAGGTTGCTTACATCCCATTACCCGACATTTCCCCGATCTGAAAAATATTATCGGATACTTACCTGATCGATCTACAACTTGTTGTGGTTTTCCAAATGGGAATTTCATATCAGGTATAGAATATCTTCCTTTATAATTTATATTACTCAACATTTTCAAATAATTTCAATTCAAGTAATTCTAAAAATTAAAACAAATATAAACAATTAAATAAATAATTATTAATAAAATGGAATTAAGAAATGATGCTGTATATCAAGTAGTTGGACCAAGTGGTTGTGGAAAGACTTTATTTGTATGCAATTTATTACAATCGAACTTGTTTAAATCAAAATTCAACAAAATATATTGGCATAGAGGAGCTGACGAAGAACATGGACTTACTCAAAATCAATTCTGTAAATTGAAAATGACAATAATTAAAGGGTTTGATAAAAATTGGTCATCTAGATTACATCAAGGCGATGTTATTATTATCGATGATCTATACCAGGAAGCTAATAAAGAAAAGTATTTTAATAATTTATTTACAAAAATTGCTCGACATATTGGAGTTACTGTTATTTTCGTTACTCAAAACTTGTTTCATCAAGGGGGCAGTCATAGAACTCGTAATTTAAATGTCCAATACTTGGTTATTTTCAAAAACCCTAGAGATGCAACTATTATAGATTTTCTTGCTAGACAAGCTTATCCCAATGATAGAAAATTTTTAATTGATTCGTTTCAAGATGCAATAAAGGTTCCCCACGGATATTTGTTCTTTGACATTACACAACAATGTCCTGATGAATTACGTATTAGAACTGACATTTTCAATAAGAAAGGTGTTACGATTTGTAAACAAAATTGAAATCTGAAAATAATTACTTGAAATGACGTTTAAAAAAGTTATTGTTCAACGTGAAAAATCCACAAAGAAAAAAGTTACAAAGAAAAGGGTTACTAAACGTAAAATAATAAAAACGAGTAAGAAGATTGTTAAAGATAAAAAGTGGATTAAAATATAAACAAAACAACTAGATGAAAAATGTATTTAATATGAAAGTTGAACGTAGTCTACCATACTTTAATGCCTTGATGAAGGCTCCTAATAATAAAAGAATGAATATTTTAAAGAATTTTACTTCATTTGTTATAGATGATCTAGTTGAAGTTATTGTTAATGTAGTTCGTGGTAATGTAAACATTACTAAAGTTAAAAAAATTGTATTACAAAAGCATAAAGATCGCTTTTATCTTTAGTGAACACTAAGAATCGTCGTCTGATGCGAAAAATAATATATAAACAAAATGGTGGATTTTTGGGGGCATTAATTCCAATAGTATTATCTGCAATAAGCGCAATTTCATCATTAACTTCTTAATGGGTACCAAGAATTCATTACCGGATAAACATAATTTAGATTTAAATATTTTGACAACTTGTTGTATTAATGAAGGAAACATTAACCAAAAATCGAAACACGGTGAAAAAGCTTGAAAAAGTATGGACAGACCCAAAACATCCCGCTGGTTTTGGTGGTGTAAGGAAACTGGCAAAGGAAGTAGTTAATTCAAAGAAAGAAACTCAGAATTGGTTATCTGGGCAAATGGCGTACAGTTTAAATAAACAAATGTTGAAGAAATTCAAAACCCGTAGTTTTAAAACAATGGGAGTTGATGATTTATGGCAAATGGATTTGATGGAAATGATACCATTCTCTAAAATTAATAAGGGATACAAATATATTTTGACATGTGTTGATATATTTAGTCGATTCGCTCGTGCTATTCCAACAAAAACCAAATCGGCCAATGAAATGGCTGATGCAATCAAGGAATTATTTATTGATGGCAAACCTCGTAATTTACAAACTGATTTGGGTATGTAATTAAATAAATAAATTAAATTAAATTTATTCTTTAGGTAAAGAGTTTTATAATAGTAAAGTTAGAGAAATTATCAAAGGAATAAATCATTACTCTGTATTTTCTCAATTTAAAGCTGCCCACGTGGAAAGATTTAATTGAACTCTAAGAGATCGCTTGAAAAAATATTTCGTATATAAAGGAAATAAAACCTGGATAAATGTTTTACAGAAAGCAATTTATAGCTACAATTATTCGCCACATAGGGGTTTAAATGGAATGCGACCAATTGATGTTTATTCAACGAATAATATGGATAATTGGATATCACAACAATCTGATTCTATCATTAAAAAGCCTAAATATAAAGTGGGTAATCACGTTAGAATAAGTAAAATCAGTGCTTCTCCATTCATCAAGAATTTCGACAACAATTGGAGTGATGAAGTATTTCAAATCTCAGAAATTGATACTAATCAGAATCCTGTAATGTACTTTATCAAAGATGATGAAAACAATCAAGTTAGTGGAAAATTCTACGAACAGGAACTCCAAGTTATAGAAACCCCTACTGTATTCAGAATTCAAAAGATATTAAAAACCAAGAATGTTGGTAAATATAAACAATACTATGTTAAATGGCATGGATATGAAACTCCAACTTGGATATCTGAAAATCAATTAATTAAATAAATATTATGAAAGAAAACCAGTTTTATATGATTTTACCTAGTAATAGTTGTCCTCTTATTTTTCCTAATAATGAAGCTAGTAATTTTAATGTCGAATTTCAAAATCCTATTTACTTGGATGGTGAGTGGGAAGTTGCTTTGATTGATTTTACTTTTGTGTATAAAACATTTCCGTTTTATAGTAATTCTTACCTAAGTTATGAAACGATGAAGAGTGGTACTGAAGTAAAATATTTGAAAATAAATAATCAAAATGAAACTTATGAATTAATAAATTCTAAACATACCCCTGATGTCGATGTTTTTATTGAAAAATATGAGAACTTGGTTATTGTCTGTCCACATGTTCCATTTAAAGTAACATTCCCTGACATTCAACATGCGTTTAGTTTTGGATTAAAATCTATATCCGTCATTAATGAAGATGATCATTGTCGATTAAAATTACCAAAGTTTACAGATGATGGTGTTATGGAACAATTCGGGATAATTATAAGTTATGAAGAAAAAACAATATTTGAAAAATATTTTGAAGATGATTTACTCATAAACACATTATCTGAATTACAAGGACATTTAATGTCATTTATTCCGTCTCCGTTTAAAGAACTAAAAATTGAAAACAACGAATTGGTTAAAATAAAACTTGCAGATAACATTTCAAAAATATATTTTGACAACAATTTAATCAAAACCTTAGGATTAAATAAACAAACTTTTAGTGATAAAGACATCATTGGTAATAAAGTTCCAAGATTATTACATCATCATCAACAAATGTTCATTTATTCGAATATTATTGAACCAATAACAGTTGGAGATGTTAGAGTTCCTCTATTAAAATCTATTTGGGTTAAAAACTATGAACAAGGGGAAATTGTACAATTAGAAATGAAGAATCCAATGTATTTACCAATTTCAACTTCAACTATAAACAACATTGAAATTAATATTCGCGATGATAGTGGAAAATTAATGAAATTTAGTAAAGATACCAAAACACATTTATCAATACATTTTAGAAAAATAAATGAATAAAGAATTTTACATAAATCTACCGAGTAATAGTTGTCTTCTTACTCATCCAAATAATAAAGCTGATAAATTTAATGTTGAATTTCAAAATCCTATTTACTTGGAAGGTGAATGGCAAGTTGCTCTGACCGATTTCACTTTTGTATACAATAATTTTCCATTTTATAACAACTCAAATATTAAATATAGTAAGAGTACATTACATACAAGTTATGAATATTTTTACTATAACGATGCAAAGAATGAATATACAATTAGTCACGACTCTATATTTTATCTAGTATACATTGATGGAAATACTTTAAATATTAATTGTAAATATTTTCCATTTAAAATTTCATTTGATAGTATTGCAGAAGCTCAAAAATTAGGATTTAATAAAAAAGAAATAAATTTTATTGAAAACTTGAATCAAATTAAAATTCCAGCAAATAATCGTAAAATAAAGTTTGATACAATTCGATTAACTATAAATTATTTTTACGATGTCGAGTATACAGATAAATTTGAAGAAAATTTAATCATTACTAATTTATCACAAATAAATGATCAATTAATGACTTTTTATCCGCATCCATTTAAATCTTGCGAAATTGAACAAGGAAGATTAGTCAAAATTGAATTGGAAGATGATGTCAGTAAAGTTAAATTTAGTAAATTCTTGGCTCAAAGTTTGGGATTAAGTGAAGAATCATATTCAGAAAAAGTTATTGTTGGATTACGTTTACCAGAAATTTTGCAAAGTAATCAACAAATGATGATCTATACAAATATCATTGAACCTATTCTTGTTGGTGATGTTTTGATACCTCTATTGAAATGTGTATGGGTTGAAAAACATAAAAAGGATGATCTAGTTCAAATTATAGAGAAAAACCCAATGTATTTGTCTGTATCATCAACATATATAAACAATATAGAAATCAATATTCGTGACGATAGTGGAAAATATATATTTGGTAAAGAAGATAAAACTTTTCTTACATTACATTTTCGTAAAATAAATGAGTAATCCTGACATTGTAAATTTTTATAGTAGTACTCAATCTGGTGGAGAATTACCATATTTTATAGGTAAACAATATGGAACCGGTTGGTTGAAAACAATAGGTAGATTTGCATTACCTATTCTTAGACGTATAGGCAATTTCGGTATGAAAACGGCAAATGACGTAATAAATAATAATTCTGATTTTTTACCTGCTTTAAAATCAAATGCAATATCTGAATTTAAAGAATCTTTACCTAGTGTTATGCAAACTTTACCTAGTGTTATTAATAAAGTAAGTGATGTATTTAATCGTGAAAATGAACAAAAAGGAGGGACACTTAAACGTAGAAAGATTATGAAGAAACATATAAACAAAAGAATGAGAGGATTCGGAACTATATTTGAAAAATGATTAGTGCAAAATCTGAATTATGTCTTTTTGAAAGACCATCCCCTCAAGCCGTGATTGAACATGGTTCATTTGAAGATATTTTCCCAATGAATTCAATAACTGATGCTGGTACCTCTTCGATTCAATTTTACATTAACGGATCACAAACAGAATATTTAGATTTGAACGATACTTTGTTATATATTCAGTTGAAAGTTGTAAATAGCTTAGGTGAAAATATTACACAAGAAGCTGACGTAACAGCAAACAATTTCTTTTTTCAAACTCTTTTTAAAGACGCTGAATTAGTTTTTAATTCTACTAAAATTGAAGGAGCAAATGATAGTTTTGCACACAAATCTCTAATTGAAACTATTATAAATTATAATCAAGATACTAAACATACATCTTTAGGGGGAATGGGTTACACTGAACATGATCTTATGCGAAAAACATGGATTGCAAAATCAAAAGCATTTTCATTATGTTCACCACTCCAATTTGATTTCTTTGATCAACCCAAATATTTGTTACCAGGTGTTAGTGTCCAAATTAAATTAACAAGAACAAATCCAGAAAAAAGTCTGACATGTACTAAATTTGTACCTAAAATAGTATTGCTAGATGCAAAATTAATGGTTAGAAGAGTTCGTGTTGAACCTTCTGTTTTAGCGGGTCATCAAATAGGTCTTGCTACAAGAAATGCAATTTATCCAATGCGAAGCAAAGAAGTTGTTGAATTTTCTTTACCTATTGGATCTTCTTCTTTTTATAAGGAACAAATATTTGGTGATAGGCGATTACCTAATTTTATCCTTGTAACTTTCCAGGGAAATAAAAGATTTAGTGGTTCGTTTTTAGATACATTTACTATGTTTGATCACTTTAACGTTAAGTCAATAACTTTAAGTAAATGAAGTGATTATCGTGAAAAATATAGTCAAGATTTTGAAAATGATAATTATAGTACAAGTTATATGCAAAGTATTGTTAGAAATATGGGATATCTTAATAAAAATTTGAATTGTGGTATCAGTATGTCAGATTTTAGAAATAAGTATCCATTCTTTACATTCGTATTGGCTTCAGATTTCGATCTTAACCAAAGTCAGTTACCACAAAGTGGAAATTTAAGATTAGATATAAAGTTTGGATCCCCCCTAACTGAATCTGTTACGGTAATTGTATATGGAGTTTTTGAAAAGGAGATTCAAATTACTTCCAATCGAACAGTATTAGTTTGAACTATAAACCAGATTGAGATTTTTTAATTGTCAAGTATGAAGTAAGAATTTTTATTAATTATATATTTTTAAATTATTATTAGTTCTATTCAGATTGATTCTATTGGTAGAAAATTATTGGGAAAAGATTTTCTTGGAGTTTTCCCTCTAGATAAAATTCCATATATCGATGTTAACAAAGCTTTGATTGTAAATACTCAATCATCTAATCTCAGTGGCGAACATTGGCTTGCAATTTATGTAAAACCAAATAAAATAAATGTATTTGATCCAATGGGTTTCTATTATCCCCCTATATTAATTAATAAACTAGAATCAATGTTAATGCCAATTGAATACAATCGAATTCGTTATCAAAATCCGATGACAAAAACATGTGGACAGCATTGTTTAGCTTGGTTAAAAACAATGAAAAAATAAATGAATTTATTGAATAAAGTTTCTTTTCAAAATTGCTTTTTAATTAAAAATGTAATGAAAGATGCATTATGTAATATTCCTTTTAAAGGATTAAGTTCAGAGGATTATATGTATTTAAATGTTTTTGATGTTATGTAATTAAGTGTGTTTTATAAACTAAATTTTAATTGGTCCATCATGTAATCACTTACATGTTTGTTAATATATAACTGAATGCATTTTTTAAAAAATTCACTTTTATCAAATACCAAACTTTAGTAAGTTTTTTATCATATATTTAATTATTTTTATTTTTATTTTTAGAAAATGGAATCTATCAATAATATAATTCAAGAATTAAAATCGTTAATAAAAATTACCAACAAAAATGTTAAAACTCAGAGTCGCAAAAGTAAAAGAGTTAAATGTAAGTACTATTAAATTTTTACTATTATAAAATGATAATTTTTGAATTAAATTTAATATTAACATTTTATTAATTTTAACACAAAAATTAAAAATAATATGATAAAAAACTAGGACGAATAAAGTTAAATAAATTTTATTTAAATACATTTGGCTTCAATAATTTTCCAAATTGGTCGAATAGTCTGGTTTCCTTCTTTATATCCTTGAATTCTTATTTTAATCATAAAATGTTCATTTTCTTTTTTATTTTCATAATTACATTCTTTTTCACAATTCAAAAAAGTGAATTGTTCATTAAAACTAATATCTTTGTCGATGGCTCGTAATAACTCTGTTATATTTTTTCGATCAATTTCACCAATTTCACCAACTTTCATATTATATAGGCTTTGATTCAATGTTGTTGGTTCCTATTAAAATTTATTAATAATATTACTTTTAATAAAAATACTTACTCTAAATGAATAGATGATTGGAAATTTTAAATATTCCATTGAATATTGTAAATACATTACTGGTGAATTTCTGCTTAAACTGATAGCATTTATGGAATTTTCCTCAAGAATTAACTTGATAGCTTCTTTTCTAACCGAGGTTTCTATAAAAAACAATTAATGAATAATTACATAATATAAAAACCATTTACTTTTATTCATTTAATGATTTTAAACTATTTTAAACTACTTATATAAGATTTTCAAAATAAAATTAACCAATAAAATTCATTTATTCATTGTGTGTAAAATTAATTTAATGTTTAGTGATTTATTTTAACGATTTTTAATGATTTATTTTAATGATTTTATACTTATATATTTAAATTTTTCTTTTATTATAACAGGTAACCTTTACCCAAATTTTTGCAATTCTCCACAACATGATGGAAATTGTGATACGATTATGGAGAATTATTATTCTCATACCTATAATCACATCACCTATTTTATTTGCCCCACGTGTAAAACCACCCATAAAATGAATTATACCGACTTTTATTTAAACCATAAGGAACATTTAACACAGTTTAACTGTAAGCGAAAATATATTTTTAAATTACCATTGAATGATAATAATAATAATAATAATAATAATAATAATAATAATAATAATAATAATAATAATAATAATAATAATAATAATAATAATAATAATAATAATAATAATAATAATAATAATAATAATAATAATAATAATAAATAATTAAATAAATTTGGCAACGATTTAATTAAAAGATAACGCCAATAAAAAACCTTTCGTACGATATATTTCGATAGCACAGCTATCATCTTCAGGTACTCAAAACCAACTAAAAATATTATGAATTAACATTAAATTTAAACAAATTATTTTTTATTTATTTAATTTTTTAATAAATAAATATTTTTAAAAATATATTTTAAATTAATTTTAAATTTAAAATTTTTTTACTTATATTCTAATTTTTAAAAATTAATGTAATTTAAAATTTTCAATTATTTTAATAATATTAAAAAAACAAACATGATTTAACATACGTAAACTATTTAAAAACATTCAAAACATTCGTAGTCACAGCACTCTGAACATTAATCTTTGGATCCAATGACCTTATCAGCAATGCTTCACATATCACTCGTTCCCAATAACTATTAAAACTTCTCAACAAAATTCTAAAATCAGACATTCCGATATCACTTTTACAGCCTCTATTGTGTTCACTAATATTGGTCAAACCCTTCAATCGACAATGCTCTAGAACTCGAGTACAGAGATGACGGGAAGTCTCTCCAATGTATGTGGCATTACACCCATTACATGTAAATTGATAAACGAGATCAGAACACAATCCAACCTGAGTTTTTGATTTATTAATAAATATATTGCGTACCTTACACGAATTAGAGACGATCTTATACTCTAAATTTCCTATCAGTTTACCCAACTTCCTCTTATAATTTGTAAAGCCTTCAGAGTACGGCAATACTAACACATATTTAGGCTCAATTTTTTTATATCCATTTTTACCATCACCCAGATCAACATTCAATTCACACCCATCCGACAAATTACATTCAGACTTTCCACAACATGGATCCTTAGGTAAGGTACGCAATATGTTTATTAATAAATCAAAAACTCCGGTTGGATTGTGTTCTGATCTCGACCAAACCGACTAGAATTAAAACAACCAAATCGACTACAATTAAGAGAATACAATGATTGTTCTGCAAAACCTCAAGGAAACGAACTGATATGAAATTATTTTAAAGTTGTATAGAAATCAACGCCAAGACATTTAACATTTACCAATACGTGACGATACAACATCCAGTAAGATCCCAATGACACTCATAAGTAAATAACACATAATTAAAAGGGCAAATTTCGGGATAAAATGAAATGGGGTAAGTAAGGGGAGTAACGATAAACAACGAGAGAAAGCAATAGAATCAAGTAGAAGAGATAAACGATAATAGAATAAATTACAACGAGTAATTACAACTATTAAAATAATAGTTTATAAAATAAATTAAAATATTAAATTAAGAGTCTGATGGATGAATCAAAACGTACAATTTAGCTAATTAGTATTCAAAATAAATTTAAAATATTCAATATTTTATAGATGGAACCAGCCAAAAAAATAGAAAAACTGAAGGGTATTCTGGACATCGAAAATGATAATCTAGAGGAACTAATTAATAAACAAAAACTAATTAAACGAGCTAAAGAAGACATAGCGACGATTTCAAACCTGTACTCTGACGAACTCTGCATATTAGTGAGATTGATTGATGATGATAAAGACGTAACAACTGAAAGAATATATGAAATTCTATTCATGAGATTAGAGATAGCCGAATTTGGAAAAAATTGGAACAAGTTAATGAAAAAGGTCGAAAACATTGAAGACGAGATTGCAACAACTATGAAAGAACAAACAAAGGTTTATCTAGAATGCTATGCGTGTAAAACAGAGGAAGCACGAGTAATGATGATGCCTTGCGGACACCTGAGTTACTGTCTTGAAAGAAAAATAAAAGAAAGACTAACTGTTTATTTTCCATAAACCGAAATTGTTATGATGATATAAAATAAATGTGTATTGTTTATTATTTGAATTGTTATCAGACGGTGAGATAAATTAACATCATGATTACGCGTGAAATAATAGATATAATTAAAGTAAATATGCAGTGTTAGTGAGTAACAAAATTAAAATAACCCAACAACGATAAATAAAATTACCTACATGAAAGCCGAATCAAGGAAATAATTAAACCACATGCACAGAGACACAAAGTATTGGACGGAAAATTTTCGACAACCGAGTTTCCTAGTGTATGATTTTTGTTGTTTTATTTATATTATATTGAGATAGGACGAGATAAAACGATAACCTGAGCTGTCAAATTATAGTACGCTCACCCGAAGGAAACCTTGATCAACCCTACTGAGAAAGGAACTGGTAGGCCAAGTCGCGTATGTCAGCAAACAACCGGCGAGAGATTGATCACCTCTTTTGGGGAGTTTGCTGATGCGATTACCATAAATTTTGAAAGGGGAAGTGAAAAGATGGACCGAGAGGTGAGAGAAAGTGCACATGATATAGAGAATTAATAGTTTTGTTTAATAGTTGTGTAAAGGTACCTGAAGATAATTTTTTCCCTAGCTGGTGGTGAGGCACCAGAGGACAGTTACGGACTGTCGTGTTCAGGATGTTATCAGTCAAGGGACTGGTGGCGCTGAACCGTTCGATACAAAAACCCGGATACCACACCGAGTATCGAATGAATATTCTTTTTATTTTTGCTGGGCGGGACTCGATACACAACCCGGATCCCACACCGAGTATCGAGGACACCAAACGGTAGGTGAGATGTGAACTAACCGGTAAATGGTTCATACTCGAAAGGACCTACTAAGGATCAGATCAGGGCGGCCGAATTGTGCCGGAAATCTGACGGGAGAGCGGGCAGATATTAGATAGATTTATTAAGAATTTTCCGCGCCCATTTATCGCTTCCTTTTCTTTTCACTATTCTGGAAATCAAGTAAACCGTTTTTAGAACTTGATTGAACGTCTAGGCATTTCCATACTTTTATATTCTCCGAGGTACACAACCCGGATCCCACACCGAGTACTGAGGGAATGTTTTTTTAGTTTTCCCAGCGAGGAGTTTGGTACAACAACCCGGATCCCACACCGAGTACCAAATATCCGAGTGGCGGTGAGGAAAGCGTAACCGGTAAAATGCGCTAGACAAAAGACGCCATGGATTGAGAGTCAGTGTGAGGCCTTAAACTCACCCAAAAGTCACTGATGAAACTCAACTCCGATATTAAGAAGAGATATGATTAGGATTAAAGATAATATGAACATGAGAATTAAGATTAAAGATAATATGAAATGATTAAAGATGAGATATTCTAGATAGAATACTACTATGATATGATTATGATAGTAGAGATGAGATACGATCACAATGAGATACGATTATGATTAAAAGAGATATGATTAGATATTAAAGTTGAGATATCGTTATAATTAAATAAGATATGATTAGATGAGACAATATAATCAGATATTAGAGGCCATAGAGTGCCAGATGAGATATGATTATGATTAGATATTAGAGGCCATAGAGTGCCAGATGAGATATGATTATGATTAGATATTAAAGGCCATAGAGTGCCAGTTGAAATGAGATTAGAGATTGAAGGCCACAGAATGCCAGTTAGAAATAAGATGACGAAGGCCCCAGAGAGCCAACGGAATGATAAGGCCATAGAGCGACTGAGGATTAAGTAAACGATTTTTAAATCAATGAGACATAGGAAAAATAATTTACAGATTGAATGAGAGTATGAGTATAATGTTTTTATTATTGTAATATAGATAATTAATGCGACCACATAGATAATTGATAAGACTATATAGATAATTGATACGAGGTCGATAGATAATTATTACGAGAAATAGATAATTTAAAATAGATTTAAAATGAAGGGAGATGAATCAAAAGGAAAACGATCACAGCGAATAAAGTTTAAGGAAAAAGACAAGAGGATTTAAATTAAAAGACTCATAGAGCAATAGCGGATAAAGTTTAGGATAAAAGACGAGACTAGTTAAGTAAAAAGGTCCATAGTGAATAGAGATTAAGAAACATTAAAGGAGAATAGTTAACGAGACGATTGTTGATATGATGATGATGATTTATTTGATTAAAATAGTTAATTGATACGACAATATAGATAATTAATACGACTATAAGGATAATTTAGACGAAAGAAATAGATAATTGATACGAGTTATAGATAATTTAAAATAAACTTAAATAAAAAGACAAAAAATTAAAAAGATAAAGAAGTTGACGCAGCGAAAAGAATTAAAATAAGGAGAAGCAATGAGAGTAATACGATAAAATTAATGCGTAAATTTATGTAGAATAATATGTACTAGAAGTGTTATTTATTTTTAAATAATTGGCAAGGAATAAAGAGATCAAGTAAACGACGAATAATAGAGCCAAGATAAAATCAAGAAAACGAGTTACGAGAAACTGGAATCAAGGAAACCATCGAGTAGAGAAACTGAGAATATACCGAAACGAACGGAGAACAAGGAAAAAAAATATAGACCATTTTATTGGAAGTCAGAGAAAGTGAAAAGCAGCAACAGATAGAAAATTTGATACAGTAGCGACAGCAGAACCAATGATTACAACAAGATTAGAAAGCTTGGAAACAAAAGCTGAAGAATATGATAAGTTAATTGGAAAGTTAACTGACAAAGGAAATAACGCGAAATCACCTGAAACAAAAGTTACAATTCAGTTGAAAACAAGTACGAGTAAAGAGATGGAAAAACTCCGAGAAGAAATGAACCAAGAGTTGCAAAGTAAAATTACGGATAAAACAGAAATATATTTGAGAAAATCAACAATGTACGAAATCACACGAGATGAACCGGAAATGAGGAGCCGAGAACCGATATTTTCGAGTTTAAAGAGGAATGTACAGGAGATGTATTCAGAAAGAAAATGCAACTATGAATATTTAAATGACGAAAAATTCGGAAAAGAAAACAGTCGAAACAAACGTAGCTGAAACATGGAAAACGAAAATCATACGAGAACAGAAAATATTAACCACGATGGAAGAAAGAGTCGAAAGAAAAAACGATCAAACCAAGTTAAAAGATCGAGTATCAGAACCAATAAAAGTAGTGATGGAAATAACGAGACAAACGAAAGATATTTACCCGCAAACAAATCAATATATTGAAAAACCATCACGAATTCGCGATATGCCAGTTAAGAGGATTCAAGACAATAGAGGTAAATTTATAAAGTGTAATAATTTTTTCAGGATTAACAATGCGAACTACAATCAAGTATATGATATCTATTCAAAAGAAGGATGCAGAACTGATCGAGGTTATCAACTAAAGAATTGCCAAGGATATGATAGAAGAGTTCGCACAGAAAGTATCAACAGACAACCTATATTAATGAACTCTACACGGAACGTAGGAGAAGAAATGATAAAATGTTTTAATTGCGATCAAACGGGTCATACGTCCTAGAATTGTCGAATAAGAAGAATTCAAAGTCAACAAAAACCAAACCAATTCAAGAAGAATCCACAAAATAACCCAACACAAGAGGTCAGACATTTAAGAGATATGGCGATAATGAGTACAACAACAAGATTCGAGATTACAACCTGTTTCAACTGCAATCTAAACGGACATTTAGCTGAAAATTGTCCAATAGAGAGAAAATCGAGACAACCAAAAACGAAAATTATAGTCAAAGTACACAAAGCAATCAAATACAAGAGAGTGAGCAATTAGGTGGTATGATTCAAAGAATATCCGCCAACAACAAAATACAACGAAGTAATACGAGGAGAAACATGAATGATGTTCGATATTAATGGACCAGAAAATATCTGGAACAGCAACAAATTGAATGGCAGAGATTAAAGAGAGAGAAAATCCAAGAAATTCTACAAAGACGGATGAACAGAAATTAAATATCAAGTAGAAGCAATATGTCAAAAATAGTCAATACAAAAGAAATCCACACTGCGGAGCAGTGTGTCGTCAACAGCGAGGAGGATATAACAATAAATAACGAAAA
Organism: Schmidtea mediterranea; assembly: GCA_022537955.1. Lineage (NCBI taxonomy): Eukaryota > Metazoa > Platyhelminthes > Tricladida > Dugesiidae > Schmidtea > Schmidtea mediterranea. Next base: position 217,554,582 of record CM039679.1, on the reverse strand, counting down.
TAACGACAAAGAAAATAAAGTAATTAAGAAAGACGAAACTCAAGAGGTCAAAATAAAATCAGAGCAATAATCGAGCAGCGAAGAAAAAATAAAGATAATTCAAGAGTTCACCGAACGATAGACGACGAAAAAGCAGGAAAAAAAAACAGCGATAAAAGATATCGAAAATATCGAAATACGAGGGTACTACTACAAAAATCGATAAGAGAATCGATAAGGAAAGCGAAAATAAACATGTTACAACAAGGGCTAAACAATAATGAAAAGGACAAGAAAGAGGAACTTCAAATAAACGTGGAAAGTAAAATATTGGAGTAAAAAATTTATACAAACAACAGGAGACAATACAGGAATTGGAGAGACGTCAATCGAACAAGAGGTAATAAATATTTTAATGGTTAATAAAATTTCAGAGGAAGAACTAATCGAAAAGAGAATCCAAAGACAACAAACGAGAATCTGAATATGCAAGACAGATCAAAAACAGTCAGTGATTTGAAAATTGAGACAAAAGAAGATGTAAGAGAAAAACTCAGCAAAACAACGAATGCGGAAAGGAAAATTACAATGCAGCATGATTATGCACAACAAACACGACTGCAAAACCACAACGAACGAAGAAAGTACATGGACAATCGATACGAAAGCTAACGAAGTAAAGATCAGAGAATATTGTAAAACATGTCAAAAATCGGGACACGCAGAGAACGACTGGTTTTGACATCAAATAATCCAACTATTCGCGAAGAGAGGACACGTAAATAAATTTTGTCACAAAAGTCGCGGAACATGTTTTAACTGTCTAAAATGGGACATATGACTCGGAATTGTCCAAATAAACAGACTCAGAACCCATCCGGAACAGTGGGGACTAATGAGAGGAAGCAATAGCAAACCAGAAGAGATCAATAACATCACCAGAATAAATCTAGTGAATGATACAAGTGTCAAATCAAGCTACAAACCAGGAAAAGACATGAAAACTATAAGGCAGAAAAAAATATTAGACATGACGAAACAAGTTACTAGAACCACAAATAGCCAAGAAACAAAATCAAGATATTATAGTAATCAGGCGAAATTGAAACGAGAATATAACGAAATCTACAATGATAGAATGAATTATCGGAAACAGATGGAAGCTAATCAAATCGGAATCAGAAATTGAAATATACCGAAGCCATCAAGGAAATCAGAGACAAGAGTAGACTTGGAGAGCAAATTAAAACTTGGAAAATTCAGTACAATCAGATAAGAGACGAAAATCAAGAACAACGAAAACAAAGTCACGATCGGAGCAAGATAAAGCAGCAAAACAGTAAAGGAACTATCAACACGAAACGAAAGCATTGAAGAAATAGATGAAATACCAAGTCAGTCAACAAAAAACACGAGGGAGAATAATTTAACAAAAAACTGAATAAATTAATGCGAAACTGACGAATAACAACAAACAGGTAGATAATTGAAAAACAAAGCTAAACGAAAAAACGAAAAAGACAAGGAAATAGAACTAGTAAACAGGTGGAAGAGATTCAAAAATCAATTCTGGGAATGAAGTAAGAAAAACAACCAACTGCAAGTGAAACTAGATGCAGCCAAACGAGACAAAATGAATATCACGGAATCGTAATTCCAAGCAAGACTGACGTGCAACAGCGGATATGAATAAGGAAAGGATCAGAGAACAAATCAATACCAACTCAAAAATCAAAAACCAGATTACAAGAAAGACAAATCGAATCAGTAAAGAGAGATTACAAAAGACAATACCAATAAACGACAAGACAAAAGATGATGAGACTAAACTACAAAATGCATCCAATCAAAATGGAATATCGAAAGAATCTTGCAAATCGTAATAAAGGCAAACAAAGAAAATAAACGATGTAAAATAAAGATAATACCAATCACAGAAACGAGAAACCAGACATGATAATAAATGCAACAGAGGTAAAAAAAGAAGAGAAACAGAAAATTCAGATCGCTACCTAAAAACAAGAGGAATGATAACGACTCTTAGTAAAATAGCTCGAAATTGGTGAAATGCGAAAGCAGCATGATATTGGCGATGAGGAAGAAGATGGCAGTAATAAACCCATATATACAACCTAGTATCCCTTAGAAAGATGTCGAAAAACCCCACAATCAATCAATCGATGCAAAAATTAACTGTAACAAATATGCCGATATATGAGAAGCCAAAGGATACCAATTACGGACGGATCAATTCCTATTATACTCAATAGTCAAAGGATTAAAACAAGAAAAAAACGGAGCGTTCAAACCCTCAGAACTCTAGAAAATCAAATCGAAAGTCAATAGAAAAGGAAACACCCATCAAAGAAACAATATTAAAATAATCATGGATGATCTTTAGAAACCCTACAAAATAACAAAAAGAACCGAAAATCGAGAACAAACAGCCAAAATTGATAACTGAAAAGAAGAAACTCAAACCAACCTCAAAGAATCATGAATAATCCCGAACCGATCAATTATCATCAAACAATCGAGACTAGATAATATGATAACGGGTCATATTTCCACAGAATCCAATTGAACCTCACCCAGTCCATGATGCTAAAAAGTCAACAACCAAAACCTAGAATGTCAATTTACAACCCAAGAACCTAAATACACCAGCAAAAAAGGAGTCTTCAACGAAACATTCTATCTATCCTTCTAGCTGACAGTCACTAAGACTGCCAATCTTCCAAACAATCGGTATCTAATCAGTTCTATATCAAATGAAGTCAATTCCCCAAACTAAACAAAATCTCAAAGTCAAATCGCACAACAGATATCGAATCGTCAAAATATCAGAACCTGCTGAAGAAAGTAATCAATCAGAAACCAAGAAACTCAAGGCATCAACGAGACGAATACCCAAGTGACAGAATATTGAACTCATGATTAACAATGAACTAATGATTCTTAGACTATTAAATATTCTTTGTGTGTGATCATAACCGCACTGTATGTCCTCTTTCACTTCATCTTGGAATCCGTATATTGATGTATACTGTATGATTATTTTTATGCATGTGGGTTTTAAGGTCACGACCATGTAACTCGTAGACCCAATTGAATGGAAAATGTAAACTCTGCATAGTTCATAGCTTAGATCTTTTAGAAATTGCGGGTCGCAATTTTACGGGCCCCGGAGTGTTTTTTGTTGGGCCAGCACACAAATAGCCTTGAGAATTGTTTAAATGCATCAGTAATACAGCACAAAAACCCAGCACCAAGATAACTTAAAATACAATAGACAACACCAACTAAACACTTTAAAATCTGAGAGAATATAAATAAATATAAAATCAAAAACATAAAAGTAAAATAAAATAAATACAAAATGCATCAAGAACCGCACGAAATTTACATAAAAAATAACATAATAACAAGAAAATTCGACTGTAAAATGACCATTTATATAAAAGTAAAAATTAATGAATTAAATGAATAAAAATAAAATATTTTTTTGGTTGAATAAATTTATTTAAAAAATGTTAAAAATAAATTACTAATTTAAATTAAGAAATAAATAAAAATTTAATTTAGATAATACAAATAATTTCAAAGTCAAATTTTGTTTAATCGCAATAAAACTAACACGCAAGGTTAAGGCCAAATTATAGGTATAAATACTGATGTGTTTTCCCAAATTTTCAACTACTACTTTGTAGTATTAATTTCAACCAAATTTAAGATACACATTTTTTATAAATCTTACTTTGTTGTGTGATTTTTTCCAGATATTTTCAGATCATTAATCTACAGTTATCAATATTTTCAGGTTATTAATCTACAGTTATGTTTCGCAGCAATATTTTCAGGTTATTAATCTACAGTTATGTTTTGCAGCAATATTTTCAGATTGTTAATCTACAGTTATGTTATTTTGGTTTATGTACATCGATGCCCGATTTAAAATTTGTTTATATGAATGCTAAATATACAGTTTATGCGTCGAGATTTTTGCCTAATTCATTTGGTAATTTATTTTTTCTATTATTTTATTTTTGGTGGCCCACAGCCAAAGACACATCACAAGTTAATAAAATCATATACAGTATTCAGATTCGTGTAAGTGCGTGGAATACCGCCGATGATCTGTGCCCGTGAAGACCCGGCGTGCGGAACGCAAGAGCCGAAACGTTAATATTATCCGTACATAGGGGAAATTGGATGGTAAATGAGTAGTCCATTGGCTGCTCCTTCATCATCCGTTTCCTAAAAAATTGACATGAATTTTAACAACAATCGGCTCAAAATCTCTAACACCGAGTAGTCCAGTGGGCACTCATTAAATATAATATGAACATAAATAGATCTTAAGGACAAAAGGAGGGAATGGGTAGCGGGGAAAATTGCAAAATCGTTGCAACAGTTAAAATGAATAGCCATCGGAAAAAGATTAATCTGAACGACAAAAATCATGAAAAATAACGTTTTTAAATAAGAATTAAATAAATTAATTTGAGTTGAGGCGGAAAATATGGGCGGGCCGCTGCTCAAATTTTCCGAATTAATTCAAATACTTAACAAAAATAGTAACGTAAAAATGGAATGCGTAAAATAAGGGTGGAACGCTGCTCAAATTTTACGAGTCAATGAAAATACTTTGTAGGAAACGGTAGAATAGGGATGAACCGTAAAATAAGGGCGGAACGCTGCTAAAATTTTCGAATTTACAAAAATACTTTATCAAAAACCGAAAAATACAGATGGATTACGGCTAATGTTGTATACCAATAAAAAAAATTTAACGCTGAGGAATAAGGACGGATCCCTACAAAATCTTAATAATAATAACGATAATGATAAGGGTAATGGTAATTATAATAATAATAATAATAATAATAATAATAATAATAATAATAATAATAATAATAATAATAATAATAATAATAATAATAGTAATAATCATAGTAGTAATAACAATAAATATAATGGTAGTTATAGTAATAAAAATAATAATAAAGGTAATAGTAGTAACAATTAAGAAAGGTAATATATATATAATAGTATCAATGATAAGGCAAGCAATAATACGTAATAAGGAACATTGTAGTTATAATAGGGATAAGAGTAAGAGAACTAGTGTGTGAATACTTAACATAACCAAGGGTGTACCGACCAAAGAATAATCTTCGACATGGACAGCGATAATAAGGACTATGGGAATGGACATAACAATGAATGATATGAGAGTATAGGTTAACATTTGACAGAGATAGGAGAATAATGGGACCTAAAAATCAAAATCGAGCACAGGCCTCCTATCGGTAGCTCGTTGGACCCATGGATCGTTCGGTCAATTATAGCATTAGCAATAGCGCTAACTTTTTGCGGACGATCTACCCACTCGAACACAGTTCCAACGTTGCTTAGCAACGGGTGCCGAGTGGTAAGCGAAAGAAATATTTGTATGGGGTTGTCTGGGTAACAACCATATAGTTTCAAAATATCAAAACCCAGAAGCCAACCATAATAAATGATTTTTATTTTCACCTTAAAAATTTTTTATTTTAAATTGCCGACCTTGTCAGTTTTCTAAATTTGAGTTTTCTCTATTTTCCATGACATCATTAATTTTTAAGGGATTTCTTGTTTAAATACACCTGATTCAGTTCATTAAAAACTTCTATAATAGAAGTTTTATTGAACATTCAACTACGATTATGATTAATTTTATGAACTAGTCATTTTTAAATGGCTGACAGGTAAATTTTTTTACTAAAGTATATTTAAGGGCTTGGATTCTGATCTCTTAAAGTTATGAGATCATTATTCAAGGTCTTAAATAATACTTTTAATCATCATTTATTTTTAATTCAATTTTAATTAATTTTTGAGGGTTTTTTAGGAATTTATGCCTATTTATGTAAATTAATGGAATTAATTTCGAATAAATGTAAGTCCCATTAATTGAAAGCAAAAATTTATTAAAATAAAATTTATCATTAAAAAGTTTCTATATTCGAATAAACTCTTTCTCTGTTCCTTGGAAATTCGTTTTGACTGCCATTTTTTTTACCTTTTGACAAATACAAATTTTTGATATTTATTGATTTTATGAGGCTTTGGAAATTTTCGTTAATTTCCCAAATTTATAAAAATCTTCCTCATTTTCAATGATATTCATGATTTGGATTTTTTATACTTTATAAAAAATATTATTTTTAAACTTAAGTTATCGAAAAACTTCTGTTTTCCATATTTTTAGACTCCTCATTTGAAGGTTCTGGTTCCACTGCTCCTGGTAAATTGCAAATGAGATTAAAAAAATTATTTTAAGTACAAGTTAAATGTTACGTTGTTATTTCTTCATCTCCTCAAAAACCTAGAGTTCCGATGGATATTTAGGAAATATCTGAAAAGTTGTAAAAATATTAAATTGATTGAATTTCATGAAAAATCTTACGAAATTATTTCTTAATTTTCTCTACAACTCAAAGTAGAGTTATTAGTATTTTTTTCAAAAGTTTTCGGCTTTAATTTAAAAAAAATTTATCTAAAAAGTTATTAAAATAGAACTGCATTTTATTGAACTGCACATTTCTTTGCAAGCATATAAAAAATTTTTTCTTCAAATTCCCTTCTTCCTATAATATAAGTTTTTATTTAGTTGAACAAATTACATGCAGACACGGTTAAGTATGTATGTCTCTATATCATAACATTATTGATTTTTTCATTTGATTGTGGGGATATAGGTGGTGAGCATGACCTTGACCCCAATCATAAACTTTCCTCTACCTGCCACTGGTTACCCTTTGCTAGGCAACGTTGGTACTGTAACCAATGGTTCTGTGACCGTTAAAGGTGAGCTTTGTTTCCAAAACTGCTAAGACCCGGTCTACAGCTGGTTCAGCGAGCTACCGATAGAAGGTCTGTGCTCGTCATATCTTCTTTAGGTCCCTTACTCACTTTACTTCACATCGCATTGTCTTTACCCCCCAGAGAATTATTCTAATATATTTACAGTGTGAGATTGAAATGACTAACAAAGAAGATTGCTGAGATATCTATTTCAGAGCAACGAAAGCAGCGTGAATTTCATCGGGATTTTTTTCATTGGTTTTTCAGTATTTCTTTCCACCTGGATATTCTTGTTCAACTTGGTGTTCTGTTGAAAAACCAATGATCTAAAAAGGCCCTCGATTAAATTACCATTTTTACCTCTTGTATGTCATCTTTTACAAGAACTTCCTGACCCAATGTACTTTCTTATCAGTATCTTTTGATCTCATACTCCACATTAAACCTACTTCCAAATATTAGTAGAAGTCTTAAGCCATATGCTAGGACTCTTAAACAACCATTTTGTACTTGACTCAGAAAAATATTTATGTCTAAAACAAGTGTCCGTATCTAAAAACAGTAATTTATTTTATTTGGAAACACCAAAACTGGCAAAGTTGATAATGTATTTTTAAGTTTAAGGCAGCTTTTCTCAACTTGTCTTTCCAGTTTATATACTTTTCATGTCCTTTTGTGATTTCGATCATGTCTATCAACCCAATGTAATTTACGTTATCTAGGTTTACGAAAACCTTCAAATACTTTTCCTTCTAAATTGATAAACATTGATTTATTTAATCCTAATGTTTGGGTAATTTTGAATTAAAGTACAACTTGTTTAACAGATCTTTTAATTACTAATTTCATACAATAATTTTCAACAAGCTCCAATGTTTTAAATATTGGGGTGTAATCTTTCATAAATAATTTTGCAATTGACCTATTTCTGTAATATATACATCATCCTAGTATCTTTTAGTATACTTGACATTGTTAGTAAAATCCTACATAGGAACCTCCTATTATCTATATAAATAAATAGGATTTTGAAGATCGACCAAGAATTTACTTGCTTGATTTTTGGATGAATTTTTTGGCACCTATTACTAGGTTAAATAAAATAGAAATTCACTTTATTAGGTCTTTTGCTTATATTCATATTGGATTTTGATACCCATACCCTTTGACATAGAATTGTTTATCCTTACCAACCTTTAATATTTTAAATATTTTTTAAACTTTAAATACGTTTGGTGTAAGATCAACTTGTAATTGTTGTAAATCTCTAATGGCAAACATAATTTTTGAAGTGACAAAGACTTGATCACTCAAATTTGTATCGTTTAAGATGAAAAATCTACAGGTCTCAATCCATTCAAATGAATAATTATAACTAATTAAAGTTTTCGGTAAAGCCTTCATCTATATTTTATTACCTTGGTGCACGAAATATTTATTCAATTTATCTCTTAAAGTTCAATTAAATCTCTCGACTTTCTTTGTACTGATAATATAATGAGTAATGATTTTTGAGACAATTCAGAATTTGCTTAAATTAGAATGGTTTAAAATGAATTTTAATTGTAAATAATTAAAATTTAGAATAATCTTTTAAATGTTAAATATTAATAATTGATGATATTCAAAAGATTTAAATTTTAGTAATAAATTTTAAATATTAAATAGAGGATTTCGAAAAAAATTAATTTTAATGTTCAAATTTAAAATTTGAAAATAGAAAATTTATTTTGATAAATTATTTTGCAATATTTAATTTTTTTAAAAATTTTAGTAAAATTACAAATCTTTATTAAAAATAAAACCTATTTAAATTTTGTTGAATACTGGCAATTTTTAATGATGGTCACATTATTTTATTTAAATCTACACAAGCAACCCATGAAGATCTCCAACCATTCATCAATGATTTCTCAATCAGTGAAATTACTGTTTTGACTAATGCTTAATTCTGTTAGAAGACGGGCTCATATTAAAAATTTAAAAATTAAAATATTACATAGTAGGAGATAACAAATATAAGATGAACACATGTGTAGATCGAACAATGGATGATGATAATTGGTTATAGCAATGGCAATGACAGTTCATGACAATTTATGACAATTTATGATAATTTCATTTTTTTAGTCAACCTGTGATCCATTTATGTGTTTTGTATCATCTTAAACAATCTGTAATTGATTTTGACAATTTATGATAACATTTAATGCAAGCGTGAGAATATTATTGATAATGATATTTATTTTTTATATTTAAGTATGAGAAAGTGATAGTAAAGATAAATTGAAAACAATAGAAAATTTTAACCTCCCCCAAGTAAATACATATATGAAAAAATATATGTTAGATTTTCGACCTCTAGGGGATAATTGATTAAAATTGTTTTTGTTGTCAAAAATCGTGAAGTTGTTAGAATTGATTGACAGTTGAGTACCTAAAACAAAACTAATAGAGACAATAATAATAATAATGGTAAAATTAATAATAATTTATGTGAGGCGTCATTAAGTGAGCGAAAAAAACACTTTAAGTGTCAACAATATCAAAATCTTTTAGTATATAAACTGAGAGATTTCTCAGTTAAACCACCCAAAATTGTAAAATCAGAAGAGTTGCAAATTCAGTAGTAGATATTGCAACATAGACAACTGCAAATAGAGTTAACACCGAAAGCATAATAAAATATAATCAGAGTCATTATTAACAGTTGGTGAAGGTAAACATTATTTTTATTGTATAAGTGTTGTATTTAAATTAAATTATTTGAACCAGTGTTGGTGTTATTATTTATATAAGATACCACGTTGAAACCAACCTCAACATTTCCACATTTTCAAGTCAACTCGAAACCTAATATACTCATTTCAAAATCCAAACAGATGGAACTTAATCAAATAACAAATTTTCTTAAAAATTTCTCACATTTTCATTTCTCAAATTCGATTCTACTAACAACATTATGATAATTGAAAAAACGCCAAACCTTGATAAAGAATGCTTCGTGATCAACTGACCAACAATCGAATACAAAATTTAACTGGTCAAATAAAGTTATTGAATTTATCTTGAAAATATTATTGATATTATTTTTGTGCCCATACAAAGATGTCCATTCAAGGCTGAAAATGTTTCTTTAAAAGTTGATAATATAGTATCATTTATAAATTTTTGGATTATTAGTTATTCTTCTGAAAACGATTTAAGAAATAGTTTAGAAGATATTCTTATAACATCTAAAACATATAATAATAATAATAATATTAAAAATAATAATAAATTTATAAATAACTATGCAAGTCTATTTCCGCATTATTTATTCATAAAATGAAATATGAAATATTTCGATCTATTCTAGGGCCTGATCACTTATAAACAAAATTTAACAACTCTTTCACTTTATGCTTCTTTTTCTCTTATCGATCTTTTCCTTCACTTAACTGTTTTTAAAATACATATTTATTTAAAAACTAAATTTTCAAATTTAATTCACCAATATTAAAAATTTTAATATATTCAAATAATGATTTAAAATTATTTTTACAGATATAAAATAAATTTTTGTAAATATTTTAGAATCCAACTTGCATTTATAAAAACTAAAAAGAATATTTAACAGCTTTAAATTCTTTTACTAAATTTTGTATTTTCAAAATATTTCCTGGCTGGATCTTGTTTAGGTAATACCTAAACAAGGTATTAAAAGCTTTTGTATATCGATAGCGGAATCATTTGTATAAATATCATTTGGATAAATTACTAAGGCAATTTTCACAGTCTTTATTCATAAAATGAAATATGAAATATTTCGACCTAAATGATGTCAGAAATATTTTCATGCAGTATGTTGAAAATAGAAAATTTGGTAAAATAATTTAAAGTTCTAAAATATTTATTTAAATTTTAATATATGAATAAATGAATATTGAAAATGCTTACTAAAAACTAATTTTAAATTATTTAAATTTCTTTTTAAAATGTTATAATGTAATTATTATTAATAAAAAATAATTATCGGATAAACTAAATTAGCCAATAATTTACAATATTTATTTAGATATACACAATGGATACGCATTTTTTTATTGTTAATAAGATTTGTTGGTTTCTATTGACTTTTATTTCATGATAAAGCAGTTGGAATATGTATATGCCAAATCTTAAAGTGACCGTAAGCATGACTTTTATTGCAATCGAACAAATATCTTTTATCATCCAAACAATATAGAGTTCGTTTTTTAAAAAATAAACAGTTGATGGTTGATGCTTCCAAATCTCCTGTGATGGATGCTCACAGTTCCACCATGAGCATACACTTTTTTGTAAACTTCGTGTGTGAGATAAAAAATTTCTAAGGCATAATTCTTTGACTTTTAGAGTGGGTTTATCACCTTGGAGTGAGAAGCACTTGGGTCAAGGGAACACTAATTCTTTATATTGAGTTTCTTTATTCTCATCTTTCACTTTTCCGATTACAGAATCAATTTTATAAGAGAACAATGGATCGGTCATAGTGTAATTTGAAATATCTAGAAGTCCATCAGTAATCATTTTTGGATACAGTTATGAGCACAAGTCTAAATTTTTACACTCCCAGAAAAATGAGTGAGTATTTCCGCTACGATATTGATTTGGCAATTGAATTTGCGTCTATAACTCTGTAATTCTTTGTATTATAACTGATACATATGAAGTTTGAATAAATCAAAAACGATTTTTCCAATATACATTGGTCTTTTCCTAACCATTTATTTGCTGAGATCATCAGCAATCTCGATACTATGCTGAAATATAAGATTACTAAAAGTAAGTTATCAGTCTTTTGCTGTTCCTAGATAATCTCCAATTTATTCGTTTCTACAGATTTTCAACAGTTTTCAGTAAAGACTACAAAACCACAGCTCAACCACTTAGTCAAAACTCTAAAATTAATCAAATAATTGGTATTTGGCCATTTGATAACAGGAGCTTCTCGACTTTAAAACTAGGAGGATAACAAAGTTCAGATGCTATAATTAAAAACCAAATTTATCTTAATTATAGCAAGGAATCACAATTTCTGTCTCTTGAACATAAGCACAATCCTAATCAAACTCATCCCAGTTTACAAATTTTTTAATGATATTATTTATTTCACTCTTATCAGAGTTTCTTTGCAATGTCTTTTTACCAAGACTACAAAGCCTAATGGCTTTATTTCAAATTTCGAATTGGCTACACAAATGTTTTATTGTATTTTGGCACTTTTTACATAATGTAACGGAATTTTTGTTGTAATAAATTATCGGAAAAATTTATTTTCCTATAATATGACTGGATGTGAAATTTTAAACAGTGGGTTATGTGTGTTACACAGATGTTTTGCTGAATGATTTTTATTTCAGCTGGTTAAATACATTGTATTGTAATTTGATGAAACTATTTATCCCTTCGACGTGGAAATTTATCAATTTGTTAAAATAATTTATTAGTTTGTTGCGATTTATTGAAATATTTTATTACTCATATGCTATCCAAATGCAATATGAATGCATTCTTTTGATTGGATGTTATGCGTGTGTGGTGCATGCATGAGCAATACAATGTATGTGTGTCACAAAATTCGTGTGTTTGTATTGCTAGTTTGAATCTAAGTAAATTTGTATCCATCTCAAACATTTTCTCACCCTCATTTTTATTATGATTTTATTTTTTGTTGTCATTATTTTATGTAGGCATTGAATGATATAGCTCCATGGTATAAAGTTAATGGAAAAACAGAAAAAGCCACCAGTGAACAACAAGAAAAATTCACCAACCAAACTCATTGCTATCATTGAAAAATGTTTATCAATATACCTGTTCGTGATCATGATCATTTAACAGGCGAATATCTTGGTGCATTATGTCAAAATTGTAATTTAGCTAAAACGATCAATCCGTCTTTATAGTTGTATTTCACAATCTTCGTGGTGCTGATGTTCATCATATCTTAAAATATGATGTTGGAAAATTTCCCGATTGTAATTTAAATATTATTTCTCAATCCAGGTGGGCATCCAGGTTTTTCGCTAAAGGGGCGGGGCCAGGGGCGCAAAATGACTAGTAAACTTGCAGATTATATAGTATTTACTACAAAGTGGGTCGATTATATTACACAGTGAATTCCACCGATAACAATTTTTATTATTTTGCTGACTTAAGGTCAATTACACAAAACAGTGACATTCTCCAGATATTTAAAGGGTCCTGTACACACTCATCTATGGCGTGTCAATGCCATTCCCTTACCATGCAAGCGATGCTTTAGCACTGGATCCATCACTTGCCGGTCACATTTTTAGTTAATAATTTAGATAATTTCACTCATAAACATTAGGTAGACATTGCAATAAATTTAATGATTTTTATGAGCTTGGAGAGGCTCAAATCCATGAGCCCTCGTGGATGCATGCCTGTCTCAATCAACAGAAAGGTTTCGCACACTTATTGTAACAAAATGAAGGATAATAAGATTAAAAAGCAGTGATTCCTTGTAATTTTTATTTAATAGTTTGGCAAATTTATCAAAAAAAACTCACCAAATCTTTCCCATACTTCAAAGGTTTTTGAATCACATCTCATACCTGGTAAGGGTATTTTCCCTTATAATATTGCTACGTAAATGGAGGTATTACAATCAACAATTGAATTACCACCAATTTGGAAGGAAGTTAATCAAATAGATTATATGCATGATAATCAAATATGGCAACAATACAACTGTAAGAGACATTTAGATAAATTACTAGTATATCTTAAGTTGGATGTTTTACTGTTAAATTGTTTTTCAAGCATTCGGAGACATAACTTTTGTTGAAGATGGATTGGAAGTTCTCTTTTTAGTTTCTATACAAGGATTTAGTTAGGCTTCAGCTCCTAAACAATTATCTGGACCAGTAGAATATTTTCAAGATCCGGAGCTTTACAGAACGTGGATCTATATGTTTACACCTCTCTTTGTTTTTATTCATTCAGTAATTTGCAAGAAAAGAAATTCTGATTTCCGGTGTAGATAAGATTAGTTATTTTTTGTCCTCAAAATCATTTCAGTTATTAATATTTGAGAAGCTTCTATTAGTTTCTTTTTTAATATCCATGGCATTTTCGAATTTGAGATTGATTTTTAAATATATTCAAAGGCAAAATATTTTCTTAAAAATATAGGTTTTTTCGCATATACCGAAGAAATAATTTAGTTAGCTCACTTTTGATGGCATTGACTGTTATTTAGGTCAAAGTGAGTTGGGATCCTCCCTTTTTACTAATTATATGAATTCAAACTTTCACAACGACATGCTATAAACAAAGTTATATTATCTTTATAAAATTATAACAATGTCGTCAGAAGTTAATATATGTATTTTATATTCAATTGGTTTTTTATTTTGAGTATTTAATCAACTATTTGTTTGATAAATTAGATGAATTAACCAGTGTAAAATTAGAAATATATGTACAGTTTCAGAAACACTGAAGAAATCTTTATAGATGACTTGGAACCTTTGAATGAACCTAATCGTGAAGACGTTGAACAGCACGAATGAAATGGTTTTACGGATTGTACTGACAAAATTGTAGAAAATATAATGAAGGAAAAGTGCGGAGATGAAGATTGTATAATACTAATTTTATCTAGCCATAAAACGGACTCTTATGCTGCCCCTTGCATACCTCGGACTATCATTGTAAACCATCAAAACACCATATTGAAAACCCTTTAAATTGATATCTCATTATGGTAAGCGTAGCGTGAAAACTAGAAATGATGCATAAAATCAGATCTTATTTTAGAATTCAGTGCATCAAAATCATACAAAATTATATATTATTTCGCAAACACCATAAACACTTTTTTGTTGCAATGTGTAATCGATTACATTGAATAAATTAATTATAACTTATAAATAAATCTTAAAAAAAATCATCGTGGAAAAATGGAAAGTTACTCACAGAAATGTCTCTTAGGAATACTTTTTAAAAACATAAATTAATTTTAAAATTTAAAATCATTCTTACGATAACATCTCATCGTTTACAAAAAAACTTAGAGTAGAAACATCACCCCATTTTTTTCTATAAATGTCTAAAATTAAATTTTTATAGGAGTGTATCTAAACTTAACTTTATTATATATTGAAAGTTTGCATTCATCTTTTATTACGGCTGTTTGTGTGATGCATTTAATTTTTCTATCATTTTTTATATTTCTAGTGTTGAGTTTATCGCACTGAACTTATACACGAAGCCGCTTTCAGATACATTTAACTATATTTTATTTTTGATTTTATGTTTTGTGAAAAATCAATGAATTTCAGTCATTTGTTGGGTATTACGAAAAAAGCACAGTAAAATCAATAAAACACAAAATGAAAAAATTGCAACATTAATTAAAAAAATTACAAAATTCGAAAGTAGTATTGATCAGAGAAAATTGGTATGATTGAACACCAAATTGAGAGACGAGTCCAGAAATAATAATAAAAATTTAGTGAAGGGTCCCTAGAAAATAATATAAGAGAAAAAAGAAATTAATTAAAAAAATTAATTACTAATGGGAAGCCCGAGGCAATTGGAAACCCGAGAGATGAGGAAAACCCGGCGTGTAGACGGAATAAAATGAAAGAGTAAATTGGCCTAAACAATATTAAATGGGCGCCACTAATCTATGGAGAGATAATTATTTCCTAATTGGTAATTTAGTAATGGAGCAAACGTTGTTGACAAATGTCGGCTAAGGTGGTCTGTG
The DNA here is from genome assembly GCA_022537955.1 of Schmidtea mediterranea. NCBI lineage: Eukaryota > Metazoa > Platyhelminthes > Tricladida > Dugesiidae > Schmidtea > Schmidtea mediterranea. Next base: position 217,538,987 of record CM039679.1, on the reverse strand, counting down.
TTAAGTAATTATTTTTAATAATTTAGTAATGTAGCAAATGTTGTTGACAATTGTCTGAAAACAGTCTGAGCAGGAGTATAAAAGGAAAAAGGAAAAAACACGAAAGGGCCAGTGGTTGAAGAAACGAGTAGTCTAGTCAGGTCAGTAAAAATCTAAACCCAAGTAAAGTCAAACGTTATCTATCAGAAAAGGTGATTATCCATTGGATAATCTACCTTAAGATAATCAAATTTATTCGGTGGTTGAAGGGTGCAAATAAATCACAAATTGTAGTTGCAAAACATTGAAATAAATCGGATTGAGTTGGAACTGTGGTAAAGTTCAAATAAAATTATTGTGTGTTGGGTTTACTTATTTGATTTGAAAAGGACACGAGGAGTCAGAGAGGAACCGACTTTCAATAATAATAACCGAACACATTTTTGAAATGGCTGCAAATTAAGTGAATTTTTAAAATTATGTTTTAAAATTATGATTTCACAAGAAAATTAAATCATTATTCAAGAAACCTCAAAATTTAAATTTTTCAGCAATTTTTTCTCTTAAAATGCCTATAAATTAATTTATTACAGGTGGTGGGTTACAGGGTATTGATATTTGTTTTAACTCATTGGGGTTACCCCAGTAACGCCATATAAATATTTTCTAGTTACCACTCGGCACCCGTTGCTAGGCAACGTTGGAGATGTGTTCGAGTGGGTAGATCGTCCGCAAAACGTGAGCGCTATTGCTAATGCTATAATTGACCGAACGATCCGTGGGTCCAACAAGCTGCCGATAGAAGGCCTGTGCTCGATTTCGATTTTTTGGTCTCATTATTCTCCTATCTCCTTCAAATGTTAACCTATACTCTCATATCCTTCATTGTTATGTCCCCTCTCATAGTCCTTCTTATCGTTGTCCGTGTTGATGATTATTCTTTGACCTGTACACCCTTTGTTAGGTTAAATATTCTCACATTATCTCTCTTACTCTTATCCCTATTATAACTATTATGCTTCCTATTATTGTTATTAGCATTATCATTGTTACTATTATATGCATTACCTTTATTAGTTGTTACTACTATTACCTTTATTATTATCTTTATTACTATAACTACCATTACTACTATTTTACTACTATTATTATTATCATAATTATTATCATCATTACTACAAATACCATGATTATTATTATTATTATCATCAATATTATTAACAAATTTTTTGTGTAGGCATTCGTCCTTATTCCTCAGCTTTAAGAAATATTTTTCCTATATAAAAATTTTCGACAAAGTATTTTCTTTGAGTCGAAAAATTTTTGCAGCGTACCGCCCTTATTTTTGGGTTTTATAAGGATATTACACTAACATTTGAACAACATTTCATTTTACTTTACTATTTTCTATAAGTATTTTCATCAATTCGGAAAATTTGAGCAGCGATTCGCCCTTAATTTACAGTTTCATTTTTTACTTTACTATTTTTGTTAAGTATTTGAATTAATTCGGAAACTTTGAGCAGCATTCCTTATTTTACAGTTTTATAATAATTTCATACCAACAGTTGAGCCGCATTTCACTTTTATTTTACTATTTTCGATAAGTATTTTAATTGATTCGGAAAATTTGAGCAGCGTTTCGCCGTTATTTTACAGTTTTTATGATGAATGTTTTAACTATTTCCGAAAATTTGCGCAGCGTTCTGCCTATATTTTCCGTTTCAATTCAACATCATTTATTTAATTCCTATATACCATTTAAAACATTATTTTCCATGATTTTAGTCGTTCGGATTAATCCTTTTCTCATGGCTATTCATTTTAACTGTTGCAACGATTTCGCTATTTTACCCGCTACCCTTTCCCTCTCTTTGTCCTTAAATTCTATGTATGTTCATATTATATTTAATGAGTGCCCACTGGACTACTCAGTGTTAGTGATTTTGAGCCGATTGTTGTTGAAAAATTTATGTCAATTTTACAGGAAACGGATGATGAAGGAGCAGCCAAAGGACTAAACCTTTACCCTCCAATTTATTAAAAGAAACTAAAAAAAATTTTCGCGTTCGTCGATTATAATCCACCTGCTTCCTTGAGTCTTCGACGCTTTGCGCGTTCGGCTTTTTCTGGTCGGTGCCGTCTGGGCTTATCCTTGGGTATAGTTGGATTTATCGGATCGCGGTAAGCCAATTGTGCCGTGGCGAAGACCAGCGGGTACGTTACCGTTGCCCCTTCTTGGCTCGCCGATAGGGCGGTTTCTAACCCTTTGATTTGCGTCCGCAAGTTTTGTACTAATTTTCGTTCGCCAGCCCACCTCTTTTGAGCCGCTTCCATCCTCTGATAAACCACCTTTGCTTGTTTTGGCTCGATCCATATGCCTTTAATTAGTTGTATGTTTCGAGTGAGTTGGATCAGCTGTTGTTGCAAATTCCGATTAGCAGCCTGGGCTTTATCTAACTCTCTTTGTAAAATGGGGAATTGTTGGGAATTCATCTCTGAAAATAAGACGGAGTGTCAGATCATTCGTTTAAGAAAAAAAACAAGTAGCGGTTTGTCGAGGAGGGATTTTGGCCATTACTTATCAGACATGATTTTAGTTAATTGAGTAGTTAGAGTCATAATAAAATGAAACAATTAATTCTAGTAAGTAGCTAAAATATACAACGAGCACATTTATTTGAAATACCTCACAAAATCTCATGCACCTTTAAAAAAAATGTTTTCAGTGTATTATCGTCTCTTCTTGAGATATCGTTCTCTCGCGTATGAGTGCTCGCGATGGAGTTCGATAACCTCGTCCTCGTTTCTCACCCCTTTCGGCAATATGTGTCGAGGGACGGCCACTCGCATCTCGGCATTCGTCTCTGGAGCCGAGGATCGTCTAGCTCATACGAAACATTATATTCTGCCAGCTGCAATATCCTCGTTCACCCTCTGTAGATATTGTTTTGCTCGTTTCACCTGACGATTCGTTTTGGCTTGGTGACGCTCGAGGTGAGCCAGGAGGTGCTCCACCTGCCCTTGTATTTCTCTTGCCGGATTCCTTCCGGGCTCCCTTTTGATGGCAACATATGAGAGGTCCACTTCATTAGAGTCGCCTTGCACGCCACATCGGGTTTCACGAACTGTGGAGATGGAGAAGCCTGCATCCCACATCGCCTGCCTACATTTGGCAGCCGAGTGGGCGGGAACCGAGCTATGACTCTGGAAGTGTCGATCCACGAGTCCTCTAGAAGTTATAAAGTTATCATTTTTTGAAATTTCAGTAGCGGAATTATTATTTCGGGTTGAAGTACTCCGGATCTGGCCGATGATGCGATTTATACGGTCGTTACGTCGTAGTCTAAGCCTATAGGTTCGTTCATTTAGCAGGTTTCGCGATTCTCACAACTCGTTGACAGTGGCCCAGAGCTTTGTCGAATACTCACAACATACGATATCGTGGGGTCTATTTTAATCTCGTGAATATATAGTCTTTGTGGAATTTAGGATGGAGCGTCGGTTGGCAATTTGGCATTCGCAGCTAAACCACTGCTCGCTATGTTCTAACAAATCTTTAATCACGCTTAGGTGGCCATAATCGCCATCGCTTATCCCTCTAAACATAGTATACTCATATCTATCCTAAATTTTTAGAGGCATTTAAAGTGAAAATTACATTATACGTTATACCCGAGAGTACTTAGTCGTAGATGCTGATTTTTCTCATGTTGTTACTGACTATAAACTATGGGAACTGCATCCATACGTTGATCCGATTTCTTTTAATAACCGCCATTTACTCGTAGGGATGGTCTTACTCTTAGCTTTGATTAATTTAAGGATCCCTTGATTCGTTTATTATGGTTCAGCTTATTTCTAATCATCATTGGATTATTTATCAAACTCCAGTTCATTTCCCAATAGTTACTAAATTATTTGTTTATCAAACTTTAGTTTATTTCCAATAATTGCCAAATTATATATTTATTTAAATTTCAGTTTGTTCTAATAATTACTAATTTATTTATTTATTGCATTTTAGTTATTTTACAATGGTTACGAAATCGTTTGCTAATTTAATTTCGGTTTGTTTCTACTAATTACTAAATTATTCATTCATTAACTTCCAATTTAGTCGTAATAAGTACCAAATTATTTGAGGTGATATCTAAAGTCTTATATCGATACTTTAAGCAAAAACCTCCAATCGTCGGAGTTCAGTCTACCCGTACTCCTCAATAAACCCCTAAATCATTCGAATCCAACCGATGCTCGTATTCCCAGGTAGGATCATTATTTGACGTTATAATTTATCAAAATTTTATTCACTCGGTATATAAACAATAGGTTATCGCTGTTTCCTCATGATCTTTAGAATCAACTCCTACAGTATTATAGATAGTTAAGATTTAGTTCATGCGATTTTATAATTGCTAAGATTAACTTCATATGATTAAATAAATGCTGAGATTCAATTTATACGATTAAATAAATGTAAAAGTTAAATTCCTACAATTAGATAAATGCTAAAATTAAATTCATATGATTAAATAAATGCTAAGGTGCAATGTATACGACTAGATAAATATTAAAATTCAATTCATGCGACTATACAAATGTTAAAATTATATTCATACGATTAATTAATAGCTAAAACACAATTTATACGATTATACAAAGGTTACAATTAAATTCATAAGATTAAATAAATGTTAAGCCTAAATTCTTACGGTTAAATAATTGTTAAGATTAAATTCTTACGGTTCAATAAATGTTAGGCTGAAGATTCATTCATTTACCCAAATAACGTATTGCAACTATTCATAGCTATTAGGTTTGATCACTTATACCACCGGTTTAGTATTTAACATGTAATAATAAATTACTTTGATAGTCCCTTCCCGTCATGGGACATAAGAACAAAATAGAAAATAGCGAAACATCGAGTTTTCAAATTTAATCGCTCATTTGGTAATCTCATCGAATTCGCTCAGTAAACTCTTGACCTCCGACAACGACTTGTGAGTTCATATCTAAGTTATTTGATTACGTCGATCGTGATTGTCACTAGAAATTAATAATTGACCGAATTGGTAAGGCTATCATACATATTCCTTCCAATAATGGTGATTATTTCAAAAATGAACGAGTACGAAAACGGAATGTTATATTGCATATGATCGACTTATGTATCGGACAAACGTTAAACTGTCACTACTATCTGGTCGGGTTCATCCACGTCATCCTCCGAGAATGGTTTAAGGGTTGGTTATATTTCTGCTAGGTCTCAACAAAAAAAATAATCAAACGATAATGTTAGATAAGGTTAAAATTTACCTAATCGGGAGTGTCCACTGGTACCGGCGATGTCGGGTTCCTCGAAGTTCTGTCGTTTTGGCGAGAGGTGTTCAATTTTCCGAGACATTTTCTGATCTATCGAATGTAATTATCAGATCTCAGTCGACCTAGTTCTTTTCAGAATGTGTGCGGACAATTGTCGAACTTTGTGTCTAGCACACACCCTCTTGAAAATTATTGGTTCTTCTCTCACCGTGTCGTTGATCGTTAGGCACACTCCTTATCGATCGCGTGAATTTGTTTATCGTGATATTTCGTTAAATGTCACCCTCCATTTACTCTTGTGGTCATGTATATATGAATCCGGAGCTTTTATTAATTCGACAAATGTCTATGAACAAAAATCGATTGTCGAGAATTTTCTTATTTCAATTGTTCCAACCTGTTCTGTTTATATGATAAGTGCTTTATTACGTTTTATGCATAGGTTACATCTATTCCTATTCGGTGATATTGGAACCTGACCCTCCCGCAGTGGATCGACTATCTCTCTATTAAATTCGGAATGGTTGTAAAAATTGATTGGCGTCTAATAAATGCGATTGTGGGCTTCTTGCTATTCATAGCTACAAATGCCTCATATGCTCTGTCTCTGATCCAGCCTATTGTGACTAGAGTATATTTTATTTTTACGTAATTTATACATCGTATTTATTATAGCCTAGGTTTTGAATGAATTGTATTCTAAGACGAGATGATCTCGACTATTTACTTGGTGATCGATTTGCAAAATTTTTCAATTGTTTCAGATTATTTATTTATCCTAAGGCGAGAATTTTGGGGTAATTGTTTTCAGGTTGGATTATTCTAGATTTTGATTAATCATTGATAGGTTTGCAAGAATTTTTAGTAATCGTTTTCAGATTAATTTGTTCTAACGCAAGATTTTTAATTATTTATTTTCAGACGAATTTATTTCAATACAAGGTTTCAATTAACTACTTTCAGATTAATCTCGTTTAAGCTTTGGATTTATTGTTGCCAGATTTATTCATTCTAATGTAAGATTTATGTCAATTATTCAGGTAAGAATTTGAATATTCCCTCTATGATTTGCTTATTTCAATGCGAGATCCGACTATTTATTCTATGCCTATTTTATTCCCATGGATTTTGGTGTATTAAATTTTCTAAGTTTGCCATAATTTAATTCGCACAATTGATGGAAATATATTTTACGTCTTTATTTTGTTGTCTTGTTATATTAAAAATCGATTTAATTCAACATGGGTCTTTTAACTATTTATTTTATGAATTAGTCTGCATGATTTTTGCGTCGTCGCTTGATCACCTTTGTTTTTGGGAAACTATTTTGTCGATCCAGTTGACCCGTTTATTAATTTCGCATAGACTATGGTAAATCTCCCTTACGAGTGGTATTAATCTTAAAATTTTTACTGATGTTACTCCTATATTTCGGTGTGTCAGTTCAATCCCGGCACTCATTTAACGATTTTAGTAAATTTATTAAAAGTCTGGTTCCATCTTTCTATCGGAGTATCTCGAAGTTTAGTTTATTTAGCTGCCAAATTTTTAAGAGCTCATCTTTAGGTTATTATAAGTTGGGATTTTAGTCTGGTTGTACACTTATATGTCTTGATTGGCTTTATTTACAAAGAGGGAACCTCCTTTATATCGTGGAGTACGTCACTTTCGTTTCATTAATAAGTTTTCTCCTCGACGAAGTTTTCACTAGTTTACTTTTACTAAAATTCTTAATAATTATATTACGTTGGTTAATTTCATTAATAATCTTTAATAGTTGAGAGAGATTCGAACATTCTCTCACTCACATCGTAGTATGTTAGCTTGACGAAAATTGATTCGATTTCGAGTAACGGAAAAACTGATTTACGATTAAAATTATGTAAAAATGAATCGGTATATATACCTATTCTACGACCCTAACCTTGCGTGTTCTTTTTGATTTAGTAAAACAAAATTTGACCTTGGGGTTTTCTGGTATATTCTAATCTTAATTTTTATTATTTTGAAATTTTATTTGACAATTTTTCTTTTAAATTTTTTATTGAATTATTTCTAATTCAAATTCTTTGAATTTTATTTCAATTTCATGAAATTTCGCATTTTTTGATAAATTGTCAAATTTCGGTCAAATTGTTGGGTTTTCGTGTTATGTCTATGTTTATTTCGTGCGGATCTTGTTGCACTTTGTTATTATTTTAATTTATTTTTGTGTTTATAATTTTATATCTAATTGTTTTCTTTCTCGCATTTTGGTAGGGTTAATTGGTGTTTTAATAGGTTCGATTTTAAATCTGCATGTTATGCTTCCATGTGTGCTACCGATTCATTTAAACATTTTCAAGGCCGCTTGTGTTCTGGCCCAACACACGCATCTGCCTTGGCATAAAAATGAAAGCAAAAAAGAAGTAATTAGAGATTCCAAAGAGAGCTACAACTCTGCATTGCAATATTAAAGCCTGAATGATGTTGACATGGACAACCTTGATTACCTTTCTAAAAAAATTAGCATCATAGACATTGACAATTTATAATTCTCAGTTTCATATTAGCCTATATAAAAATATATTAATCATTATTATTCTAAATATTGAATCATTTGTAATTATTGTGGAGAATTGCTGGGTAAAAGCAAATATATTAAATGGAATCGAAACTTCATATAATAAATCACAGATTATCATTGGAATTACGGCAGAGGAGAACTGTGAGTACAAACAAGCCAGAAATGTTAGGATAAGGACAAATGTTAACAAAGGAAAAGATTTGTTAAATATTCTTTCTGACGTTCCCACTGAATATTTGTTATATGCAGCGAATATTTTTCATTTTGATAACCAATCTAAGATTGAAAGACTAGTCCAAATGGTGAGCTATACTGATGTGAAGATTGCGGCTGGGAGCGTGAGACTCGAAGATGGGAAATATTCCAACGGATGTTATCAAATGGGAATGAAAATGTATACATTGAAACTCATCGAAGGTTTTGATATGTCGTTTAATTCATGTTTATATTGTGATTATTCTCCGGCACCTTTTGTCACTCGAACGTCATTTTTAAAGCATTTGCTAGAAAATAAAATAGACACCCTAATCTCAATGATAAACCTAGAAATATTTACAGATTTGCTTATCAGTGAAAGTGGTCAAAGTTTTGTCTGTCCGGATGTGATGTTTCATTCCAAGCCATATGATCTATCAGAGGTTTCACACAATTCTCTCTTGCCCTACGTTATAAAGCATGAATTAAATAGAATAATATTCTCAAATGGGAAGAAAAATGAATTTAGTTGTTCAGAAGCCAAAATGTCTTGCTACAAAGAAAAGGGAATAATGGTACCTCTTTGTTGTTTGAAGGAATTAAGTGATTCTTTAAAGTTCATGAATGAATTATTAATGAAACAAAATGTAACATTCGAGGTTTTAGAAGGAACGGTGATGGGAGGTTTGAAATACAATAACATTTTATTTTGGGAAAGAGATGCGGACACAAATTTTAGAGTACAAGACATTGATAGGTTGGAAGGAAAACTGAGTAAGGTTTTCATAATTTTATATTTAAATTCGAATGCTATCCAGTATCACATATGCAGGAAATTGCTTTCCATTTAAATTACAAGGCCAATCTAAATTATTTACAGTATTTAAATTAATTCGTATTATAAATACACTGTAATATATTGTATAGTAAACACTATATAGGTGTATGTTGGTGAAATTTCGATTTTATAATGCAAGAAGCTTTGTACAAAGATTAATGCATCCGGATCCATTTGCACTCAGATTTTTACAGTTTCTGTCTTTGATAATGAGCAAACGCTAAAAGTTGTCCATAATAACTCATTTGGTCTACTTTGCAATTAAAAGTTCTATAATATTAAAAGTGAACTTTTAGCCTTTACTGATATCTAATTAATAGATAATATATAATTAATATTAGAACTCAAAATAATACATCAAAATAAATGTTTTATTTAACCTTTGAGAAGGCACGCATTTTATTTTAACACGAGCGAGCGCGCGCCGTAAAATTTCGTCAAACAGTTTGTAACAAATATTCACTTATTTAATGATAACATAGTTTGGTAATTATTAATAATTAAAAAAATTTGTTCGCCGTAAATTTTAAAGCTGCACGCCCGCTGTAAGGTTAAATATAGATTTGATTATTTTTATTATTATTATTATTATTATTATTATTATTATTATTATTATCATTATTATTTATCATATTCTTCAACAGATGAAATTCGTTCAAAAGGTTATTCGATGACATTATCTTATGAATGTCCTTTCAAACGAGACCATGAAAAATGCAGACATTCTGGCTGGCATGGTTCAATCTATTACGCTTTCAAAACTTCAAATTGGAGAACAGAAATGTATGGAGTGACTTATATTTTAAGTGATTTCAGAGGCAAGTTGAGAAATCCAACCAAAATGAAAATAGATGATGAATGGTATATTACTTATACCAATCCAGCTTTGTATGGTCGTAATATTTATGGTTGGGATGTCTTTCAGCACATAGAACACAATTCTGCATTGGGAATATCACAAAAAGAATTTTCAAAATTATTTAATGGATATTTTGCCAAATGTCCGAGACCCGGATTTCACGGTTGCTTAGACAATTTTGCAGGCGAGGGAAATCTTCAATTTTTAGACATTTATATTTAAATATTTTAACTATTTTGTCGTTGATAAAAAATTCTACGTTTAGGTTGCAAGAAATCGATTTTTATAAAATAAAAAATTATTATTATTTATATTTGTTATTTTTTATTATATTACCACAGTTCTTATTTATTTAAAATTCATAATTAAAATTAAATATAATTTAAAAAAACTACATTTCATACGAATCTTAATGAAAAGGTAAAAAATTTATTTCAGTCTTTTTAAAATTATTGTCCAAGCTCCGTTTAGAAGCTTTTAAGCTCTTCACGAACTGCTGCAAAATATTCTTTTATTTATAAATTTTGAGAAACTTTTATATAAAACTGCATTTTGCTCAACTGTCATTAAAACAAGAGAACCTCTCCTATAAAAACAGAACTTCGTAGCAATATTATATTGTAAAGGGCTGTTTTTACTTTGAAATATAATAACTTAAAATGTCATCTTAGTTCTTAATTTTGAATGCCGCTATTCGAAAATGGTAAAATATTAGTTTATTCTTGCCAAAGTGATCATTTATATCAATTATATCGTCTTTCTTTCAACGGGAAATTCTTTTCTTACAACAAAATTTTCTCATTGTTCTTTATGGTGAGTGTCTTCCTTTCCTAGAGATCTCTATATGGCTTGAAAATACTCATTTCACTTCTTTTATAAAATCTGTTTTTTTCTGGTCTTAAAACACATAGTAATACCTTAGCCTGCCTTGATTTCTTGATTTTAATTTTAATACTTTTGACACTCATTTTGTTGATATTGTCCTTAGTCATCGTTTTCCCTAGGCTGTCATTGAATTTTCATGATCCATCATACACCATAAAAGGCCTTGTATACTTTTCTTGAAAGAATATCTGCATTAGAATGAGTACTCTCTTTTCTAAATTCCCTTTCTGGTATTATCGTAGACACCTTTTAAATGATATAGTGCTGGGTTATTATTATTAAACGTCGGTTTCTTCTGACTCCTCGTGTCCTTTTCGAATCAAATAAGCAAACCCAACACAGAATAATTTTATTTGAACTTTACCACAGTTACAACTCAATCCGATTTATTTCAATGTTTTGTAATTACAATTTCACTGATCTATTTGCACCCTTCAACCACCATATAAATTTGATTTTCTAAAGGTAGGTTATCCAATGGATAATCACCCTTTCTGATAGATAAGGTTTGACTTTACTTGGGTTTAGATTCTTTTACTGACCTGACTACACTACTCGTTTGCTTCAACCTCTGCCATTTCGTGTTTTTCCCTTTTCCTTTTATAATCCTGCTCAGACGGTTTTCAGACAATTGTCAACAACATTTGCTACATTTTTAAAGTATTAAAAATAATTACTTGCCACAGACCACCTTAGCCGACATTTGTCAATAACGTTTGCTACATTACTAAATTACCAATTAGGAAATAATTACCTCTCCATAGATCAGTGGCGCCCATTTTAAATTGTTTAGGCCAATTTACCCTTCTATATTATTCTGTCTACACGCCGGGTTTTCCTCATCTCTCACCTCATTGAACCGGTTAAAAAGAAAACAAAACGTAGTCTACTACTGAGAATGTTTTCCTATAAGATCCTCATTTTTTATTATTCTCTATAATTTTGAATTTTAGTAATTAAAACTGTCCATTTGGTTGGAATCTATTTGAAAAACTCTACCCCCTGGGTTCCGGTCAAGTGAGCGAACATCGTAATTCAATGGATAAGCATTAACTCCAATCATGGATATTCAAGGTAGTGTAACGTTCATTGGAGGAAAAATTATGGTTGAAATTGTAGCAACCGTATCAATAAAAAGTGTATATAAGTAATTAAAACACCTACGGTTCCATAAAAATAATTCGGAATTCCTAAACATAATTCAAAAATTACTCAGAATACTTAAAGGTTCCTAAATTAATTTAAAATTAATATACCTAAAAATTCATAAAAACATAGTTCTAAGTAATTAAAATATCTAAAGATTTCGTAAAATAATTCGAAATGATCATCATACCAAAAGATTTCATACAACTAATTGAAATAACCATGATACCTAAAGATTTCGTGAAACGATTCAAAAATAATTAAAATTCCTAAACGTTTCATAAAATAATTCAAATGAGTTAATGATGCCAAATAATTTCTTTAGATGATTCAAATAATTAAACATTTCCTAGAATAATTCAAAATAATTAAAAATAATTAAAATAATTCAAATAATTTCATAAAATAATTCAAATAAGTTAAAGATACCTAATAATTTCTTAAAATGATTCAAATGATTAAACATTTCCTAAAATAATTCAAAAACAATTAAAAATAAAATAATTCATATAATTAGAATTTCTCAAATCCACTAATTAAAATACTTAGTAAGTCATGAACCTAATACAAAGTGATTAAGATTAGGAACCATAAAATTTATAATGTCGGGAGTTGAATAAACACAAATTAAAATCACTGTTCATTAAAAGGATTATGTTCATTACACTTGGGTTACTCCATCCTATCTTGGTTATTGGACTTGGCATAATTGGGTGGATGTTGTAAGAGTCCTCACCTACGGCTTATATCGGTTTAATAGTAAAGTTATGAGAAAAGAAAATTATAATTTACTAGTGGGTTTCTGGGTGTTGATATTTTGAAACTATATGGTTGTTACCCAGACAACCCCATACAAATATTTCTTTTGCTTACCACTCGGCACCCGTTGCTAAGCAACGTTGGAACTGTGTTCGAGTGGGTAGATCGTCCGCAAAAAGTGAGCGCTATTGCTAATGCTATAATTGACCGAACGATCCATGGGTCCAACGAGCTGTCGATAGAAGACCTGTGCTCGCTTTTGATTCTTAGGTCCCATTTTTCTCCTATCTCTTTCAAAGGTTAACCTATACTCTCATATCATTCATTGTTATGTCCATTCCCATAGTCCTTCTTATCGTCGTCCGTGACACTAGCTCTCTTACTCTTATCCCTATTATAACTACAATGTTCCCTATTATTATTACTAACATTATCATTGTTGCTATTATATGTATTACCTTTATTAATTGTTGCTACTATTTCCTATATTATTATTTTTGTTACTATAACTACCATTATATTTATTGTTATTACTACTATGATTATTACTACTATTATTATTATCATAATTATTATCATCATTACTACTAATACCATGATTATTATTATTATTATTATTATTATTATTATTATTATTATTATTATTATTATTATTATTATTATTATTATTATTATTATTATTATTATTATTATTATTATTATTATTATTATTATTATTATCCTTATTTTACGGTTTTATATTTTCATCGATTCGGAAAATTTGAGCAGCGTTCCGCCCTTATTTTACGCGTTCCACTTTTACTTTACTATTTTCAATAAGTATTTTCATCAATTCGGAAAATTTGGGCAGCGATCCGCTCTTATTTTACAGTTTCATTTTTTCTTTACTATTTTTGTTAAGTATTTGAGTTAATTCGGAAAATTTGAGCAGCATTCTGCCCTTATTTTTCAGTTTCATGATAATCTTATACCAACCGTTGAGTCGCATTTCACTTTTATTTTTCTATTTTTTATAAGTATTTTAATTGATTCGGAAAATTTGAGCAACGTTCCGCCTTATTTTACAGTTTTTTATGATAAGTGTTTTAACTATTTCCAAAAATTTGCGCAGCGTTCTGCCCATATTTTCCGTTTCAATTTAACATCATTTATTTAATTCTTATTTAAAAACATTATTTTTCATTATTTTGGTCGTTCGGATTAATCTTTTTCCGATGGCTATTCATTTTAACTGTTGCAACGATTTTGCAATTTTCCCCGCTACCCATTCCCTCTCTTTGTCCTTAAGATCTATGTATGTTCATATTATTTTTAATGAGTGCCCACTGGACTACTTGGTTTTAGATATTTTGAGCCGATTGCTGTTAAAAATTTATGTTAATTTTACAGGAAACGGATGATGAAGGAGCAGCCAAAGGACTACTCATTTACCCTCCAAGTTTCGCTATCTACGGATAATATTGACGTTCCAACTCCTGCGTTCTGCACGCCGGAGCCTTCACGGGCGCAGATCATTGGCGATATTCCACGCACTTACATGATTCGAACAATATGTTTGATTTTAATAACTTGTGATGTGTCTTTGGCTGTGGGCCAGAAAAATTTCGACAATTTGAAAAATTAATTTATGCATTATAATAAATTATTAAAACCAAAATTAAATTACCAGATACATACATCAAATTAAAATTCATAAATATATCTTCGTAATAATCCATAAAAAATCGACCAATGAATCCATTATTCACACATAAATATATTAATCCAAAGTAAAAATCCATCAAATTAAAATTCATAAATATATCTTCGTAATAATCCATAAAACATCGATCAATGAATCCATTATTCACAGGTAAATATATTAATCCAAAATAAAACTGTTGAAATCAAGTGTCAAAGTACGACGGAAAATCAATACTGAAAATTAAGCTTAGATATTTGTCAAATCATATCAGTATATATACCTATAATTTGGCCTTAACCTTGCGTGTTAGTTTTAGTGCGATTAAACAAAATTCGACTTTGAAATTATTTGTGTTATCTAAATTAAATTTTTATTCATTTTTCTTAATTTAAATTAGTAATTTATTTTTAACATTTTTTAAATAAATTAATTCAACCAAAAAATATTTTATTTTTATTCATTTAATTCATTAATTTTACTTTTATATAAATGGTCATTTTACAGTCGAATTTTCTTGTTATTATGTTAGTTTTTATGTAAATTTCGTGCGGTTCTTGATGCATTTTGTATTTATTTTATTTTACTTTTATGTTTTTTATTTTATATTTATTTATATTCTCTCAGATTTTAAAGTGTTTATTTGGTGTTGTCTATTGTATTTTAAGTTATCTTGGTGCTGGGTTTTCGTGCTGTATTACTGATGCATTTAAACAATTCTCAAGGCTATTTGTGTGCTGGCCCAACATTACTTAATGGCTGTCCTTCTAACATGATGTCTTCACCTACGATCCTGGCCACTATATCCTTGTGCAGCGAGATTTGTTGTTGGTTCATTACAATATTTTCCTTTTCTATTTAAAGTTCTAACGGTCGAGTTGAATTATTACTATCCAATATATAGCTCGGGTGCCATCTACAGGCCGAGGATAAAATACACACGCCTGCTAGCAGTGAGTGTGTTGGACAGGTCACTGCGACGGGCATTACTAAGTGAATTTTCTACCCAATGTGAGTGCGTGTCCTCTGAATGATGTGTGCCTATCGTATACAGTCGTGCAGTGTCAGGCCTGAGATATTATCGATTCAGGCAAAGATGAAGGTCATAGTAGATGTGTGCAGTAAGTGTTCGAACTTTCTTGATTTTATCTTATTAATCACTTTTATCATTTCAGTTCATTTGCATTTCGTCCTAGCTAGATCACTCCACTACAGGTATCGTCTACAAAATTTTCCATACCTATGCTTTTCATCCCGCTGATCCTGTGAACTCGTAACCACGGATGCAAATAGATTTCATTTCACTTCCTTACATTTTCCTAATGAGAGGTGAGTTTTATTTGATCATTTTGGATGAAAATTTAGTTTTATAATTTGCAGATAAGCTGATATTAATCGATAATGCACTGTATTCAATACGGGCTCAAATAAGTTGAGATTTCATATGATTGAATATGGTCATGCCTGTGCAATTAGGAAGAGAATATCTCCAGTAATGCTTATCTAATGAATTTCAAGGTCGACTAAAGTTTATTGAATGGAAATATTGATACTGTGCGAGCCGACATAATCCCGAATTTAACCAATGTTTGGCAAGACGGAGAGGCCACAGGCTCGTATTCTCAAACCGTCAATTCATATTGCGTATCATATTGGATGTTGCGTCGAGTTTCTACGACTGGTACTCTATTTAATGGGAGTTTCTTCCCACCAAGAATTTTGATTTTTAACTCAATATATTTATCGAGACCTCTAGAACCTCTCAGGGGAATTTTATGTAAATCCGAAACCTATGTGCAGCATATTTATCGGAAGAGTGAGTAAATTTCTATAGACTCGATTCGACTTAAATAAATTATTTTATTAGTTTACTTCGACTTGTTTTATTTTAAATTAATCGGAATAAATGATTAATTCCTTTTAAAGTTTCTGTTTACTATACCATTAAAGTCAAATATTGAGTTAATTTTGTCATATATTTAAAGAATTTGATTAATCACGTACCAAGATTTAATTATTTTTAGGTAGAAAAACCTTACTAATTAATTGTTTGGGTCTATAAAATATGAACGCAAAGGGATATTTTCGATTGTTATTTGGGTTTGGTTGGAGGGATGGCGTAGGACTAGGAATGTACAAGATGGGGTATATTACATTTTTGTCTTACATGGGAAAATGTTTGATTTTCAACTACGGTTACGAAGTGTGGGATTTATTTCGTTTCAGTGATTTCACCATCTAACTCTTGTTAATTATATGGGTCTCCGTTTGCCAAATTGTTGCTGATTTCGACGAAGAGTTGCTTCCCTTATTTGATCTATCATTTGTGGTTAAGCAGTCGCGGATCTTCTGAATTTAAGTGGGGTTATGAGCTAATCCGCTTCTTGTGGTATAATTAGCTCTTGGTGGTTTGGAGTGCGATCACTAATTTAAATGTGGTCGCTAGTTATTTCCCGATTAAATTTCTCGATTTTCAAAAGTCGATTTTAGCGCTCGTCGTTAATAGGAAAAATTTTTCGTTAAGTAAGGATACATGATATCGACCTCACTAAATTCTTAATTACATTTTAAGGTTGTTGATTTATGATCGTCATATTAGAAATTTCTTACATCAATTTATTAAACTTTATTTACAAAGGATTTGAGTTATTTTATCGGAAGAGAGATTCACAACAACGATTTCATTTTATTTGAAATAAGCAAAACTCTCACTCACTTCGTAATAAAATTAAGACTGATTTTCAAGTTTCAAAAACTGATTTAACGATTTTTAAAAACGATTAAAATTATTTTTTGGCCCTAACCTTGCGTGTTCTTTTTGATTTAGTAAAACAAAATTCGACCTTGGAATTTTCTAGTGTATTCTAATCTTAATTTTTATTATTTTGCAATTTTATTTGATAATTTTTCTTTTGAAATTCTTATTGAATTATTTCTAATTCAAATTCTTTGATTTTTATTTCATTTTCATGAAATTTCACATTTTTTGTTAAATTATCAAATTTCGGTCAAATTTGTTAGGTTTTCGTGTTATGTTTATATTTATATCGTGCGGATCTTGTTGCTTTTTGTTAATATTTTAATTTATTTTTATGTTTATTATTTTATATTTAATTGTCTTCTTTCTCATATTTTATCTGGATTTATCTGGACAGCTGTCAGTGATTATGGAGGCCCAAAAGGAATTAGCGTTAAAAGATATCAGAAATTCTATTCGACATCAGTAAGTGTTATTGAATGATGGAGTATAACAAGGAAGCGCAATTGAAATCGACAAAACACAAAAAATAAAACAAGAAAAAATTGCAAAAGGACAAAGAAAGACAGAATGAAATTAAAGATAAATTTGAAATGGAGATCGATCTATTGTAAATTTGACAAAGGAATCAAACTGTTCGTTCCTGACGGAAAAGCATAGAAAATCAACACTTCGTTACACTGGCGTGTACAAGAGTTCTTAGTAGAAGGAATTGACTGTTCGAGTTACATGAAATTATTGTTTAAAATAAAAGGGGTAAAGTAACCAATTTAAATTCTTACTTTCCTGGGTGTCGGTCCTTCGCTCCATCGTGATCTCCTCTGTGGCTGTGGTGTGAGAGGGGTGGCCTCTAATTTGTGGATCATTTCGTCTATTTGAGTTCATTTAATTATCACTAGAAACTTTTTGACTTTTTGTCAATAATCTGTCTATTTATACCACACATACTGCTACCGTAGGTGGGCATGCATTATACCACTCGCTCTCTTAGTGACATTCTGGCAATTAAATAATGTTGTAAATTTTTCTCACCTCGCTTTCCGGCCAGTCTACATGTATTTGCAATCGATCGACGTCATATGTTTTCTCATGACGTGGCAATTTCCTGCCTTTCCTACTGATTTGAATCGAGATCGTTCATTGCCACGTTTACAATTTGTTCATAAATTTTATTGATTTGTACTATTGACTTTCATTCATTTAATCACTTCCACGCTGCTCCGTGATTGTTTCCTCATTGGGACTTGGATTTCGTTTTATTACCGAAAGTTTGAGGTTAGATAAATTTTGTATAATTGTATTAAATGAATTATTCCTGATTGTAGTTTATCATCTCATGAAACAGAAATTTATTTGTGATCCTGGTAGATTACAAATCCCAACAACTCCAAATGGTACCCAACTTGATTTTCCCCTACTCCTTTGGACGTCGCTCATTGTTGACTTGGGATTACCGCCTGATGTGCTCACTGTGATTAATATACTGCATGCATCGAATGTTCTATGGATTTTCATTGATTATTATTAACGTGAGTCTATAACTGGGCGATCGTCTATAAAGTTAATTTGGACGTAGTACACCTTTCACCTGGTCGTACTTGTATTTTATTTCTTACTTTATCTATCCCTAAACTGATTCTATTCTCTGGCGGTAAATTTGATTTATGTATGTTATTTTCAGGTGCGTAATTTTGTCGTATGCCAAAATGGTGTACTAGAAATCGTTAATAAATTTGGGGTTGATTTTTATGCGTACAATTCCTGCTTCTGACTTATGTAAATAATATTACCCTAATTACATTTTGTTACTTGGTCTGTTGGTCGGGTTATATTTTTAAAGGAGGCATTTGCGTGATGATTTATCTTTAACTTTGGATAATTTTACAAATCACTGTTGGAATATTAGAACAATAATCATAAGGTAAAACAGTTATAACGAAAATATTATCAACTAAAATAATAACACAATTTTTATTAAAAGTCAATTTGGCAATTTATTTACTATGACTAAATCTTTCGCAATAACGTTTAGGGTTGTATTATTATCGGGGGTCAAGTTAATCTATACTGTTTGCGTCGATTTCCGTAGCGCCGGCCTCTCGTCATCATCCTTATCTACGGTTTTAAGTTATACTAATTAGTTATTTGGGTGTAGTTAATCTCTTGGGCTTTCTCGTATGATATCGTGATTTTAATTTAAGATTTAGTTAGAGTAGTTTAGACATAACAATTATTTCCGAATTCTTTCCCAACTTCCTTCCCTTTGATTTGACCTTAGGATAGTTATGTTAATATTATGATTTTAAGAGTGCTCACCGAGCTACTCAATGTTTATGATTTTTAGCCGTTGTGTGCGATGACTTTAATTTGGTCGAAATTATAGGGAAATGAGTAGGGGAGGAGTAGCCAAAAGACTACTTCCCCTCCTCCCAATTTCCCCTATGACGGATATTATTGACGTTTAGTCCCTGCGTTATTCACGCCGGAACCTTCACGGGCACAGGCTATTGGCAGATAAACTGCACCTACAAAGCCTGAATTGTATGTTGATTTTACTTTCTTGTGGTGCGTGAGTGGTTGTGGTCCGGAAATATTTCGACATAAGCATTGTATAGTGAAAGTTTTATTCGCATATAATTCCGTTTGATAATTCATATTGCATATTCACCATTCATTAACGACACTATCATCCTTTCCCCACGCCGACGCCCAAACAGAGCTCTTACGAGGTTGTATGGAAGCGACGTGGAGAAAGTTTTCGAGCATTCCTCCACTCACATTGAAAGATTTTTGGTTTTCTATTAGTCAAGACTGAAACTGATTAGTTTTGCAAAAACTGCTTCAAGTTTATGAAAAACTGATTTTTCAGATTAAAAACTGATTAAAATTATGTACGTGTTAAATTTGATTTAGTAAAACAAAAATTGACCTTGTGATTTTCTAGTGTATTCTAATCTTAATTTTATTATTTTTATACTTTAATTTGACAATTTTATTTTTAACTTTATAATTGAATTGTTTCCAATTAAAATTATTTAGTTTTTTGTTACATTTTTGTCAAGTTTCGGTCTAATTTTTCTGTTCTCATGTTATTTTTGTATTTATTTTGTGCGGATCTTGTTGCACTTTGTTATTATTTTAATTTACTTTCGTGTTTCTTGATTTTATGTTTGATTGTTTTCTTTCTCATATATTTTTGCATGGTTAGTTGGTGTTTTATGGGTCCGATTTTAAATCTGCATGTTGTATTTGCGTGTGTATTACCGATTCATTTAAACAAATTCGTGTACTGGCCCAACAGTTCTAATGAACCACCAACTTGATTAATAGCATTATTTACAATATCTACATTATTTATAATATCTGCATTGTTTATAATATAAATGTCTACATTATTTATAATATCTACATTATTAATTGATTCGTCATCACTGATTTCGATGACTTCAATTTTTATAAGTTTATTTGGTATTTTAGATGTCCTTTGTTCAGCAGGTCTTTTATTTTTAATTATTTTTGTTGAGGGTATATTATTATTATTTATAATATTCATAATATTTACATTATTTTTATTACTGATACGAAACAGATCCTTTTTATTTATTTTAAATGAATCTAAATGGTCTTTGTGAATGTTAAAAAAAGCTTTATATTTTATTGACTGGGATGTTTGGCATACAGGGTAAATAAAAAAACCTGGTGCAAATTAATCTATAGACATAATATTGTTTCATTTTTTGGTGACATATTTCACCATGATTCTTTGATATCATGCAATATTTTGGGTACAATTTACCTTATAAAATAATAATAAATTAAATAAATTGTTTAAAAAATTAATATAATTATTTTACAATATTTCATAAAATTATCTTTCATTATTATACAAGTCTATAACATAAAGACTTGTATAATAATAAATGATAATTCTTATATAGTCAAATGTATTAGACATGGCTTTGCACTTGTTTTGCATAATTATTGCAACATTCGCGAATCATTCATTATTATGCAAGTTTATAACATAAAGACCTGTATATAAATAATAAATGTTTCCTATACTTAGATATAGATTTTCAAATTATAGGGTGAATAGCTGCATGTCACTGCAAACTAATATTATTATTATTAGCTACATGGTTACTGTAGATTATTATTATTATCATATAAAATAAATATTATTATCATATAAACTGAATATCATTTTCAAAATATTTCACTGCAGACTATTAATATTATTATTATTATGATTATCATATAAAATATTATTATTATTATCATATAAAATAAGTATTATTATCATATAAAATGAATATCGTTTCAATGCTTACTGTAGACTATTATTATTATTATTATTATTATTTTTTCTTATTATTAATAAAGAAGAGATATTCATTAACCTAAAATTTAATAAAAAAGACCTTTTATTATTCACAGAAATCATTCCCTAGAAATAGTTAATAATCAACTCTGCATGATTTCATAAAATCTTCATAAATTCTTCGCTATTAAATAATTTTCATAAAATCTTCAATAATCAACTTTTCATAAAATCTTCCACTTTTCATAATTTTCAAAAAAAAATAACTTCATTAGAATTTTATTTAAATTCGTTAAATTTTTAAAAATATAATTAATGTAAATTAACATATTTAAATAAAGTTAAAAAAAATAAATAAATTACTAACATATATCCGCATCAATATCATGATCAGATGAATCGTCATCATCAATAAAAGTGTGGGCATTATCTACTATATCATCCAAAATAATTATTGGGTAAGTTACCAGAATCATATCATCATCATCTAAAATGTTTTTTATATTTAGAAAATAAATAAATAATAAACTTACCGATAGATATAACCTCATTAACATCTTCATTAATAAAAGTGGGAGTATCTTCAATAATAATTGTTTCAACATTATTACGAGCTAAAAGAATATTAATAAAATAATTTAATGAACAAATAAATATTTACCAAAAACGTCATCCAAATCAAAAGATCCTCATTTTCGGTTACATCGAACCAGTCGAAATTTACTAAAAAAAATTAATATTAATAAATAATAAATAAAAATTACCAATGGATGAAGTCAGAAGACTTCTTAAAATATTATTTTGGTCTGCCATAGTGAAATTTTTGAATTAATTATGACCGATTTTGAATTTGCATATGTTTATAAAGAGAATGATATTTTCAGGATTTAGCCAATCACATTTTAGCAATACACACATATAGGTGAGAGAATTTTACTCATACAGCCTATATTGTGTAGGCATATTTTCTTAGTAAATCACAAACAAATAAAAGTGTTTATGTGTTTTGTTTGTAATTCACATACAAACAAACAAAAGTATGTATGCAATTTCTTTGTAAATTACATAGTCTTGAGTGTGTATGCATGTGTTCCATTTTACTAATCACGCACTTATCATGCACTGTCTTTGTAAATCATGTGATGATCATGCAGTGTTTTTGTAAATCACGCACTAATCATGCAATGGCTTTGTTAACATTAATTAAATATTAATTAAGCACATAATAATAATAATAATAATAATAATAATAATAATAATAAAACATAACAAAACATTAATACATTTATTAAACATCAAATCGCTTGAATAATAACCAAGCTAAACAATGTTGACCACATGTTAAGGTCCATGGATTTTGAAACATAGTTTTATTATACACAATAGGTTTACCCGTTTTTTGCAGTTGCAAAACCATTAAAGTCGAATAAAAGAAACCCATAGAATTAAATACAAATATCTTGTTGGTTTCATCGTCCACGAGATGAGACGATTGAGTAATGACAATTATGGCTTGATTATTACGTAAATATGTAATTTTATCTAGAGGAAAAACTCCTAAAACTTCATGTCCTAGTATTTGTTTTTCAATTTGATAGAACTGAACAGAACTACATCAATAATATTAATAATACATGAAAACTTACTCCATGACAAATTATCATAAATTATCTATACATTTTTACCAATATTTTCAAACTAGTAATGTTCGTTTAAACTAGTAATGTTTGAAGTCTGTTCAAACTAGTACTGTTCTGTTTGCAGTAATTTGATCCTCATTTTCAAATACTCCATATATTAAAACATCTACCGGTTCAGTTGTAGCTTTAGTAAACTTTATATCTAATCGTAAATTTCCATTTTGAGGTAAGTGAAACTGATTTAAATCAAGATCGGGTGCCAAAACAAATGTGAAGATTGAATATTTGCTTTAAAAATCGTCAAGAGTTATACCACAATTAAGGTTTTTATCCAAATAACCCATATTTCTCACTTTACTCTGTATATATGTAGCACAATAATTATCATTATCGAAATCCTGAGTATATTTTGTCTATAATCACTAGTTTTTGATAAAGTTAACGATGTTACACCAAGGGTTTTGAAAATTGAGCTCGATGTTAAGTATGATCCATTATATTGAGATTCCCTTTGAAATGTTACCAATATAAATGTTGGGCATTCTTCTATCTCCAAATATTTGTTCCTTATAGAAAGAAGCTCCACTTTTAGCCATAGTAAATTGAACAATTTCCATTGTTTTCAATGGATATATAGCATGCTTAGAATTAATCCCATTTGATGACCGTCTAATACAGAGGGATCAACAGAACACTTCTCACCAATAATTTTGCATCATCTAATTGAAGAATTGGGGCTGTGGTAGCACTTGTAATAGTGATAATGCAGACTCTGATCTTTTCAATCTAATGTGTACATTAGTTTGTATTAGTGCTTTGTGAATATATGTACTGTTATCTTCCTCAATCTTGCTATTATTAAATCCGAGAACTGCATCTTTAAAAAGTGTATGAAACAAGAAATTGTTTGGTATTACATCACTAGGTTCACCCAACGGTTTTCTATCTTTATCTACAACTTTGATTTGAACATTTAACAATGTATCGTTCAAATCAGTTTGGGAACTGTTAATATAGAATTCAATATCAGTTCTACTATCCATAATAGAATTCATCGGAAATACTTCTTCAAAGGCACCCATTTCAATTACTGCCTAGGGAGATGGTCTATCAAATAAACACAATTCAGATTTACCGCAAATCATTTTTGAAATTTAGTTCCATATCCTTTCCATTTGCTTGTTTATATGTTTATGATGTCTTTTACGTTTTTGAGTTGGTGCCGGTGTTAGTGCCGGTGCCTGTTTTTGAAACATACCCGCAACACCCGGTAAAACTTTCCCTAACTCAGATAATGCATTTGATTTCAAAGATGGTAATATTTTCTGCTTATTCATTTTCACATCTTTAGCGGTTTTCATACCAAGACTACCTATGCGTTTAAGAAAAAGAAGTGCAAATCTACCAAGAGTTCTCAACCATCCTGATCCGTACTTTTTACCAATGAAATATGGAAAATTCGCCACCACTTTGGCTACCACTATACATACAAATAATATTATTATTGGCCATCTAATTTACGAAAATGTAATGTCAAATGAGTTTTTGTATCTTTACTAAATTCAATAAATTTACCTCTATCATCACGAATATTTATTTCTTTATTGTTTATACATGATGTTGATACCAGTAAGTACATGAAATTATCGATATTTATATTGACAACTTCATCCTGGTCATGTTTATCAACCCAAACAGATTTCAATCGAGGAACCAAAGAATCACCAACAATTATAGGATCGATGATGTTAGTATATATGAACATTTGTCTATGAAGGTTTATTATTTTTGGTTTGCGTACACCAAATACACTTGCCCGATATGTTTGCTTATCTAATCTCAATGTAATATCCAAATTTGTATCAAATGTAACTTCACATATGTTATTATTCAGACTGAATTTGAATCCTCCATCTTTAACAATTTCAATAATTGAATGAAATATATTTATGTAACTTTTCAGGTGTTTCAATATATAAATCATTAGTAAACGTAAATGTATCTTCAACCTCATTAATATATGATACAGATATTTTGATGTGTTCATTTACAGGGCCGACATCAATAAAAGTTTTGAAACGTATTAGGTATTCAGTACTAGGGACTACAATGTTAAGCTTATCACTACCCATTCGATTGGCATCATCAATACTTTCACAATATATTGTATATGGACTAATATCACAACTAACATTCAATCCATCTTTGAAAAACATGCCACAATTTTCATCTAAAATTTGATTCGGAATATGACAATATCGTTCAATATTATTGTTTGAGAAAATACCACTTCATGTTTTGGGAACATGCTTTTTGTAATTGATTTTACATTGGCTATAAAATGGGAATGTATTGTACACAAATGTCAAGTCTTACAAAGCAACTTCTTAATTTCCATGTAAATAAATGGGATTTTGAAGATCAACCATAAATTTACTTGCTTGATTTTCCGGATGGATTAGTGGGCAACTATTGTTCGGTAAAATAGTTCTTTTGATGATATCCATGATAGTTTTTGATATCCTTACCATTTGACATAGTATTGTTTCTCCTTACCATTCTTTTAAGTTTTAATATTTTCTGAATTCTGAACACTGTAGGTTTTGAAATAACTTGTAATTCCTGTTCATAGAATTTCCCTTGTATTACATTGTTGTCACTGTCTTTAATAACATACATTACAGGACTCTGTTTAGTATTAATTTTAGTAAATCAAAATACCTCATCACTTCAATTACTATCGAAAGTGTTGATGAAAGGTGAAGCAGATATTTTACTAATTCTAACGTGATCACCAACTTTATATTTTGGTTTTGAAGATTTTACTACTTTTTTAGAACTCACTGGTGTTTTTAAGCTGATATCTACAAGTCTCAAACCATTCAGACCTCGATGTGATGAATTATTTTAACTAACAAGTATTTTCGGCAATAAATTAATTATATTTTATTAATTTGGTGCACGAAATATTTCTTCAATCTATCCCTCAATGTATTGAGAACGTACAGAGTAATGATTTATTTTGAAAGGATCCAGGATTTGCTTAAATTTACTATTGTAAAACTCCTTAATTATAATAATAATATTAATAATACCTAAATCGGTTTGAAAATTTTCAGGATGCCCTTCTATAAATAAAATATTGTTTGCTTTAGAGATTTCCTCTGCAGATTTTGTCTTTGTTGGTACACCGCGTGCAAAACGACTGAAAACATCAATACACGTTAACATATATTTAAAAGCCTTGTTAATCTTCGAATACGGTATCATCTCCGTCAAATCTATTTGCCATAAATCATTAATATCAAATGACTTATAAGCTCTTGTTGCAAATCTTTTCCGCATCGGTTTGTTTAAACTGTACGCAAGCTGATCTGACAACCACTTTTGAGTTTTCCTTTTTCGAATTTGGGACTCTTTTCTTTAACTTTGCCACTCCACCGAAACCTGCCTCGTCTTCTGGGTTCGTTTAAATCTTCTCCATTACAACAAGATGATTTAAATTTTAATTTGACATTAGATAATGATTGTTCTGTTGGGTTGTCGGTGAATTCGAATAGAAATTATTGTCAATCTGACTCCAAGCGTGCTTTAAACAACAGTAACGAACTCCAAACGATATAAACTTTATTGATAAATACACTTTATCTCCACTTTAAAATGACACAACGAATTATCAATCGATCAAACTTAGTGCTTATTGTGACCCTTCGGGAGGAATAGCACTTTTCGGATCAATTAGCTTTACAATCAACTGACTACTGCGGTGGGTCTCTGAGATCGGTAACTCTGATTTAGTTGCTTTGCTTTGCTTTGACCTCGCTTAATTTCTGTTTCAAATTTCTCTTTAATTCCTTTTGTTTTTCTTTGTCTTCTGAAATTCTTTGTCTCCTGCTAATTTCTTGTCTCTCGCTTTTTGTCTTTCGTAGTTTTGGCCTTTCGCAAGTTTTTCTCTTAGATTTTTTTGTGTTATTTTTTGTGTTGTTGATTTCAATTGCGCTTCATTTTTATACTCCATCATTCAATAACACTTACTGCTGTCGAATAGAATATCTTACGGCTAATTCATTTTGGACCACCATGATCGATGATAGCTGTCCAGATAAATCGTTTTTTGGAGATGCCCTTTCCCAGATTTTATCTTGAAAGGGCTTTTGAGATGATGTGCGAATTTTGTTTTTGTTTTGTTTTCCAAAATTTGCACTTGTTAATTATAAATGACCTTCTTTGATTTAATTGTCTGTTTTTATTGATTTTCTCTTATTCCTTTCTCGTTGTTCAACATTTCTTTTTCATTCTCTTTTTATGAGGCTCCAGAACCACATCTTAATCATTTCTCATTGTTTCACCCAATCATTTTACATTTTTATTAATTGTTTTATTTCATTATTTAGGTATCCTCAACAGTTCCATCATTTATTGTAAACCACCTAATAATGATATTGCTAATGGTAATATAACGCCAATAAAACCGCGTTGTAGTTTATATATGATTTTCTCATTTGCTTACGATTTTTATTATTTACTAGCGATAACAAAGGCTTACGATGTTAATTCAACACTAGTTTTTTAGATTTACTGATTTTAATTAGGGTTTTAATGATATCATCATCATCTTCATTAAAAATTAATTCTGTCATGGAAAATATAGAATACTGCCCAGCTCAGCAATTTAAAACAAAATATTTTAAATTGAAAACAAGTTTATTACCCAAAGTTGTTATCTGAAGGCAAGGAGATTCTGCTTCCCGTTTATGAGCTTTATCCTCCAGAAATTAGCTTGTTTTTCACGAGTTCATTTTTATTAAATATTAATTCGAATATTAAGAAGATAAGTTCCCAAAGCCGCTTTAAACAAGATTTATTTTAGCCTAATAGATGAATTGCAGAACACCAGTGTGAGGGATATAGAATTATAATAAAATTATATTATTAATAATAACAATAATAATACAAGTCAGAGAGAAATCTAAAATAAAAAGTAATTTATTTTGCAAATACCGTAAAATCTACATTTTTTGAAATTTTTGATTATTTGACATTTACAAAATATAAGCGCATTCAACCAAAAACACTATAAAAATGGAAAAAAATCATTTAATGGTGATTATAAAGCACCTAACGAAAATGTGACAAAAGAAATGAAGGGGGGGTATTTTATTGAATTTGTTTAAAAGATTATTAAAAAATGGTGGTGACTTAATTTACTGATTGAATAATTATGATTATTTTTAAATGTTCGAACACTTAATTTGGTGGGGCAAGGAGTCAGATTTCGAGACCTAAAATAACAGACTTCTTAATTCGAAGTAGTGAGTCGGAGAAAAAATAATATAGTGAAGAGTTTCTATAAACTAATTTCATTTTTTAAAGAAAATTGCGTAATTCTAATTCAGTTGAACGGAAAAGCAATGACGACTCTGTGGATTACAGCGTTAATGCGCTGTTGTGCAATGGTTTTCAACGTTTTACTACTTCAACATCATCCCAGTTCTAAATGGCAAAAATAATTATAACATATATTAATAAAATCGATCAAAGCATAAAAAAGCAAAAAGAAACATATATTGAATAAATAAAACTGCCAAAACCTTGCAAAATAAGATTTAGAAAAAACATAGGCAGAAGCTCCGACCAATAAACAAAATTGGGTTAAAAAGGGCTAAAAAGAATATTGAATAAAGAATAACAATAAAAATAAATTCGATAACATAAAAATATATAGCAAAAAATAAAGAAAAATGAATAAAAATTATGAAAATATTTTAAAATTAATAAAAATAATAAAAAGCCCATAAAATTGCGAAAAATCGCATATTGGTCGCACACGTGTATGAAACAACTATATAAGCAGTGACCAAATTCATTATTTTACATATTAAAACTCAAATCAACTTATACAAAAATTCAACTATTAACTCAATTTAATTTTACCTATAAAAATTTAGGGGCAGTGGGCTCTCTTTCACCCATCTCCCGAAAATTCGACCTAAAATCTATAATACAAATCGGCTAAACCTATCACACCGAGTAGTCCAGTGGGCACTCTTAAAATCTATTGTGAACACATATTTCTTAACATCAAATTCAAAAGGTCGGGAGGTGGAAACTCGAAATCGATGCAACTAGTTTAAATAAACTCATGAATAACATTCGGTACTATGATTGAAAATAAAGAGAGATACTCGCATCAATCCCAAAAACTGATAAACTATATAATTTTCAAGGTAGCAATAGCTGACCATAGTAAATTATTTACCATAAAATTGTGCTAGTGGAAAAACTTTAAAAATGATAGATAAAAACCTAATTAAATTAAATACTGGCTTAATAATATCCTTAAATAAAACGGAAAGAAACTAGCAGTAGCAGAATGCTAATAGCAAAGCAAGTCTAATGTTTTCGCTGAAATAAAATTTAATTGACAATAAACTAAAGTAGGGTAATTCGAATTAAAATACTTATAGTAAAGTTATGATAACCCTTTCACAGAGAAAAATAAATCCTAATATAAAAATAATATTTCAAACGGACAGTTAAAATTTAATCATAAAGAACTAGCTAATCAGTAAGCAAATACATCGAACCCAATATCTTTTCACAGAAAACAAGATACATAACATAACAATAACGATTGTTGATTAACAAGATTTTTACGATTAATTTCTTAATTGTCCTTTTCACATTTTATTTTTATATCAATGATCTTTTTCTCCATGAAAGGATATTCGTGTTTATTTATTTCTACTGATAATAAAAAAATTCTTTGTGATAGTATCTTAATTACTTACCCCAAAGACAAACATACGCGAAATCCAGAAATACAACTATTACAGCATATAAAAATCAAACGCTAGCAAAGGTGGCGTATCATAGAACTGATTGATCCGCTCTTTATTGAGAATTGATAGTGAACTTCTGCACAACAGTAAAATCCATTAGGAAATTGTGAATACTGTAAACCCAGAGTAGTAGAGGTTTGAGCACTGATTTGTGAGGAATGAATTACCAACTGGAGAGTAGAAATGAAAAGAGATCCACCATTCATGAACCAACTGAGAAGAGGAGGACGATAATGTACCTAGTTCGGATAAACTAAGGGATAAGAACCCAAAGAGAATACCATTCATCCTGTCGGCATAGCACTAAGAGAGACACAATAAATCCAAAAATAAATACTCTAAAATTGTTGACGTCAGAGAGAAATCTAAACAAAAATCGATCAAGTAAACCTTGTGGAACGAGAATTCTCACGCTCCATTGATAAAGTGAAAGGAAATTTCATAAGTTCGCACAAAAAATCCCTAATAGGCATATCAACCCAGCTAGATAATCGACCCTAAAAATATAATGGTTGATAATAAATAATTTTCCAACCAACCGTAACCAATATTAATCTGATAGAAACCCAGTAAATAGTGATTTACACCGGCAATTCAAACGTAATAAATAAGCAATTAATTACCCATAATAGGAATAAGTTCTACAATATTAAACAAAAAGAAAATAAAATTGGTAAAACGAATTACACTAAATTCTTAGAAAGTAAATAAACTATTGTTAATGGTGGAATAGATTAGTCGAGCGGCGCTGAGTCAAGATCATGAACGTATATATAGAGTTACAGATTTAGTAAGTTAAATAACATTGCCGACAAATGTCTAAACAACATCAATCGCACTCAGATTATAGGCGTGGAAGGAAGGAGCAGTTCGGAGATCGTTTCCAGGATCGCCAACCGCCTAATGAAGCGAGAATAGAAAGGAACTTCGTCGAGCAGAAACGAGGTAAATAACTCCCGTTTACAATGATAAATTTTTCTCTTATTGGTTATCATTTTTCACGCTGAATGACTGACGATGATAATAAAAATCACCTTGGTGACTATATAGGATTTTCGAACTAACCAATAATATGCCACTCGCACTATAACATTAATTAAAATGGTTATTTAAATCGCAGAGATCTGCACAGTGGATGGATCGACGATTCACGGGTCACTCTGCAAGTATCTGCTAGCTCAGCTGCGAAATCCCGGCAAGCTTTATGGGACCATGGCTACTCTCTGGCCACGTACGGCGAAACTAGTTTGCCCCGACGACCGGAATATCGTGGTGATGAAGTAGAGCTACCCAGTGTAGCTATCTAAAGGGATTCGGGTAGGAACCCGGCAGGCGAGAGCTAACGAGCCGAGTTCAACCTACCCGACTGGAAAACCTCGAGAAGAAGTATCATTGGAGAGCAAACATGACCAGGCGGCGATTAGCCCGCGTGAACGCTGACATTGCCAGTGGCCTGATCCCAAGTACAGACGGATTTGCTCCAGAATACGGAGTTTCATATGAGCTGGACGATCCTAGACTGATGGATATGGACGCCCCAACCAAGCTGATCTTGACTGATTGACTAATAGAGCCAGCACTTCGGAACCGGCTCGAACCGCGGCAGTTGGGGGATCACGCATATGCCAGACGACATCCTCAATGGAAACCGATGCATATTCTTCGCCGAAACAATCTGCCCGAGGGTCGACAATGAACCCAGAAGCACGACAGAAGTTATAATCACTGAATGTGTTTAAATTTGTTTTTGGCTGTTTTGATTTGTCCGTTTTGATGAAATAGAGTTATTATAATAATGAAACGCGATAATTAGTCTGTTTTGTTTTCTTTTGAGAAACACGATCTTATTCTAGAATTCTTAGGTAGTAAAGTAAAGTGCACTATAGAAATTCGGAGGAGTCTGTAGCGAGTTTTAATTATGACCAATTGACACAAAGAACTAGTCAACCTTATGACACGTTGTAAATGTTTGCTGAACCTAAGACTAATTTATTCAAAATACCTAAGTCATTTGGCGATTGAAATTAATTAACTAGTCGGACTACAAATAATACCGATGCTGTTTTATTGACGTAAAAAACCCAATATTTTTCGGTTTAGAGATGGAATCGATGAGAATTTTCAGTCGGGAACAGAGAGACATACGACGGGAAAACACGAACCTGCATATCCAACTTCTACAATTAAGCCGGGAAATCCAACGCCTCAAAGCCACCTAGGTGGAGCCGACGAAAATGAACGAGGTTTACCAGCGTCTCACCACAGCCCAATAGAGGTGGAAAGACGAATAGATACTCAACCAAGTCCAACAAACCCAAATTCGGGGCTTAGAGGTTGCTCTATCAGCGTGCCAAGAGGGGAGCGCGGTGACATATCCCCTGGTTTTCGCTCCGTTACAGTTAGCCTACCGCGATCAGAATCCACCAAACCACTCCAATAAACGCTATCAACCTCATGCAAGGCCATTTAGGACCGAAAGACTACGGCGGCGTGCTCAAGACGGAAATAAATAAATTAAGACTTTATGTTTTAACATAAAAATTTGTGTGGTATTAATCTAATAAATCTTTTAACTCCGAAAGCTTTACATGCATTAATATATGCAGCATAAGGATATATTTGATAATTATCTTTATAACTAAATGTCATTGGATCTAATGGATAAAATGTTGTATTTAATTGAACGCGTAATGATTTAAGTTCTTTTCAATCACTTAATGATTGAATGAATTTTGAATTCATATTTATCATATCATTTTTTTCATCTTTGTTCCAAAAATACATGATTTAAAATCATTGTTTTTTGTTAATAAAAGTTCAAATGGAACCATATATAATATTCGTTTATAACTATGTAAAAATCCAAAAATTGTTTTTAATGCATATGATCCTTCAAAACCTTTTGAATATATTTTTTCTCGAAGTTTATATCCACTATTATCATTAGTATCAGGAACCCAACCACATATTTGTCCGAATTCATTCTTAAAATCAGAATCTGTCATTACAAAATTTAATAATGATGAAATTGGTCCTGGACTTTCAATTCTTTTAACTTCAGAAGGACCTATTTTTATAGCAATATCATTAAATAGATTCAAGAACCAATTATATCTTACTGCAAATATATCAGCTTCAACATATCCAGTAATTTTTATTTTATAATATATTTCTGAATTACAAATATCTAGTGGATTTGATGATTGATTTATATTAAAATATATTTTTCCTGTTTTATTAACAGCTTGTGTACTTACAGTTGATTGAAAAACTTCAAGAACATCTTTCTTTCAAATATCATGATTAAAAATCAAAATTTTATCAAAATTAAATGATTAAATTTATTTATAATTATTTGAATTAATAATATTTCTAAAGAATTTTATTATATTTATCTTTAGTCATTAATTTCAAAGTTAAAAGTTTATTCATAATTTAATTAACTTGATTTCATGTATTATTATATCCTGCTTTTTTAGCAGCTAATAATTTTCCTAAAAATTAAATAATGTAATTGGATTATCAGTTAATATTATTCCAGTTGCTTTTTCGTTTTTTCAATTGGTTTTGGTTCATCTTTGATTTTTTTCTTTTAAAGCTTTTTGTTTTTCTTCTTATTTTTGTTTTCTTTCTTTTGAAATATTTTCGAATTCCTTTAAATCGTTTATCCGGATCCGTATCGATATCAGTAGATAGATATGTCACCGCTAGACCATGTCACCGCTGGACCACATACCCCCTCCCCCCCACCGGGGAAAATTTTTTTTTCTAAGTCCAAAAGTACAATATTTTTAAAAGTACAAATTTTTTTTAAACAAAGACAATGACTCATTCAAGGTCATTGGATGACTCATCATATTTTTTCAAGGTCATTGAAACAAAGACCATGACTCTTTCAAATTTTTTCCAATATTTTTTCTACGTTGAAAAGTACAAATTTTTTCAAGGTCATTTAAAAGTAGGTCAAGGTCATTCAAAAAAAAATTTTTTAATTTTTTCTATGTTGAAAAGTACATATTTTTTCAAGGTCATTCAAAAAATTTTGAAGGTCACTGAACTTTTTAATCATTTTTCAATTATATTATGTCTACTTACTTTTATAAGTAGTATATATTTTGTAAATATTTTTAAAAATATTATTTTTATTATTATTTTATAAATATTATTATTTTTATATAATAAAAAACCAAGACATACAGCAAAAACTTTTATTATAAAGAGATAATTCTACTATAGTAATATTGTCGAAAGGCTTTATTCAAAGCCCATTCCACATACTTCCGATATCGGGCAGCGCAGCAATGACATCATTCACCACATGGATATTCAGGTGCCATATCTTTTGACAAATTGTTTTTTTCGATATCCCATAGGAACTCGTCGATTACAGTATATATCCATATAGATGTATGATTGAATATCAAGTCTGGAATTATTGATGCTGGCTTATCCATGATTCCATGTATTTCTGGATAATAGAATTCCAGACGTTCTTTAATAACTTTAAAATAATCATCTAAAAACAAGTAATAATAATAATAGTAACAATAAATTACCATAATGTTTAATTTCATTCATAGCTTGAACTGCGCTTGGTACAACCATTTTAATGATAAAAATTGAAATAACAATTACTTTTATACTAATTTAGACACACACACACACAAATCTTTAGCTATAAACAATAAATATTAATTTATATAGATTTGAAAATGATTAAAGAAATTTTAATAATATTATTAGTTTTTAATATGGTCAACTCAATTGTTGTAATCGTTCAAGGTAAAAATTCAACAAGATGTGTATGTCCTGATACAGCAGTATTGATGGATATTTTGTATATGATAGATAGACCTAGATATTTGAAAACTCCAGTCAAAAGATTATCTGAAAGAATGAGTAATTTAGAATTCCGATTTGAACATACATATGAGACTTTAAAAAGAGCTAAAAACGAATTATATGATGATATTATATATCTAAATAAGACCATTGGTATTATCTAAAATGAATTAAGAAAATCAATATTAGAATTGAAACAAAATCGCAAACTTAATGAAAAAATGATGAATCAAGTTCAATATAGTATAAAATTTTATTCTAATAAAACAACTGATCAGTTCAATCGTATAATGAAATTACAACAACCAGTTAACAGTGGTGGCAACAACTTGAAAGAAGTCAACAGTGCCAACAAATCATCATTGCCATTTCCATTATATATTTTTACATATTTTCTTAGTATTGCATGATTCTGATTGGTCGAATATAGTATAAATAAGCTTACACTTTCAAATATTTTTATAAAATGCCGGAAACTAAATTTTTTATAACTTTGTAGAATGAGCTGGTATCTAATAATAGAGAAGAAGATGATATCATTAAAAACATAAAATTCATGGTAAACCGTACCGAGAAAATCGTTGAAGACATCCCATTTGATTATGAAAAAATTCTCAATTTGCCAACATTGGAGAGAAAAAAGGCATTCCAATCATTATTTAGTTACATGTTCGATGAAAATAATAAATGGATGCGAATAATAGTAGGATTAATGTATATGAAACACATGATATTAAAATCTGGGTCCGACTATGAAAATTATTTCCAATGGTCTATAGAGGTATATTACTTTATATTGTTATTAATTTATCATTATTTAGGTGATAGAAACAAAAATTGATCCGTAGGTAGATACAAACGGTGGATGGACAGCGATTATTCAAGTTGCCGCAGAAGCCAAACGCTCTGATATTTATATCGAAAATTGCAAATTTTTATTAAAACTATTTACTGGAGCATCTGTTTTGTATTTATGTAATAAAGTTTATCGTAGATTTTAATAAATATTTCTTTGTTATTATTAATAAAAAACTACATTTTTAAAGATTTATTGATTATTACATGTACATTGTTCATCTCCACAATATTCAATCATAATATTTTCTATAACATGGTCAATACAATTCTTAAATTCAGTAGTCTCATCTTTAATAATTTCGGTATTATCTTCAGTACCATTAATATTTTCTTCAGTATCTTCAGTATCATCAATAATTTCTTCAGAATCATTAATAATTTCAGTATCTCCATCATTAACAATTTCAGTATCTCCATCATTAACAATTTCAGTATCGTCACTCTGACATTCTGAACCCAATTCTTTACTCAATGCTTCAACTAGAGTCAACATATCTCTAATTTTTACACCGGTTATTTCTTCGATTTTATCAAACAAAATGTTTATTAAATATTCTAAACGAAATTAATTAATTATTTTATATTTTTATATTTTACCTTTTTCCGACATCATTTTAAAACTATTTTAAAACTACTTATAATTTTGTTTATAGAATAACAAAAAAACATTAATACATTTATTAAACACTATACATTAAAATAATTGTGAAAGTCTAGCAGTAACAATTTTCCAGATTGGAGAAAGCATATCATTTTGATCAGCTTTATACCCTTGGATTGCTATTGTTATATACCAGTTTTCCTGTTCTTTGAAACTTATTTCTGTAAATGCATCATAATATTTGGTATATTGACTGGTGAAGAAGGCATTTTCATTGCATTTTAAATTGGAATTGATCATTTTGAACGTATTATCAATATCCTTGATATTTAACATTGAGAGAATCCCAGCAAGAGATTGAAATTGAGTTTTATTGAGTTTGATTGGATTTGCCAATTGCATATTGATAGGCTCCTTTAAAAAATACATTTTATAATTGTGGAACATCTGAACTGGTTGGACACTTATCTTCTTGGTAATGTTTGATTTATGATCTCTATAAGGTGGTGACGCGCTTTTATACCCTTGACAGATACTGATTAACCAATCAGAATCATGCATGATCACAAAGACAATGCATGATAAGTGCATGATAAGTGCAAGTCAGGTGCGTGACTGGAAAACTGTATGTGAATTAACTCGTGGATTTTGTATATGATTTTACACACATCACATATATAAAATGCATTATTAATATCACGTGTTTATTATTATTATTACTATTATTATTGTTAACACCACTAAAATAAAACTAATACTACCAAAACATTTATTATTATTATTATTATTATTATTATTATTATTATTATTATTATTATTATTACTATTATTATTATTATTATTGTTACTATTATTAATACTATACTAATAAAATTATTATTATTATTATTATTATTGTTACAACAACCAAAATAAAACTATTACTACCAAAATACAAAACATTTATTATTATTACCAACACTAAAACTATCAAAACAAAACAAACAAAATTAAAATCCAAAACATTTATTTACTGAACAATTGGTATTTTGATGAATTCCTAACGGATTTCACCAGGCACCATTCCACATAGCACTGGTATCGAAAATCGCAGCAGCTACAACCCAGAATACAAGGGTATTCGGGTTCCATCTCCTTTGGTCTTCGGTCAAGCTTTATATCCTATAGAGCTTGATCTATTATGTTGAAAATCCATATGTTGGTTGTTCCATACACCAGATTTGGAATTATTGATTCTGGCTGGTCTTTGACTATTGCTCTGAGTTGAGGATAGAAAAAGAATAACCGTTCTAAGATCACGGCCTGATATTTATCTGGAAACAAAGATAATAATATTAATAAATTATAAATAATAAATTTACCGTAGTTTTCGATTTCTTTCTTGGTTAATTTCGTGCTCGTCATCATAATATTTTCCATTTTAAAAATGAAATAAAAGGAATAAGCAATTTGTTTTAATCAATTATTAGCCAATCAGATATCGACCAATCCGGTGATTTCATTTTGTATGTCACAAACAATATTTTTGTACTCTAGATTTCGCACCCCTAATATGACTATTTTGCCACTGGCAAACACGTTAACACACATTGGGTTGTATTTTAAAAGCCTCAGTGCAGGAAATAATTCTGGCTCGAACATACAAAGACATTTTGTTGACATGTTGTATAGATTGATAGATTGTTTGATATCCATGGTAACTGTAATTGACTGTATTTTAATTTCCTATATTCTGTATTGCAATTTATTGACATCTAAAGGTTTCTTGCATCCCATGATTCTGCATTTGCCTGATTTGAAAAATATTATAGGGTATTTTCCGCTTCTATCAACAATTTGCTGGGGTTTACCATTTGGAAACGTTATTTTTGATACATCGAAAGTTCCTTTATAATTTATATTTGATAACATAACTAAACAATGATGAAATATTAATCTATATATATGATTTTTAGAAAGAGTTCATTAAATCATATAATATAAATTAAAACCTATAATTATACAAATTAATAATGGAATTAAGAAATGATGCTGTATATCAAATCGTTGGCCCAAGTGGTAGTGGTAAAACTATGTTTGTGTGTAAATTACTGAAATCTAATTTATTTCAAACAAAATTCAACAAGATTTATTGGCATAAAGGTGCAGATGAAGAACATGGATTAACTCAAGATAATTTCTGTAAATTGAAAAACATGAAAATAGTAAAGGGTTTCGATAAAAACTGGTCAAGTCGTTTAAGGAAAGGTGATGTCATCATTATTGATGATTTGTATCAGGAAGCTAATAAAGAAAAGGATTTTAATAATTTATTCACAAAAATCAGTCGACATGTTGGTGTTACTGTGATCTTTATTACTCAAAATCTATTTCATCAGGGTGGTGCACATCGAACAAGGAATTTAAATGTTCAATATTTAGTTATTTTCAAGAATCCTAGAGATGCAACAGTTATTGATTTTCTTGCTCGACAAGCATACCCTAATAATAGTAATTTTCTCATCAGTGCATTTCAAGATGCTACAAAATCACCACATGGATATATATTTCTTGATTTCACACAACAATGCAATGATGATTTACGGGTAAAAACAGATATTTTCAATAAAGAAGGTGCCATGGTATATAAACAAAGTTGAAAACTTTAACATGTAAAAATGTTTATGAAATCCAGGCTTAAAAATATCCGAAAACTTAGACAGAGTATTAAAAAGAAGCGTGTTCCACCAAAAACTAGTTATACACCATCTAAAAAACTAATAACCGAGAATTACCCTGCAATGAATCTAATTTCGAAAAACATTATTAAAAAGAGTAAGAAACCAGTTAAAATTGTAAAAAATCATAGGAGTTTCCCATATTTTAATGCATTGTTAGAAGCATCGAGTATGAAAAGAATGTCTATTTTACAATCATTTCCAACTTTTGTTGTCGATGATCTACTCAAAATTCTATTAAACGTAGTCAGAGGTAAAATTAAAATTAGTAAATCTAAGAAACTAGTGTTGAATAAACATCGAAAACCTTTGTTATCGCTAGTAAATAATAAAAATAGTAAGCAAATGAGAAAAATCATATATAAACAACAAGGTCGTTTTATCGGAGCAATGCTACCATTAGCATTATCATTATTATCACAATAAACGATGGGGCAATCATTACCTAATGTTAAATTAAAATTTAAATCATCTTGTTGTAATGGAGAAGATTTGGACGAACCCAGAAGACGAGGCAGGTTTCGGTGGAGTGGCAAAGTTAAAGAAAAGACTCCCGAATTCGAAAAAGGAAACGCAAAAATGGTTGTCAGATCAGCTTGCGTACAGTTTAAACAAACCAATGCGGAAAAGATTTCCAACAAGAGCTTATAAGACATTCGGTATTAATGATTTATGGCAAATGGATTTGATAGAGATGATACCGTATTCGAAGATTAACAAGGGTTATAAATATATTTTAACATGTATTGATGTTTTCAGTTGTTTTTCCCGCGGTGTACCAACAAAGACAAAATCTGCAGAGGAAATATCTAAAGCAATTAATAAAATGTTTAAAAATGGACATCCAGACAATTTGCAAACCGATTTAGGTATTATTATTATTATTATTATTATTATTATTATTATTATTATTATTATTATTATTATTATTATTATTATTTTTATTATTATTTTAGTAGATTTGGACAATAATGACACCGTTCCTGAAGATGCCCTCAATTCTATGCAATTCTGTATTGATGATGCCCATATTTCTGTGCAAGACAAATTTATTGATGATGCCCACAATTATGCCCCCGTTTCTGGGGAAGATGATATTTCTATGGATGACACCGATGATACAGATGATACGAATAAATGTTAGTTTTTATTATTTTTTATAAATATTTTTAATAAAACGTTATTATTATTATTAACATTTATTATTATTTAATCCAAATGGATTAAATAAAAACAAATATTAATAATTTCAATAATTGATGAGAACTTATATTTATTGACGAAAAAATTGATGAAAACTTATATTTATTGATGAAAAAATTTATAATTGATGAAAACTTATATTTATTGACGAAAAAATTTATACTTGATGAAAACTTATATTTATTGATGAAAAAATTTAAAATTGATGAAAACATATATTTATTGATGAAAACTTATATTTATTGATGAAAACATATATTTATTGATGAAAACATATATTTATTGATGAAAACATATATTTATTGACGAAAACATATATTTATTGATGAAAACCTATATTTATAGATGAAAACTTATATTTATTGATGAAAAAATTTATAATTGATGAAAACTTATATTTATTGTTGAAAAAATTTATAATTGATGAAAACATATATTAATAATTTCAATAATTGATGAAAACATATATTTAAATTTTATATTTTTTAACAGGCAAATTATATCCAAAGTATTGCATCGCTTCAACATG
The DNA here is from genome assembly GCA_022537955.1 of Schmidtea mediterranea. Classification (NCBI taxonomy): domain Eukaryota; kingdom Metazoa; phylum Platyhelminthes; order Tricladida; family Dugesiidae; genus Schmidtea; species Schmidtea mediterranea. Next base: position 217,498,440 of record CM039679.1, on the reverse strand, counting down.
TCATTCTGTAGAATGTCATGCTGAAATGAAGCGATACTACTGTCAAAAATTCTATGGCATCAAGTTTTTCATATGCCCTAAATGCGAGACTGCCCAGGATATAAAATATTTAGCTTTTTATAAGGGGCACTCTACCCACTTAAATCAATTCACATTAAATAAAAAGACGCTTTTACGAAAAATCCTTAAACGTAAAAATAATAACAATAAAAGAAAAAATAATAACAATAATGACAATAATGACAATAATAATAATAATAATAATAATAATAATAAAAATAATATGTCGAGACGTAATAACAACAATAATACGTCGAAACATAATAATAATAATGATGTTAATAATAATAATATGTCGATGCGTAATAACAACAATAATACGTCGAAACATAATAAACGACCTGCTGCAGATATTCAGTGTGTTCCCTCTAAACTTAAAAGGGTTGAAACCATCATTAGCGATGATGAAGAAATCATCATTAGCGATGATAATAATCAAATAGGGGGTTCGATTAATATCGATAATGAACCTGAAATAAGGTCGGATTTAAATGGGAGTCATAAAAGTATTCGATTTGATGTAGAACATAAGAATCTAATACAAATCTCATTAACAAATAAAATAGTTAATAGATTAAAATATGAAATTAACCAAATGGGGTCGGTTAAATTACAATTCGCCATTCTTATCCAATTCAAAAAAGATGGTGAAATAAAAAACAACTTTTTCAGTAATAAGGCAGAACTTTTCTCTGATAATTTTCTGCTTGATGGTATTACTAAATTAAATAATAAAATAAAAGGATTCACATATTTAGGGAGCGGATGGCGGGTTGTTAAAATCAAAGAAATTGATTTTATATTAACAAAGTATTTCCCTATAAATAGACTAGCTGGCCATAGTTATATCCCAACACCGAGATCTTTATCTGGCAAAAAAGCTATAGTTAACGTTCAAAACAATAACCATCATTGTTTTATATATAGTATATTAGCCCTTTTAAAACGTAGTGTAGTACGCACCCATAGAAACAGAGTTTCTTCTTATGAGAATTATTTGGACGAATTAAATTTTGACCCCATTGACGATTGTCCTATAAGACTCTGTAATATTCCCAAGTTCGAAAGAAAGAATAAGGACTTAAAACTGGCTATAAATGTTTTGACTTTTAACGAAAAACCGTCTAAAACTATACCCCCCATCATCCGCATTTAGATATAATTCACCGGTCCAAGGTTACTGACGGTACACCTATTTATTTACTTCTTTTGGAGGACGGTGATAATTATCACTATACTGCAGTTTTTGATTTAGATAAATTAATGAACTGCCATGCGACTACATCTTGCAATGTGCAAATCTCTGTTGATTGGTGCCCCCATTGTCTTAACGGCTTTAGATAGAAACCCGCATTTGACGCCCATGTTGCCTTGTGTATTAAAAATCAAACAGGCACTACCCTTTATACTTTGCCTAAAAATAAATGTTTAAAATTTACAAATTTCGCAAAATCTATTACCCCGCCATTCGTAATTTATGCGGATTTTGAGTCAATTTTACCACTGGATATAAGGCATCATCAAATACATATGCCGATAGCAGCAGGTCTATTATTAATTAACAACTACACAAACACAAAACAATATTATAATTTTATTGGCGTTTTTAAAAAAGATTGATGAAATCGCTCTTTCGATTGTCTTGCCGTATTACGAGGTTCATTGTCAAAAACTTATATGACCACTATCTTTCAAGGAGAAACGAGAGTTCAAGGATTGTCGCACTTGTTATTTGTGTAAAAAGTTTATTAGGGATAAAGTTAAGGATCATTGTCATTTCTCAGGTAAGTATTTAGGGGCTGATTGTATGAAGTGTAATGTTTCTCGACGAATCCAGAAACAATTACCTGTGGTTTTTCATAATTTGAGGGGATATGATCTCCATCATATTTTAAAGTATGGTTTAAATAACTTTTCTTCTTGGGAATTAAATATTATTCCTACCACTACCGAAAAATTTATCTCCCTCATCGTATACATTAATAAATTGCCTGTTCGTTTTATAGACAGCATGCAATTTGTTAATTCATCTTTAGCAAAAGCGGTTAAGACACTTACTGATTTGCCTTTAACTGATTCTGTTTTTGATGGTGCAATTGTTAGAGCCAAGGCTATTTTCCCTTATGACTTTGCGAAATCTCTTGAGGTTCTCGAATCGACTACTGAATTACCTCCTATTTGGGGTTCTGTATCTGCTGATGAATACGCTACAGCCCAACAAATTTGGACACAGCAAAATTGCGAGACAATGCTAGATTACATGTTAACCTACTTAAAATTAGACGTATTCCTTCTTGCGGATTATTTTCAGCAATTTCGCGCAAAAGCAATTGCTTATAATACTCTAGAACCTCTTAATTTTTATGGAATTCCTGGTATGTCATGGGCTTCAGCTCTCATAATATTACAAGAACCCAAACAACTTTTGCAGGACATGGAAATGTTTAATTTCTACGAGGGAGGAATACGGGGTGGGTCATTATGTCGCAAGTTCTGAGGATACAGAACTCTTGTATATAGATATAAATAATTTGTATGGTTGGGCACTTAGCCAATATCTTCCGTATGCTGATTTTGTTTGGGTGTATGATGGTTTGGATAATGTTTTGAGTGAATGTGCAAATGTTGTGGATATCGAAATCTTTCCATATGGATATACTATGGAAGTTGATATCGAGATTCCAGATAATTTACATGATTTTTTGAATGATTTTCCGATTGGGCCGGAAAAGATGTGTCCACCGAGTTCTAAAGTAGAGAAGTTGATGCTCACGCATTGGCCTAAGAAGAACCATGTTCTTCATTGGCGACTTCTCAGGCTTTATCTTTCTCTCGGTGTGAAGGTTGTTAAAGTTCATCGCGCAATTAAATTCAAGCAAGCAACTATATTTCAAGCATACATAGACAAAAACACAAATTTAAGAGCTCAAAGTACTAGCGAGCTATATAGGGACTTGTTTAAACTTTATAATAATAGTTTGTACGGAAAGTCAGTAGAAAACCTTAAAAAACGGATGAATTTGAGGCTATGCAATGCTGATGAAAAGATGATTGTATATGCCTCAAAACCGACTTTCAGAAAATCTATCATAATTGATGATAATCTTATTGCTACTCATCTGAATAAGGATTCGATATGTTTAGACAGGCCTAGTTAAATCGGACAATCAGTTCTAGACCTGTCTAAACTTAGAATGTACGAACTACAATATAAAGAACTAGCAAAATATCGCAATGAATTTAATTGCGAAATAAATATCGTTGCTGGCGACACAGATTCGTTTTTCCTTGAGGTTAAGAACTGTAGGCTAGACACTCTTTTGCCGGCAATGATAAGAGACAGCCTTTTAGATACATCGAATTACGACCCAGCACATCCCTTATACTCGAGGAAATTAGATTCCGTTATCGGAAAATTTAAAGATGAAAGTAAAGGTCTCGGGTATAAGGAGTGGGTTTTCTTAAGATCCAAGTACTATAGTCTTTTAGGTACAAAAGATTCAATGAGAGCTAAGGGGGTGAAGTTGTTGGGGACAGAGATTGAGCACCAGTCATATTTAGACTGTTTTGAAAATGACACTATATTTACGGTGCCTCAAACTAGGATAGGGACGCGGAACCATCAATTATTCACTTTTAAAAATAATAAAATTGCGCTTACCAATAACGACGATAAGCGTAATTGGGTGGGTAAAAATTCCAGTCTTGCATTTGGGCACTATTTAGGAATTGATGCCATTGATAATGATCAAGTATCACAGAGCCCAAGCTATCAAAGTACTCACAGTCCAAGCTATGACAGCTCATGTTTCAGTAGAGACATCGATGATGTACTTTTATCAGACTAATTTTTTGAATAAAATGTATTTTACGATTTATTAGTTATTAATTTTATTTGAAAATTTGTGTTTTTATTGTTAATTACAATGTATTAATAACAATTTATTTAGAGTTTTTATTAATAATAATTTTTATGAAAAATGGGTCTAGAAAGAAAAATATTCTATGTTTTATTGATGAAAACGTATTTTAATAATAATGATTTTTATGAAAAAATGGGTCTAGAAAGAAAAATATTCTATGTTTTATTGATGAAAACGTATTTTAATAATAATGACTTTTATGAAAAAATGTGTCTAGAAAGAAAAATATTCTATGTTTTATTGATGAAAACGTATTTTAATAATAATGATTTTCGATGAAAAATTGATCGAGAAAGAAAAATATTCTATGTTTTATTGATAATAACGTATTTTGATAATAATTTATTTAGAGTTTTTTATTAGTACAATTAAATTAATAACTTTATTAGTATTAATCATATTTTATTCAGAGTTTTTATTAATAATAATTTTTTATTTTATGTTCAATGAAAAAATGGATGGAGAAAGAAAAATATTAGATGTTTTATTGATAAAAACGTATTTTATTAATAATGATTTTCGATGTATTTTTAATTTGTTTTTATATTGTTAATAATAATGTATTGTTTTATTTGTTTTTTAATTTATAATAATAATAATGTGTTTTATTGTTAATAATAATTTCATTTAGAGTATTTATTGTTAATAATGATAATAATTTTATTAGTATTAATAATAGTAATAATAAAACAATATTTTTTTATTAATTATAGTAATAATAATAATAATAATAATAATTTTATTAGTAATAATAATAGTAATAATAATAATAATAATAGTAATAAAATGATAATAATAATTAAAATAATATATATATATATATATATATACTATTTATAAAAGTAAGTAGTACAATAATAAAAATAATAATATTTTATAAAATAATAATAAAATTAAATTTACAAAATATATACTACTTATAAAAGTAAGTAGACATATTAAAATTGAAAAATGATTAAAAATCCGTTACCTTGAAAAATTTTTGAATGACCTTGACCTTTTTTTAAATGACTTTGAAAAAAATTTGTACTTTTCAACATAGAAAAAATTTTGAAAAAATTTCGAAATCAGAATCATGCAATACTAAGAAAATATGTAAAAATATATAATGGAAATGGCAATGATGATTTGTTGGCACTGTTGACTTCTTTCAAGTTGTTGCCACCACTGTTAACTGGTTGTTGTAATTTCATTATACGATTGAACTGATCAGTTGTTTTATTAGAATAAAATTTTATACTATATTGAACTTGATTCATCATTTTTTCATTAAGTTTGCGATTTTGTTTCAATTCTAATATTGATTTTCTTAATTCATTTTAGATAATACCAATGGTCTTATTTAGATATATAATATCATCATATAATTCGTTTTTAGCTCTTTTTAAAGTCTCATATGTATGTTCAAATCGGAATTCTAAATTACTCATTCTTTCAGATAATCTTTTGACTGGAGTTTTCAAATATCTAGGTCTATCTATCATATACAAAATATCCATCAATACTGCTGTATCAGGACATACACATCTTGTTGAATTTTTACCTTGAACGATTACAACAATTGAGTTGACCATATTAAAAACTAATAATATTATTAAAATTTCTTTAATCATTTTCAAATCTATATAAATTAATATTTATTGTTTATAGCTAAAGATTTGTGTGTGTGTGTCTAAATTAGTATAAAGTAATTGTTATTTCAATTTTTATCATTAAAATGGTTGTACCAAGCGCAGTTCAAGCTATGAATGAAATTAAACATTATGGTAATTTATTGTTACTATTATTATTATTACTTGTTTTTTAGATGATTATTTTAAAGTTATTAAAGAACGTCTGGAATTCTATTATCCAGAAATACATGGAATCATGGATAAGCCAGCATCAATAATTCCAGACTTGATATTCAATCATACATCTATATGGATATTTACTGTAATCGACGAGTTCCTATGGGATATCGAAAAAAACAATTTGTCAAAAGATATGGCACCTGAATATCCATGTGGTGAATGATGTCATTGCTGCGCTGCCCGATATCGGAAGTATGTGGAATGGGCTTTGAATAAAGCTCTTCGACAATATTACTATAGTAGAATTATCTCTTTATAATAAAAGGTTTTGCTGTATGTCTTGGTTTTTTATTATATAAAAATAATAATATTTATAAAATAATAATAAAAATAATATTTTTAAAAATATTTACAAAATATATACTACTTATAAAAGTAAGTAGACATAATATAATTGAAAAATGATTAAAAAGTTCAGTGACCTTTAAAAATTTTTGAATGACTTTGAAAAAATATGTACTTTTCAACATAGAAAAAATTAAAAAAATTTTTTTTTTGAATGACCTTGACCTACTTTTAAATGACCTTGAAAAAATTTGTACTTTTCAACATAGAAAAAATTTTGAAAAAATTTCGAAAAATATTCTGTTTTTGGTCCAGCGGTGACATAGGAAATCGTGTACTTTTCAACATAGAAAAAATTTTGAAAAAATTTTGAATGACCTTGAAAAAATATGTACTTTTCAACATAGAAAAAATATTGGGAAAAAATTTTAATGAGTCATGGTCTTTGTTTCAATGACCTTGAAAAATATGATGATTCATCCAATGACCTTGAATGAGTCGTGGTCTTTGTTTAAATGACCTTGAAAAAATATGATGAGTCATCCAATGACCTTGTATGAGTCATTGTCTTTGTTTAAAAATTTTTTGTACTTTTAAAAATATTGTACTTTTGGACTTAGAAAAAAAATTTTTCCCGGTGGGGTGGGGGGGTATGTGGTCCAGCGGTGACATGGTCTAGCGGTGACATATCTATCTACTGATATCCTCAACTATTTCTTCATCTATCTCCTCTCTAAATTCTTCAAGAGCTCGTTTTTTAAACTTTTATAATATTTAAGATTTTGTCCTGATATACCAGAAACTAATTCTTAATATATTTCAACTTTTTTAAATGAAACAAATAGATTTTCTTTTTTAAATTCACAATCTATATTATTTAATCCAAATGCATTATCTTCTATACATAATTTAAGACTAGAAGTTATTACATATTTTTTACTAGAAATTAGATTCCAAGAATAAAATTTATCATCTTGATAACTAATAATAAATTCATGAACTCCAATTATTAATTTCCTTCTTTCTTTTTCTCCTTCAGTAATAATTGTTTCAACTAATAATGGTTGACTTTTAAGTATATTTAAAGCATTTCTATTTAAATTAAATTTAAAATGTTGTAATTTATTTATTTTTGGTTTTGTTGAATCTAATAATTCTCTTTGATTCACTAAAATACTAAATACTTTATTTTTATCAACCATATTTTCATTCAATTTTTTATTTACTTTTACTAATTTTTTTAAATATTTTGCATTATTATTATTTATTTGATTTATTGATTGATTTCTTGAATTAGAAATAATAACTTGAGAATATTGATCCATTTATTAGTTAAATAATTGTTAAATAATTTTTAAATGGATTTCTTTTGTTTCTGAATTTAAAGCAATATAATTATATCTAATACTCCTATGTGTTTTGTAATTATTAAAATCTGATTTTTTTGTAAATTGATCATTATTCAATCATTTTTATTCAGTTCAAAGAAAATAAAAAAATTTGAATTTCCACGAATTGATTTTCTATCAAGTTCATAATAATTTTGTGATAAATAAATACAACAAAAATTTGTATTTCTTCCTCTTGTAAAATATGATTCCATAATTTGTTGATTTTTATCATTAACACAATCATCAAATTTAATTAAATTCTTTGGGGTTTTATTAAGATTTTCACATGGAATTATATCTGAGAATTTATTACTCATTGTTATATTTATATTATTATTGTATTTTTATCACTATTATAATTAGGAAAAGATTCACATAAATCAGAAAGTGATAAATGTTCAAGAATATTTTTTGATTTTTAAATATTTTTAAGATGGTTGATTTACTTAAATGATTTTTAAATCCATGATATAATAATTGAAATTCTGGTTGATGAATTGTTTTACTAAATATTATAAGATTATTAAGATTATTATAATCTAAATAATTTGGATAAAATAACATTTTTAATAATAAAACAGTTTTTCCACATCCAGATGAACCAATAATTAACATTCGAAGTGATCTTGGTAAAATTTTATTACGATTAAATTTTATTAGATTATTATTCCAAATAGGAAGAATATCATACATTTTTCTCATATGGATTTAAGAATATTCCATTACCTGATTTTTCTATATTAATATAATGTTTTCCAATTGTTTTCAAATGATCTTTTAATTCAGTATTTTCTAAAATTCGTAAGTGCTTTTGATTGATATTTATCTAATTATAATCCTGATCCTACTGAACCTAATTTTGATTTAAGAAATTCTGCTTCTAGTTTTGCTTTTTCTTTTTCTTGATCTATTTTTTAAGATTCTTTTGCGTTTTTAACTATATTTAAAATTCTAGCAAAGGCTCCAGCAGCTGCTTATTCCTCCAAAAATTAATGGTAATAATGCAGCTAAAGGAAGAATTCCGCCTTGTTTAGTTTCTAAATCTTTTATTTATTTTATTTTTTTTGTAATATATACTTTTTTATATTTATATTTAACTGCTTTTGGTTTATTTGAATCAATAATAGATTTTAATTTTATTTGAAAATCTTCATTTTTATTTTAGAAAATGGTTATTGAATTTGAATTTGAAAATAAAAAGAAAAGAAAATTTAATGCAGAAGGAAATGGAAGTTTTCTTAATCCAAAACAAGGAGGTGGTTATTATTATGATTATGAATTTAAAAGAGGTGAATTAATTAGTAATTAAATTAAAAACTAGTTTTCTGAATTTCTCTTTGATATACTCTTCCAAGAATTTCTACTCCTTTTAAATCATATATCTTATAAGTAATAGTTTTAGTATTATAAACTTTTTTAATTATAAAATTTCTTTACTCCACGATTCTGTTATTCCTTTTTCAAATTTATTTTTCCATTTTAATAATCTTACTCTATCTCCAACATTAAATTTTTGTTTTTCATTTAAATTTTCATTTGCCCTATTATTTTCATTTGTAATTTCTTTTATTAGATCCGGGTTCTTACTAGCTTCCATTGGATTTGTTTTTATTGTTCATTATGATAACGCCTATTATGATAATACTTTAGCCTGTATAATTTCTTTGATTTCTTGATGATATCTTTCCACTCATTTATATTTCGTTTTGTTAATACTGTCCATAGCCTTGTTTTTTCCTCGACTGTCATTCAATCGTCGTGATCCATCATACACCATATTATGTCTTGCAAACTTTTCTTGAAAAATTATCTGTACTTTCTTTTCTTAATCCATATTGGCCATTTTGGTTATTTGGGTAGGTATTTCTGAAGTTATTTTGCCTTTACACAGTATGAAATGAAAGAATTTCATTAATTCCTACATAGGTAGTTAACTTCCTATGCCATATTGTCCAATCCATTTATCAATTAGAGTTGGAATTGGAACTCTTCCGAATATTATAACACCGTACAGTTTATTTTCAGGTTCAGGTCAAATTAGTTACATAATTCGATCTCATTGAACATTTCTATCCACATACGCTTCTATACTGAACCTCTGCATCCTTTGAGAAAAAATTCAATAGATTCATGTTTTGTTTCGTCGGTCAAATCATCATTCTTGATTACTGCTTTCTTCGAATTTGAGAAATATTGATATAGTTAATATAAAATTCCTTTCGTTATGTCATCTTCATCTCTTGTATCGTTATCAGAACTAAAGGCTTTCCATGCTGATACATATCGAACTTTTTCAATGATTTTGTATATTTGTATTTCATTTATATGAACTACAAATGCAACTCTACAAGAATCTTTTTCCAAATTCGAATCCCAAAACCAAGTATTAGACGGATAAGCTGGTTGGCTGCTCTCTTGGGCTACTGGCTATTATTATCTTACTACAAGACCGATGCTATAGACAAAAAAGCTCTATTAAAAAATAAAATCCATTTAGAACATTTATTTAAAACTTTTACTGAAATTATATTAAAATTTTTTCTTTTAAATAGTTAAAATATTCAAATATAAATATCCAAAATTGAAGATTTCCCTCGCCTGCAAAATTGTCTAAGCAACCGTGAAATCCGGGTCTCGGACATTTGGCAAAATATCCATTAAATAATTTTGAAAATTCTTTTTGTGATATTCCAATGCAGAATTGTGTTCTATGTGCTGAAAGACATCCCCTCCATAAATATTACGACCATACAAAGCTGGATTGGTATATGTAATATACCATTTATCATCTATTTTCATTTTGGTTGGATTTTTCAACTTGCCTCTGAAATCACTTAAAATATAAGTCACTCCATACATTTCTGTTCTCCAATTTGAAGTTTTGAAAGCATAATAGATTGAACCATGCCAGCCGGAATGTCTGCACTTTTCATGATCTCGTTTGAAAGGACATTCATAAGATAATGTCATCGAATAACCTTTTGAACGAATTTCATCTGTTGAAGAATATGATAAATAATAATGATAATAATAATAAAAATAATAATAATAATAATAATAATAATAAATAATAATAATAATAATAGTTAAAAGAATCACAGAAAATTGGCTTTGAATTATATAAAGATAATACCAATCCACAAAAATAAATTCTACTACAATATATTTCGACAGCTTCTTTATCAACGTCAGGTAGCTTTGTAAACTATATTGATTTAAAATGCTTTATTCAAACAAATTTCTTTATTTAAATTTTAAAAAATATTCTTATTTAAAATATCAAACTGTATTTAAAAACATTCTAATTATTTAACAAAATTTATATAAACTTTAAATTTTTAAATTTTTAAATAAAAATATTTTATATTTATTTTCATCTTTCAGTACACAGTAGCGTTTACTAATATCAATCGATTCCATAAGTCGACTTTGAACAAAATCTCGAAAGCGGAACTGACAAGTAGTCATTCCAATGTATATGGCATTGAACCAATGACATATGTAATTATAAATAAGTTTTGAACTCAATCTAAGTAGGACTTGAAATCTACCAATAGACACAAATTTTAGACAACAATCGTGTTCACTTATATTATTCAATTCTCTCAGTCGGCAGGTTTCAAGAAATTGAGAACAGAGATGACGGGCAGTCATTCTAATATAGGTGGCATATTACTTATGATATAAATATTCATAACCAAGATCTGTAAGTAATAAAATAATATTAATAATAATAATAATAATAATTGATGATAAAATAATTAAAATATTTCTAATAATGTTAATAATAATATGAAACGATTATATGCTTATATATATATATATATCACGAAACAATATTAATAATTAAAATTAATAAGACACTGTCATATTGACTTTATTTTTGTCAATATTCTGAAGCAATTTATATTAGAAAATTTTTATAATAATAATAATAATAATTACAATAAATAATAGTAATAATAATAAAAAGTAATAAAAATAATATTAATAACAATAATAATAATAATAATAATAATACTTAAATAGAGCACTAATCCAAAATATATATATTCAGCTACAGCATATTTCGACTGAATAACAGTCATTTTGACTGTTATTCAGCAAAACTATATTGTTGCTAAATATATATTTTGAATTGTTTTTTTAATAAAATTTCATTTCCAATTTTGTCTGATTTTGTTTTATCAATTAGGAAGAGGTAGAAATTCAATGAATGAAAAACTGTCAATGAATGAATTAGCTGTGTTAAATTTAAATAGCGATTTTGTTTTTGGGATTGTATTTTTGCATTATACGATCGTCATTGTGTTTATTGATAGATTTCAAGTCTTACTTAGATGTTATTCAGATCTTGGTTATAAATATTTATGTCATGGTTGCAATGCCACATACATTGGAATGACTGCCCATCATATCCGTTCTCAAGTTCTTGATAACTGTAGATTAAAAGAATTGATTAATATCAGTGAATACAATTGTTGTCTGAATTTTGTGTTTATAAGTGGATTTCAATTCCTACATAAGTTTTTTCGGATATTGGTTTTCAATTTATATGTCATGGGGTGTAAGACCACATACACTGGGATGGCTGCTCTTCATTTCCACTCTTAAGTTTTCGATCACAGTCTACAGATTAATATTAGTAAGCGCAATTGTTTGATGCAGGATGTAACTAAATGTAAAATAGTTTTTTGGAAAATTTTAAAAATTAAATTTTTAACATTTTGTAGAATTTGTGATTTTAAATAAATCAAAAAAAAGAATATATATTATAGATTGGTGTTCTCTTTAATTTAATTTCATTGCCAATTTTTTGTGATTTTGTTTAATAATAATAATAATAATAATAATATTAATAATAATAATAATATTAATAATAATAATATTAATAATTGAAAAGCGCCAACTGTATATTCTATTAAATTTTACGATATATTTCAACAGTTTTTCAGTCTTCTTCAGGCTAGACATCATATTAATAAAATCTAAAATATGAAAGTATAAACATATTAATCAATAATAATTGTATTTAACTCGTATTACAAAATTTAATTTTAATTTTAAAAATAAAAATCAAACATCTGTTTAAATAAAAGGTTTAATAAAATTTAAATAAAAAATTTAATTTAAAGTTGCAAATAAAAGTTAATTTTAAATTTTAAAATTAGTTTTACAAAACATCACAGACGAATTACATCAAATACATCATATTTTTTGCAATTATGTTGAAGTTAAACATACCTATTTCTTACTAATAATTTCCTAGAATGATCAATAATGTCAGTCAATCAATTCAGATGACAATGCTCAAGAACGAATACAGAGATGATCAGTTGCACTAAAAGCAACTCGCACACAGGCGCGAATATCGCAACAAAATAAAATCTTGTGCACATACAGACGCGAGCAACCACTATCGGACACACAGACGCTTTGACTAAAATTACAGTAATCGAAACAAACACAATAAATTAAAATGTATCTTAGTATTGCTTATTCCAAGGGTTTCAAAGAATTTAAGCATAAGATCCTCAAACATGTTGATAAAACTCATTTAAGGATTGTTTCAACGTCTTGCAAAGTTAGTAGTATGTTGACTAACAAGTCTTCAACTCCAGTTGGTCTCTGTCTGAGATCGTTTATCAATTTTCATGTATTGGGTGAGAGACTGTATGTATCTCTGTATTCGTTCTTGAGCATTGTCAACTGAATTGATTGACTGACATTATTGATTATTCTAGGAAATTACTGGTAAGAAAATAGGTATGTTTAACTATGTTTTTTATGTGGTATATCGATATCAAATTTTTGAATGGAATTTAGCTTATGAAATTATGTTTAAAAATAAATGTTTTGAGAAAATAGAGTTTTTACTTTCTGTTGATTTTTATTATGCTCAAGAAGCTGACCTTTCTAATTCTAAAAACATATGCAATTTAGTTAATAATTTCATTAAGATTCCAATAATTGAAAAACCTTATCTTTTAATTGTTAATCTTAAAATTGGTACTCAGAAAGGTCAAAAAATATATCAAAATTATATTAAGGAAATATTTGAAAGTTATAATGTTTCTTATGTGTTATTAATGACAGGATTAATTCTTCGTGTAAGTGAGAAAACTTATCAAGGAATAATTAATGCCATTAGCGATTTCTCGCACCCAATAAATGTTATGAAATCGTAGTTAATAATTTCATAAATTAATAGTTACATTATCCTCAACTCTTTCTATTTCAACAAATCCGATGATTAAATTCAAATTCAAAAGATGCTGTAGAAAAAATTAGATACAAAAGTTTAAAAGATCCGTCAGTTCTGGGTATCACCAAAGTGTTGATAATCAAAGTTATTCCTATTAAAGATACTGGAACATTAAGTATGACCTACACCGCTATGGGTATGAAGAAAGTAAATAATTCAATTCTATTGATTGTATCATCTGTGTTTTGATCAATTTTGTTCACATTTAAAATTTGGCAACTTACTTAGTGCAGAGTCAATAAGAATATTACCTATAGACACATCAGTCCAAAAATCTTGAGAATTCAACACGCACTTATCTACCATCTCATTTTTTGATATGCTCAAGAAAAGATTTAGAATATCCATTTTTAAGTAGCAATGAAGCCAGCGAGTCCACACTTTTTATTGAATTAACAAATGTAAACGATAGAGACCATCCGGGAATACTAATCCTCTTACCATATTTCGCTTATACTTAAATTCATAAAAACTCTCAGTAGTAGTATACAGAGCAGTATCAGTCACTTTTCAGATAAGATTTTTCCTTCCGTTAAATAAGCAAATCCAAAAAAGCAATCGACAAAAATTTTTCCTTTTCACACGTAAATTTAATATTTAAATGCCGACTGTTTATCAAATCCAAGAAAATCTTTACATGCTCATCAACATACCTTTTGTACACAGTTGGTTTAGTTAAATTGTAAGATGAAATTTTCTTTTCAAAACTAGATATGAAAATAGAAGCCATTGTGGGAATCAATAGAGAACACATAGCAACCCCCATTCATCTGTTTATATCACCCGTTATTAAAATTAAAATTCTCATTCGACGTTGCAAATTGGAGTAATTTACGAAATGCAATTTCATCAATTTTCTTTCCACATCTTACAACATAACCCATTAGTTTTAACTAATGGAATGTTCGTAAAAATAGTGCAAACGTCAAATGAGACCATAAATTCATCTGCATTCTTTTTGTTCAACAGTGCAATAAACGTAGAAAATTCAAAAATATCTTTAGATTCAAAATCAGCAATAATTTAAGATTTAAATATCCCATCCAAACATTTGGCGATTTTGTATTAAGCAGTTCCTACTATATATACGTGAAGCTTTGCTAATAAGGTCATTGGATCCAATGATTAATGTGCAAAGTTCTTTGACTATGAATGTTTTTAAATAGCTTGAGTATGTTTAATCATAAATTGATGCTTCTGTATTCTTTTTAAAAAATGTTTTAATTTTTAATATTATTAAAATAATTTATTTTAATTTATAAAATATTTCATTTTTATGTTAAAATTATAATATAAATAAATATTTATAATATTTATTTTAAAAAATTTTAAATTAATTAAAATTATAAAAAAATATTTTTTTAAGTGTTTATTTATTAAAATATTAAATTAATATAATATATAAAAATAATTTGTATAAAATATAAGTTAATTCATAATATTTTTAGTTGGTTTTTGTGCCTGAAGATGACAGTTATGCTATCGAAATATATCGTACGAAGAGTCTTTTATTGGCATTTTTTTTAATAATAATAATAATAATAATAATAATAATAGTAGTAGTAGCAGCATTAGGATGACCATTATGTTTTATGTCAATGTAAATCAAAAATTATGGCCAGGGCATTTATATGCTTATTTATCTGGGTTCAAAATAAGCAAAAAAATGAAATATTAACATATTGCTCCTTTGAATTGTTTTCTTTCTCAAGTGTTTAGTTTACATAATTTTCTTACTTGGCAAGAAAAAATGGCTTTACTAAATAGTCATTATCTGGAGCAATATGTAAATATTTCTTTAGATTACTTACTTCTGTAGCGTTGGCTCAACCTACCGATTCTTTATTATAGAAATTAGAAAATTGAGAAATAGACTAAGTTGAAAACTTTTCCAGTCTTCTGAGGACCTTTGTGCACTAAATAGTTGTCAAAAACGTTCAAACGTCAATTAGTTTAAGTTACTTTAGGTCAACTTTATAAATTGTTACGATGTAATTTCTGTTATACAATTGTCAATAAATGTTTATTTATATTCGTTAATTAAAATGTATACAAGACATTAAGTACAGAGGCCGCAGAACTTTCTAATATTCATCTCATCTTTTCTTCATAAAACATTTCTGTCAGAATGTTTTCATTTATATTCGAAACATATCTCACAATGCAGCCCAGTTGACGTCAAATAAGGATTTCATTTTTCATTGTAGATTTTATTGTTTTAATTAATTTCCACTCAAACATTTTATTCATTAGAAGTACATGAAAATAATTTTGAAGGACTTTGGAAATGTTGAAGTAGGAATTATTAATATTTTAGTAAAAAATAATAAAAGAGAGAAATGCAATAGAAATCTAGTGAAGAGATGAAATATCAAATAAATATTCTGGATAACATTGAAAAATTAAATATAAAATTATGAAAACCTTACTCAGTTTTCCTTCCAACCTATCAATGTCTCGTACTCTAAAATTTGTGTCCGCATCTCTTTCCCAAAATAAAATGTTATTGTATTTCAAACCTCCCATCACCGTTCCTTCTAAAACCTCGAATGTTACATTTTGTTTCATTAATAATTCATTCATGAACTTTAAAGAATCACTTAATTCCTTCAAACAACAAAGGGGTACCATTATTCCCTTTTCTTTGTAGCAAGACATTTTGGCTTCTGAACAACTAAATTCTTTTTTCTTCCCATTTGAGAATATTATTCTATTCAATTCATGCTTTATAACGTAGGGCAAGAGAGAATTGTGTGAAACCTCTGATAGATCATATGGCTTGGAATGAAACATCACATCCGGACAGACAAAACTTTGACCACTTTCACTGATAAGCAAATCTGTAAATATTTCTAGGTTTATCATTGAGATTAGGGTGTCTATTTTATTTTCTAGCAAATGCTTTAAAAATGACGTTCGAGTGACTAAAGGTGCCGGAGAATAATCACAATATAAACATGAATTAAACGACATATCAAAACCTTCGATGAGTTTCAATGTATACATTTTCATTCCCATTTGATAACATCCGTTGGAATATTTCCCATCTTCGAGTCTCACGCTCCCAGCCGCAATCTTCACATCAGTATAGCTCACCATTTGGACCAGTCTTTCAATCTTAGATTGGTTATCAAAATGAAAAATATTCGCTGCAAATAACAAATATTCAGTGGGAACGTCAGAAAGAATATTTAACAAATCTTTTCCATTGTTAACATTTCTTCTTATCCTAACATTTTTGGCTTGCTTGTACTCACATTTATTATCTGCCGTGATTCCTATGATAATCTGTGATTTATTATATGAAGTCTCGATTCCATTTAATATATTTGCTATTTCCCAGCAATTCTCCACAATAATTACAAATGTTAGAACGCTTTCAAATGATTTCTTTTCACATTTGATTTCAATTTGACCTAAATTATACAAAGGATGATCAATTGGACCTTTGAATTCTTCCAAACAGACGTCATGTAAACTGTCACCTCTTTCAACCAAGCTTTGCTTTTGTTGTCTCATATTTGACAGCTCTCTGTTTGTATTGTCCGATATTAGTGAGAGAGCTTTGAATAATTCCATTTTCACAGTTTGAGAACGCGCATGGCGAAGACTTTTCAATAAATGTTTCTTGATGCGGATATTTGTTTGAGTTTCTGACAGCTTTCCCTCGAAAAAAGAAACATTATTGTAATTGTTAATAAATGCCAACTTTATGAAGTAAAAAATTATTCCTATCGAAAACATTAAGAGAACTATGTTAAAATAATGTTTTCGAAGCACCATTTTGAAAATAAAAATTCCACAAATATTTACATTAAATGAAAATATGAATTTTTGGCATTAACAATAGCAGACGTTTAATTTGATTTTATATTTTAAACATTTGTGATTGGATTATTTTGGCAGCTTCAAATTCTGCTTACTCTATTAAAATAAGAAATTCCTTAAAAATTAATGCTGTCATGGAATATAGAGAAAACTCAAATCTAGAAAACTGACAAGCTCGGCAATTTAAAATAAAAAATTTTTAAGGTGAAAATAAAAATCATTTCTTATTGAAATGATATTTACTAAAGATTTTGAAAGAAATAAGTTGACTTTCCAAATATTGCTTTTGTAATATGAAGGCTATGAGATTCTGCTTCCGGTGTATAAGCTTTATCCTCCAGAAATTAGCTTGTTTTTCATGAGTTCATTTTTACTGAATATTAATCCGAAGATATATTAAGAAGATAAGTTCCCAAAACCGCTTTAAACAAGATTTATTTTAGCCTAATAGATGAATTGCAGAACACCAGTGTGAGGGATATAGAATTATAATAAAAATTATATTATTAATAAAAACAATAATAATAAAAGTCAGCGAAAAATCTAAAATAAAAAGTAATTTATTTTGCAAATACCGTAATATCTCCATTTTTTGAAAATTTTTGATTTTTTGTAATTTACAAAATATAAGCGCATTCAGTTCGTATCCAAAAACAGTAATTTACTTTATTTGGAAACACCAAAACTGGCAAAGTTGATAATGTATTTTTAAGTTTAAGGCAGCTTTTCTCAACTTGTCTTTCAGTTTATATACTTTTCGTGTCCTTTTGTGATTTCGATCATGTCTAGTAACCCAATGTAATTTACGTAACCTAGGTTTTCGAATACCTTCAAATACTTTTTCTTCTACACTGATAAACATTGATTTATTTAATCCTAATGTTTGGTTAATTTTGAATTAAAGTACAACTTGTTTAACAGATCTTTTAATTACTAATTTGATACATTTATTTTCAACAAGCTCCAATGTTTTAAATATTGGGGTTTAATCTTTCATAAATAATTTTTCAATTGACCTATTTCTGTATTATGTATATCATCCTAGTATCTTTTAGTATACTTGACATTGTTAGTAAAATCCTACATAGGAACCTCATATTATCCATATAAATAAATAGGATTTTGAAGATCGACCAAGAATTTACTTGCTTGAGTTTTGGATGGATTTTTGGTACCTATTACTAGGTTAAATAAAATAGAAATTCACTTTATTAGGCCTTTTGCTTATATTCATATTGGATTTTGATACCTATACCCTTTGACATAGTATTGTTTATCCTTACCAACCGTTAATGTTTTCAATATTTTTTAAACTTTAAATACGTTTGGTGTAAGATCAACTTGTAATTGTTGTAAATCTCTAATGACAAACATAACTTTTGAAGTGACAAAGACTTGATCACTCAAATTTGTATCGTTTCCGATGAAAAATCTACAGGTCTCAATCCATTCAAATGAATAATTATAACTAATTAAAGTTTTCGATAAACCTGCATCTATATTTTATTACCTTGGTTCACGAAATATTTCTTCAATTTATCTTTTAAAGATCAATTAAATCTCTCGACTTTCTTTGTACTGATAATGTAATGAGTAATGATTTTGAGACAATTCAGAATTTGCTTAAATTAGAATGGTTTAAAATGAATTTTAATTGTAAATAATTAAATTTAGAATAAATCTTTTAAATGTTAAATATTAATAATTGATGATATTCAAAAGATTTAAATTTTAGTAATAAATTTTAAATATTAAATAGAGGATTTCGAAAAAAATAAATTTTAATGTTCAAATTTAAAATTTGAAAGTAGAAAATTTATTTTGATAAATTATTTTGCAATATTTAATTTTTTTAAAAATTTTAGTAAAATTACAAATCGTTATTAAAAATAAAACCTATTTAAATTTTGTTGAATACTAGGAATTTTTAATGATGGTCACATTATTTTATTTAAATCTACACAAGCAACCCATGAAGATCTCCAACCATTCATCAATGATTTCCCAATCAGTGAAATTACTGTTTTGACTAATGCTTACTTCTGTTAGAAGACGGGCTCATATTAAAAATTTAAAAATAAATATTACAGTAGGAGATAACAAATATAAGATGAACACATGTGTAGATCGAACAATGGATGATGATAATTGGTTATGGCAATGGAAATGACAATGGAAATGACAATTCATGACAATTTATGATAATTTCATTTTTTTAGTCAACCTGTGATCCATTTATGTGTATTTTATCATCTTAAACAATCTGTAATTTATTTTGACAATTTATGATAACATTTAATGCAAGCGTGAGAATATTATTGATAATGATATTTATTTTTTATATTTAAGTATGAGAAAGTGATAGTAAAGATAAATTGAAAACAATAGAAAATTTTAACCTCCCCCAAGTAAATACATATATGAAAAAATATATTTTAGATTTTCGACCTCATTGATTAAAATTGTTTTTGTTGTCAAAAATCGTGAAGTTGTTAGAATTGATTGACAGTTGAGTACCTAAAAACAAAACTAATAGAGACAATAATAATAATAATGGTAAAATTAATAATAATTTATGTGAGGCGTCATTAAGTGAGCGAAAAAAACACTTTAAGTGTCAACAATATCAAAATCTTTTAGTATATAAACTGAGAGATTTTTCAGTTAAACCACCCCAAAATTGTAAACTCAGAAGAGTTGCAAATTCAGTAGTTGATATTGCAACATAATTTCGAGCATACAAAAATTACATAGCTGAGCTCAAACAACTGCAAATAGAGTTAACACAGGAAACACAATAAAATATAATCAGAGTCGTTATTAACAGTTGGTGAAGGTAAACATTATTTTTATTGTATAAGTGTTGTATTTAAATTAAATTATTTGAACCAGTGTTGGTGTTCTTATTTATATAAGATACCAAGTTGAAACCAACCTCAACACCTCCACATTTTCAAGTCAACTCGAAACTAAATATACTCATTTCAAAATCCAAACAGATGGAACTTAATCAAATAACAAATTTTCTTAAAACATTTCTCAAATTCGATTCTACTAACAACATTATGATAATTGAAAAACCGCCAAACCTTGATAAAGAATGCTTCGTGATCAACTGACCAACAATCGAATACAAAATTTAACTGGTCAAATAAAGTTATTGGATTTATCTTGAAAATATTATTGATATTATTTTTGTGCCCATACAAAGATGTCCCTTCAAGGCTGAAAATGTTTCTTTAAAAGTTGATAATATAGTATCATTTATAAATTTTTGGATTATTAGTTATTCTTCTGAAAACGATTTAAGAAATAGTTTAGAAGATATTCTCATAACATCTATAACATATAATAATAATAATAATAATTTATCTTTTCCCTCACTAAACTGTTTTCAAAATATATATATATTTATTTAAAAACAAAATTTTCAAATTTAATTCACCAATATTAAAAATTTTAATAGATTCCAATAATGATTTAAAATTATTTTTACAGATATAAAATAAATTTTTGTAAATATTTTAGAATCCAACTTGCATTTATAAAAACTAAAAAGAATATTTAACAGCTTTAAATTCTTTTACTAAATTTTGTATTTTCAAAATATTTCCTGGCTGGATCTTGTTTAGGTAATACCTAAATGAAATATGAAATATTTCGACCTAAATTATGTCAGAAATATTTTCATGCAGTATGTTGAAAATAGAAAATTTGGTAAAATAATTTAAAGTTCTAAAATATTTATTTAAATTTTAATATATGAATAAATGAATATTGAAAATGCTTACTAAAAACTAATTGTTTAAATTTCTTTTTTAATGTTATAATGTAATTATTAATAATAAAAAATAATTATCGGATAAACTAAATTAGCCAATAATTTACAATATTTATTTAGATATAAACAATGGATACGCATTTTTTTATTGTTAATAGAATTTGTTGGTTTCTATTGACTTATTTCACGATAAACCAGTTGGAATATGCATATGCCAAATCTTATAGTGACCGTAAGCATGACTTTTATTGCAATCGAACAAATATCTTTTATCATCCAAACAATATAGAGTTCGTTTTTTAAAAAATAAACAGTTGATGGTTGATGCTTCCTAATCTCCTGTGATGGAAGCTCACAGTTCCACCATGAGCATACACTTTTTTGTAAACTTCGTGTGTGAGATAAAAATTTCTAAGGCATAAATCTTTGACTTTTAGAGTGTCTTTATCATCTTGGAGGGAGAAGCATTTGGGTTAGGGGAACACTCATTCTTTAAATTGAGTTTCTTTATTCTCATCTTTCACTTTTCCGATTACAGAACCAATTTTATAAGAGAACAATGGATCGGTCATAGGGTAATTTGAAATATCTAGAAGTCCATCAGTAATCATTTTTGGATACAGTTATGAGCACAAGTCTAAATTTTTACACTCCCAGAAAAATGAGTGAGTATTTCCGCTACGATATTGATTTGGCAATTGAATTTGCCTCTATAACTCTGTAATTCTTTGTATTATAACTAATACATATGAAGTTTGAATAAATCAAAAACGAGTTGTCCAATATACATTGGTCTTTTTCTAACCATTTATTTGCTTAGATCATCAGCAATCTCGATACTATGCTGAAATATAGGATTACTAAAAGTAAGTTATCAGTCTTTTGCTGTTCCTAGATAATCTCCAATTTATTCGTTTCTACAGCTTTTCAACAGTTTTCCGTATAGACCAGAGCTTCTTAAACTTTTGTAATTCACGAGCCCATTTATGATTGCAAGTTTCTTGACGACCCCATACAAATATAAAAGAAAAAATAAATTTATTTTTTTTTTAAATTCCTATAACATCTTCTAATTCTAATTCATAGTAAATGTTATTCAAGTTATTACAATACTGCAGGTACAAAAAATCTTTCCGAACTAGAAGATTTTATGATATATTTATCTACGATAATTGTTATTTTATCTTTATAACAATAATTTTACAAGTTAAAAAACATTTTCTGTTAAATTGTATTTATATCTCTCGCGACCCCAGAATTTTGCTACGCGACCCCAAATGGGGTCGAGACCCATAGTTTAAGAAGCCCTGGTATAAACTATTATTCTTTATTTTATAATAATCTCACTGAAAAGAATCTGTACTAGCTGCTCTCATTTGGGTATTGATATCGATATATATTAAATGGCTACCTGCTTCAACTCCTAAACTACAAAACCACAGCTCAACCACTTAGTCAAAACTCTAAAATTAATCAAATAATTGGTATTTGGCCATTTGATAACAGGAGCTTCTCGACTTTACAACTAGGAGGATAACAAAGTTCAGATGCTATAAGTAAAAAACCAAATTTATCTTAATTATAGCTAGGAATCACAATGTCTGTCTCTCGAACATAAGCACAATCCTAATCAGTAATCATTTTTGGATACAGTTATGATCACAAGTCTACATTTTTACACTCCCAGCAAAATGAGTGAGCATTTCCGCTACGATATTGATTTGGCAATTGAATTGTAACTGATACATATGAAGTTTGAATAAATCAAAAACGATTTGTACAATATACATTGGTCTTTTTCTAACACGCCATTTATTTGCTTAGATCATCAGCAATCTTGATACTATGCTAAAATAAAGGATTACTAAAAGTAAGTTATCAGTCTTTTGCTGTTCCTAGGTAATCTCAAATTTATTCGTTTCTACAGATTTTCAACAGTTTTCCGTATATACTATTAGTCTTTATTTTATAATAATCTCACTGAAAAGAATCTATACTAGCTGCTCTCATTTAGGTATTGATATCGATATATACCACAGCTTAACCACTTAGATAAAACTCTAAAATTAATCAAATAATTGGTTTTCGGCCATTTGATAACAGGAGCTTCTCGACTTTACAACTAGGAGGATAACAAAGTTTATATGCTATAAGAAAAAAACCAAATTTATCTTAATTATGACTAGGAATCACAATGTCTGTCTCTCGAACATAAGCACAATCCTAATCAAACTCATCCCAGTTTACAAATCTTTTAATGATATTATTTATTTCACTCTTGTCAGAGTTTCATTTCAATGTCTTTTTTACCAAGACTACAAGGCCTAATAGCTTGATTTCAAATTTCGAATTGGCTACACAAATGTTTTATTGTATTTTGGCACTTTTAACATAGTTTACATACTGTAACGGAATTTTTGTTGTAATAAATTATCTGAAAAATTTATTTTTGTTTAATATGACTGGATGTAAAATTTTAAACAGTGGGTTATGTGTGCTACACAGATGTTTTGCTGAATGATTTTTATTTCAGCTGGCTAAATACATTGTATTGAATTTGATGAAACTATTTATCCTTTCGACGTGGAAATTTATCAATTTGTTAAAATAACTTATTAATTTGTTGCGATTTATTGAAATATTTTATTACGCATATGCTATCCAAATGCAATATGAATGCATTCTTTTGATTGGATGTTATGAGTGTGTGGTGCATGCATGAGCAATACAATGTATGTGTGTCACAAAATTCGTGTGTGTGTATTGCTAGATTGAATCTAAGTAAATTTTTATCCATCTCAAACATTTTCTCACCCTCATTTTTATTGTTATTTTTATTATTTGTTGTCATTATTTTATGTAGGCATTGAATGATATAGCTGCTGACATAATATATTTATCCATGGTATAAAGTTAATGGAGAAACAGAAAAATCTGCTAGTGAACAACAAAAGAAACTCACCAACCAAACTCATTGCTATCTCTGAAATATGTTTATCAATATACCTGTTCGTGATCATGATCAATTAACAGGCGAATATCTTGTTGCATCATGTCAAAATTGTTTTTTAGCTAAGATGATCAATCCGTCTTTACAGTTGTATTTCACAATCTTCGTGGTGCTGATGTTCATCATATCTTAAAATATTATGTTGAAAAATTTCCCGATTGTAATTTAAATATTTTTTCTCAATCCAGGTTTTTCGCTAAGGGGGGGGACAGAGGCGCAAAATGACTAGTAAACTTGCAGAGTATATAGTATTTACTACAAAGTGGCTTGCTTATATTACACAGTCAATGCCACCGATAACAATTTTTATTATTTTGCTGACTTAAGGTCGATACCACAAAACAGTGACATGGCGGGACAGAAGAAAAATATTCTCCAGATATTTAAAGGGTCCTGTTCACACTCATCTATGGCGTGTCAGTGCCATTCCCGTAACGTGCAAGCGATGCTTTAGCACTGGATCCATCCCTTGCCGGTCACATTTTTAGTTAATAATTTAGATAATTTCACTCATAAAAATTGGGTAAACATTGCAATAAATTTAATGATTTATATGAGCTTGGAGAGGCTCAAGTCCATGAGCCCCGTGGGTGCGTGCCTGTCTCAATCAACAGAAAGGTTTCGCACACTTATTGTAACAAAATGAAGGATAATAAGATTAAAAAGCAGTGATTCCTTGCAATTTTTAAATAAAAGTTGGAAAATTTATCAAACAAAACTCACCAAATCTTTCCCATACTTCAAAGGTTTTTGAATCACATCTCATACCTGGTAAGGGTATTTTCCCTTATAATATTGCTACTTAAATGGAGGTATTACAATCAACAATTGAATTACCACCAATTTGGAAGGAAGTTAATCAAATAGATTATATGCACGATAATCAAATATGGCAACAATACAACTGTAAGAGACGTTTAAATAAATTACTAGTATATCTTAAGTTAGATGTTTTACTGTTAAATTATGTTTTTGAAGCATTCGGAGACATAACGTTTGTTGAAGATGGATTGGAAGTTCTCTTTTTAGTTTCTATACAAAAATTCAGTTAGGCTTCAGCTCCTTATCAATTATCTGGACCAGTAGAATATTTTCAAGATCCGGAGCTTTACAGAACGTGAATTTACATGTTTACACCTCTCTTTGTTTTTATTCATTCAGTAATTTGCAAGAAAAGAAATTCTGATTTCCGGTGTAGATATGATTCGTTATTTTTTGTCCTCAAAATCATTTCAGTTATTAATATTTGAGAGGCTTCTATTAGTTTCTTTTTTGATATCCATGGCATTTTCGAATTTGAGATTGATTTTTAAATATATTCAAAAGCAAAATATTTTCTTAAAATTATAGGTTTTCTGTATATACCGAAGAAATAATTTAGTTAGCTCAATTTTGATGGCATTGACTGTTATTTAGGTCAAAGTGAGCTGGGGTCCTCCCTTTTTACTAATTATATGAATTTAAACTTTCACAACGACATCCTATAAACAAAGTTATATTATCTTTATAAAATTATAGCAATGTCATCAGAAAAAGTTAATATATGTATTTTATATTCAATTGATTTTTATTTTGAGTATTAAATCAACTATTTGTTTGATAAATTAGAGGAAGTAACCAGTGTAAAAATTAGAAATATATGTACAGTTTCAGAAACACTGAAGAAATCTTTATAGATGACTTGGAATCTTTGAATGAACCTAACCGTGAAGACGTTGAATAGCACGAATGAAATGGTTTTACGGATTGTACTGACAACATTGTAGAAAATATAATGAAGGAAAAGTGCGGAGATGAAGATTGTATAATACTAATTTTATCTAGCCATAAAACGGACTCTTATGCTGCCCCTTGCATACCTCGGACTATCATTGTAAACCATCAAAACACCATATTGAAAACCCTTTAAATTGATATCTCATTATGGTAAGAGTAGTGTGAAAACTAGACATGATGCATAAAATCAGATCTTATTTTAGAATTCAGCGCATCAAAATCATACAAAATTATATATTATTTCGCAAACACCATAAACACTTTTTTGTTGCAATGTTTAATCGATTACATTGAATAAATTAATTATAACTTATAAATAAATCTTAAAAAAAATCATCGTGGAAAAATGGAAAGTTACTCACAGAAATGTCTCTTAGGAATACTTTTTAAAAACATAAATTAATTTTAAATTTAAAATCATTCTTACGATAACATCTCATCGTTTATAAGAAAAATTCGAAAGTAGTATTGATCGTGGAAAATTGGTATGGTTGAACACCAAATTGAGAGACGAGTCCAGAAATAATAATAAAAATTTAGTGAAGGGTTCCTAGAAAATAATATTAGAGAAAAAAGAATTTAATTAAGAAAATTAATTACTAATGGGAAGCCCGAGTCAATGGGGAAGTCCGAGGCAATGTGAAACCCGAGAGATGAGGAAAACCGGCGTGTTGATGGAATAATATAAAAGAGTAAATTGGGCTAAACAATATTAAATGGGCGCCACTAATCTATGGAGAGGTAATTATTTCCTAATTGGTAATTTAGTAATCGAGCAAACGTTGTTGACAAATGTCGGCTAAGGTGGTCTGTGGCAAGTAATTATTTTTAATAATTTAGCAAATGTTGTTGACAATTGTCTGAAAACAGTCTGAGCAGGAGTATAAAAGGAAAAAGGAAAAAACACGAAAGGGCCAGTGGTTGAAGCAAACGAGTAGTCTAGTCAGGTCAGTAAAAGTCTACACCCAAGTAAAGTCAAACGTTATCTATCAGAAAAGGTGATTATCTATTGGATAATCTACCTTAAGATAATCAAATTTATTCGGTGGCTGAAGGGTGCAAATAAATCACAAATTGTAATTGCAAAACATTGAAATAAATCGGATAGAGTCGTAACTGTAGTAAAGTTCAAATAAAATTATTCTGTGTTGGGTTTGCTTATTTCATTCGAAAAGGACACGAAGAGTCTGAAGGAACCGACTTTCAATAATAATAACCCAACACATTTTTGAAATGGCTGCAAATTAAGTGACTTTTTTAAATTATGTTTTAAAATTATGATTTCACAAGAAAATTAAATCATTATTCAAGAAACCTCAAAATTTAACTTTTTCCGCAATTTTTTCTCTTAAAATGTCTATAAATTAATTTATTACAGGGATTTGCCTTAACGCTGGTTGACTGCATGTGAAAAGTTTATATGTATATTTTATTATGTGTTTTGTTTACGTGCATTATTTTATTTTTCTATCACTTTTTGATTTTCTATAGTGTATCTAAATGCATGTTCAAAGAACAACATCAAAGTGAGTTGGTGTGTTTATATGTTATAAGATCATTGATTTTTTTAAATTGTATACTATAGAAGATTTATCTGAACGCAGCTTTGTGCAAAGAAAGACATCAAAGTAATTTTGTATGTATCTATATTATAATGTTATTGGTTTTATTCTAGTATTATCGAAAGTCTAATACAAATCAGTTTAGTGTTTTTTCATATTTTTGACAAAGTATTCAATGTTGATTATAAAATATTACTAAATATCGAGTTGATGTTGACCCATTTTCATGATAAAACTATTTATTAAATATCAAATATGATGTGTAAAAATAATAAATAATATTTTTCTAAAGAAATAGATATATAATGTGAGCATTAAAATAAAAATTACTAATATTTTTCGATGAAATAATAGTGAAAATTAAAATATTTTTAAAATAATTATTTGCTAATCAAATAGAAATTTGGAATATTTGTTATTGTGTATTTTGTGCGACAGAATCGAAATGCGATTAGTGGAAAATAAAAACCAATTATCGCTCATTATGGAAGTGAATTTTATTTGTCACTTTCAAAATGTTCTTTCTAAAACGATTTTTGTATCTATTTGCCTTTATTATTTCGATAATAACAATTTTTTACTTGATAAAGTTGGAATTTATTGGCAATTACAATAATGTTTAGTTATGTGATCGTGTGTGTTACGGCTAATTTACAAAATGTCATAATGTATACATTTGCCGGTAAATATGAACATTAACTACTAGATTAAGTAAATGTAGTTTACCGTCTTGTAAATTTTAATAATACATACATTTACCTGTAAATTTATACATTTCTAAAATAATTGACAAATGTGTATATTTACTAATAATCTTACATATCATAAACAAATATTAAAAATAACCTTAAAAAATGTTTTTAGAATTTATCGGTAAATGAATGTTATACCTAGATTAGTCAAATCTTGTAGTTAATGCACACATTTACCGGTAAATATTTTACCGTAACATATAATTCAAAAATATTTTGATTTTCTTTGGACATGAAAAACCTTTAATGTCAAAATTTTCAAAACATTAACTTTATAAAGATATAAAATCTTTATTATGTAACACATCTTGTCTGTATTGCGAAATATGATTTCGGGTATCAATTCAAGCAACATGATGTCACATTATTAATGTGGTTTATTTTATATAATTATTACGCATTAATAATTATTCATTTATTATTTTTAATTTTAAGTTCTCATAAATTTTATAAGCAAATCACTCGTTAATTAAAATTTGTAAATTATTTGTTTAAATTTCCATGCTTAATTTCGTTGAGATTATAATATATCTGAATTCCTATGGTCTAAAACGTTACTCAGAACCAATTTTATTGAAATTTTATTGCCAATTTTCATAATTTTAATGTATAAAACATCCATAATTTAAATTAATCATTATTTATTAAATTCAAAACAATATAATTTGTGTTCAATGTTTCAACAACTCCACGAGGACATTTTACTGAACGTAGAGTAATGTGAGCATAAGGAATTTGCATACCACATTAATCAACAAAATGTATTAATTTATTTCATTGTTATATATTTATGTAATTAATTAATTCAAACTAATTCTTACAATTATAACTCTGATTTCACTCACCAAAATACAATTTCATAATTATTCGTTTCACTTAATGTATAATCTCTGGTGCATATCCTTACAGTGTGATTTCGGCATCAATGATTTCACATTGTTGACATCATATTTCACATTCCTTACAACAATACAATAACTTATACAGTAAATTTTACAACCAAAACTACTCAATTTAACGTAATCAAAGTCCTATGTAAATGTTTATAACTTTCATATCTTACTCATAAAGTTATCTTAAGAAACCCACGGATTAAACTGTGATAATCAGTCGCTTGAGTTTTTAAAACTTGCTTGCAAAATGTGAATTATTTTTTTTCAATTGGTTAAATAATTGCCTAAACTAATTCTGTATTTTTGTATCAATTTGATATTCTAAATATATTATTATTATTATTATTTATGATTTTTATTATTTGTTATTTTTATTAATATTATTATTATTATTTTCTACAAAATTTGATTATCAATCAGATGTATGTAAGGTATTCACGAATTTTCGGTACAGCCTTTTTCAAGTGAAATCACTTGTGGAAATTCGTGAATACCTTAAATAAATCTGATTCATATTCAAATTTTGTAGAAAAAATTAGGTCACTTATAAATAAATCAGAGGTGAAAAACAAAAAAAAGTCCTTATAATATTATTATTTTTATTATTATTATTATTATTATTAATTTTATTATAATTATTATTATTACTATAATTATAATTGTTATTGTTATTATTATTATTTATTAATATTATTATTGTTATTATTATTATTATAATTATTACTGTAATTATTATTATTAATATTATTATTATTATTCTTTTGTTGACTCCTCTGGCTGGGTGAATAGACTACAACCCTATCCGTGGATTGCGCGTTCAATTAATCGATATAATTATGGTAGAATAAATCACTGAGAGAACGATGTCTGTTAAAAATATTTATTAAGCTGAACAACAATTGCAGATTATACAATAAATACAATGGTTCAAAAATTATTGTGTTTGGGGGTTAACTATTGAAGCAAGATAAAGAGTCGATATTTTATCACAAGTCGATCGGATCTACGCTTCATGATCAACTAAGAAGATAGAGGACGAGAAGAGTACCAATTATATTAATTTCCTTATCTCACTATAATTCATAAAATGATGAGCTAGTGGAGAGTATTTAGACAGTGTCTCATCTGATTTTAGATCTTTTTGAAATGCTTGATATATCCGAGGGATTTTTCAAGCTACCTTTATCTTGTTGAATAGGAGTCCTTTCTTTAGCTAGTCTATATCAAGTTTTATAATATAAATTAGTGTCAGAAATAATAAATTTTAAAGCTGCTTAAATACCAAATTTATAAGGCTATTGACCAATCAAAATAAATGGATTTTTGATTTTTCCAAATTAAAAATTTAAATCCTATTTCTAGTGAATTAATTTAAGTAATTACTGTTTTTAGTAATTACATCATGTTTGGAAAAACAAAATTATAATTATTCATTATATATTAATTACTAATTATATAACTATCAAATATATTAATTACTAATTATAATAATTTAATTACTAATTTTAGTACAAATGTCCTCTACATTTAAGGAACTCAATATTATTACCATAATTAATTATGATTA
Source organism: Schmidtea mediterranea (assembly GCA_022537955.1). Classification (NCBI taxonomy): domain Eukaryota; kingdom Metazoa; phylum Platyhelminthes; order Tricladida; family Dugesiidae; genus Schmidtea; species Schmidtea mediterranea. The sequence continues at coordinate 217,467,494 of CM039679.1, read as the reverse complement.
TAGTTATTGTTATTATTATTATTAATATTATTATTATTATTATTATTATTAATATTATTATTATTATTATTATTATTATTATTATTATTATTATTATTATTATTATTATTATTATTATTATTATTATTATTATTATTATTATTATTATTATTATTATTATTATTATTATTATTATTATTATTATTATTATTATTATTATTTATCATATCCTTCAAAAAATGTAATTCGTTCAAGAGGTTATACGATGGAATTATGTTATGAATGTCCTTTCAAACGAGATCATGAAAAATGCAGGTATTCTGGCATAAATTCAGAGGCAAATTGAAAAATCCAACCAAAATCAAAATAGATGATGAATGGTATATTAATTATACCAATCCAGCTTTATAAGGTCGTAATATTTATTGAAGGGATGTCTTTCAGCACGTAGAACACAATTATGCATTGGGAATCTCACAAAAAAATTTTCAAAATAATTTAATTAATTATATTTTGCCAAAAATGTCCGAGACCCGGATTTCACGGTTACTTTGAAAATTTTGCAGGCGAGGGAAATCTTCAATTTTTAGATATTTATATTTAAATATGTTGTCATTGTTGAAGAATTCGACACTTAGGCTGAAAGAAATTTATTTTTTAACTATTTTATATTTTCATAAAATAAAATAATTATTATCATGTTCCGTTAGAATTATTTTACTTCACTTTGTTATTATAAAGTGAATAATAAAAATTAAATTAATTTTTTTTATTAAGTGATAAGAAGTAAAAGTAAAGCACATTGTTTTATTTAATAAAAGCTTTTTCTAATAATTTCTAGATTTTTACAAACCTGTTAATGAACTTGCTCAAATGAAGGTAGTTAGTGGCACTCTGCGCCCACACACCTTTACATAATAAAAATACGAGGGGGGGTTGCGACGGATTATCTTGATTACATAATTATATAATTAATTTTGTGTTCGCATCTTTTTTTGATAAATTTGTTTTTGAAATTTTCGAATTTTTTTGGCGCATTTTTTCAAATTCAAATTTTGGCGAATGTTTTGAATTAAAATTGTTTGAAATATTTTTTTCGAATAATTTTTTTTTCATCCACAAAAGTTTTTGGTCGCACTGTAGTCAAGGGTATTTTTTGACTCGCGATAAAAAAGCATGTTTTTAATTGATAAAACTTTTAATGTAATCTTAATATGAAAATTTTTTGTATATTTTTCACAATGACTTTTTTATACATGTTGATGTACAATATTTTATCGATCATTGATGTTTCCAAATTGATAATTTGTTTGGTTGCTTAGTTACCTGATTGCTATCAAGAAACTATATCATTGAAGCCCAATCAATTGTTGTATTTTCTCCGAATAAAAATTTATTGCTTTGTTTACAGTCTTGCATGTGATTTATTGAAATTATTTTGTTAAAAATCTTTTAAATTTTTCTACTATTTTTTAAATATTTTTAATTGTGTCCAACAATGAACAATTATTAAAAGTTATTTTCAAAGATGAATGTCAACCTTTTCATTTAATTTTCACATGTGACTAAATGAATTAATTGCTAACACATTAAAAAATTACTTAAATTTATTTTTATAGATTTTCTAATCTTTTCACTCCAACTTTTATTGTTTACTGAATGATAAATTAATTAGTAAGTACAAGTAGTGGTTAATCTAATTACCAGTGAAAAGAAACTTTATTAGAAAAATATTCTTAAATTAATTTCTCAAAACATATATTACTTTCATTGTACTTAAAATAAATTTTCATATATTTATTGAAAATGATTCGACTCTTAAAATTATTAACTCAAAGATGCTAAAGTTTTGAATAAAACTGATAGAAAAAAATTAATATCTACCGCATTACTAAAATCAAATAATTATCAACAACTACCAAATATGTTAAATTTCTGATTCCATGCTTCAATACATACATAGTACTTATCAATTAAAAAATTAATTAAATTAACTAAGTTGTAAAATAATTGAAAAAATTTATTAGGTAATTTTTTAAAATTTTATAAGATTGTTTGGTAATTGTTCTAGGTACTTGTTGAATGAAAATTAGTGTATGTTATCGACTGCTCATAGTATTTAATTGTACAATTTCCGGATAAATAATTAATAAATTCTTGATTCCTGGAAATAATTGTAAATATTTAAATTATTCAGAAAATTGTCAATAAAAACATAAATAATAGGTAACATAATTTTTAAATACTAGTGAATTTTAGTTTTTAATTTAATTGAATTACAAATATTTTAATAAAATCAAATAAATACTTACTTGTATACAAATAATTACATGAATCAAAAAATTTCTTAGAACTGAAATCTTATCGATATATTCTGATTAACCTTACATCAATGAAAAAAGTAAAAATTTTTCTAAGTATCTTATAAATTCAACCAACTCAATCCCCTTAAAAATACTATAAAATCGCTCTCAACCAATCATTTCTCTTCAAATGTCATTTTTCACTCCATTATACCAACTACATTCATAATTTTTATTAAAACCTAACAAGTAGATAATATTTACCCTTTGAACACCTATATTCATCCCAGTAAATTCCTTTAAAAATATTATAAATTCCTCTCTTGACCAATCATTTTCCATAAAATAACAAAATTTCCAGACATATTCAATATTTTTCATAAAAATCATAAAAATACCTATTTAGATAATATTTACCCTTTAATAACAATATTTAATCAACTCACCCAATTAAAAAATAACAACAAACTTGTTCTTAATCGACTATTTTTCACTAAAATAAATAATTAAAATAAAACCAATAATTTCCCATCAAATAACACTTTTCTCTACTTTACCAACTATATTCATTATTTTTAATAAAAATCACTTTTTAAATAACAATACTTAAGAGACTCAACCATTTAAAAATATCAACAAATCTGTTCTTAATCGCTTATTTCCCCTTAAAAGATCATAAATTCTCTTCTTAGCCAATTGTTTCCCCTAAAATATTATTTAAACTAGAAACTTATTATTAAAAATAAGAAATTGATTATTAAAAATGTGTTATTTTAATATAGTTGATTTTTTTGTTTATTTTCATTTATTTTTTATTAATTCTAATTATATTATATTTAATTTTCTATTTTCTGTTTAGTCATTTATTAAACAATAAATAAAAAAGAATTTCTATGTTATTATAAAAATATGGGGTAATTTTTATATACTATATTTACCTCATATATTAATCAAAAAGCGTAAAAAACTAATAACTTATGAACCCATAAAAAGAACTTTACTTGTAATGAAAAGGCCGAAAATTTTGAATTTCCTAGTCCTAAATTCATTTCAGTCTAGCCACATATATATATATATATTTTAAAAATAAAAATGTTTGTTGCTTTCTTCAAATTATGGGTTACAAATATTTTTTTACTTTGAAACAATAACAGTAAATATGAAATGTAAATTGCGTGGTCTTTTGAACCAAAGAAAAATCGACAAGTAAAAGTTTTAATTAATTGGCAATTTAACTTATAAATATTTTCTCACATATAAAGTCAAAATACTGTCCTTTAGATTTGCCGCCTCGGACAAATGTTTAAGTTCCCGTCACTAGAGTGGGTCCTGATTTGCCTTTGTGACCGTTAAAGAATTGATCGAAAACGAAGATATTTCACATGAAGCGATAAAGTAATAGTAACTTTTTTTGATGTTACACAAATGAGTGCAAATAAAATTCAAATGCGCAAAGAATCTTATGCGAAGCAAATGATATTCAAAATTTAACTAAAATTTCGAAAAATAAATTTAAGTGAAAAAATTATTAATATTTTTGCCATTTATTAACAACAAAAAATAATGATGATTTTTTAACTAAAATAGTATATTGCAATAATTTTCACTGTGTTTAAAATGATATTCAGGTAGACTTTTTATTTAATATAAAATTTTTTCTCTTTACAACAAATAAAATAACAACAAAAAAAATTCATTAAAAAAATAAATTTTATAATTACTAAATTCCATCACCAAAACACGTCTTTAGCAAGTTGATATGTTTTTTTCCGAATTTTCACGGAAATCTAACCGAATCAGAGTCCAGTGAAAATGAAAGATAAAAATCAAAATTCCGCCTAAAATCCCAAGAACTAATCCGTGGCTTACAAATGTTTCTAATATTTGATTGTCACTGCATAAACTATTCAAAACTAGCGTCAAAGTCTTTGAAAGAAAATAACACGGAAATAATTTATTTAGCGTAACTTTGATTTGATTGGTCAAAAATAAATCTGTTATTTTGGTGAATTTATTTAGCATTATTAATACATATGCATCTGAGACAATTTTATAGGTTTCCGGGGAGGATTGAAAGCTTTTCTTTATGTTGTCCAGTCCGGTTAATAGTTGAGTGATTAAGTTACCTGTTGTTTGTCTTTGTTGGATTAAATGGTAATTGTATTTAAGATTATTAACTAATAATTGTAAATTATCAATTGTCGGAACGAGCGGTTGAATTTCATTCAAAAACCTTAACACGAGAGGAGTGTTTGGTGTATTTGTTTGAGAAAAGAATACAGTTGTATCGTTAAGCCATTGCGATAGGTTTTTCATTGGAATAATGGTCTTCGATAATTCATTTATTGTAAGCTGAAATGAAAAAAATACTTCAATAGGTTTTATATGTATTTTACAAATCAAGGAAAACCAATTTTTACAATCAAAAGTTTAGTCTAGATCACTGGTTCTTAATCTTTTTGCTATTGTGGCGCATTGATAACATTTGTCAAGTTGTGTTGATTCCAACAATAAAGTTAATTGGTTTCATCCTCCTTCACTGCATGTTTGAGACTAACTATTATGTATTTGACTTCTAAAATATCTGATTATTTATGAAGGCGGTCGCCCCCCAAGAAGATTCTGAAGTTGATATCTAGAAACTAAAAATAGTCTAAATAGGACAATTGTCTTTTTTGTGTACACAACTGTACATATTACTCATCAGAAAACAAAAAAGATAAGAAAACAATCATCACATATTAGAGTTTATTTTTACTACTCAACTTACACATTGTAAGCTACAATATATGCAACAGAAAACTTTAACATAAACAAATCATTATTTAATCGAACTTTCATAAACAGGGTTCGTTTTAACCTCCCAACAAGTGTTTTTGTTTTGTGTTATTTCGGACTTAAAAGTAATTCTATGTTTATTGTAGCAAAAAATTGGCATTTTTCTGTGTAATAAAATATATTTAAAGTAAAAGGATTATGGAAAGATTTTCTAATTAGTTTAACTGACTGAACCAGTGTGAAAAAATATTAGTTACATAGATTTTTCGCAAACGTTTCGTATTTCTCATTTATCGAATTCATGTGAAAAAATTGGTTGGCAACAAAACTGATATTACTCATCCAATAAGGAAAAAGAGGCAATCCCTCCTCCCAAAAAAAATCCTGTATTCATCCTTGCGTTTTGTTTTGTTTTAAATTTTATAATTGAGTCATAATAATTTATTATATTTTCTGGACAATATGAACTTCCAAGGAATTAAAATGTTTAAAAATTAATACGCAATCAAAACTACTAGCTTTAATTTTGAATCTATAGAAATTTAAAAAAAAAATTAATTTTCAGAAAGTCTTACGTGACCTTTGTTTGGGTCACTCCCATAGGTTTAGATCCGCTGATCTTAATGTTATTTATATCTTTAAAGTGAAACTAAAATTTCAGAATTGTTAATTGCGTGAAATGTTACGGTCTACATTGTGGTTCAAAATATTTAGACTTTAGTCACTGAATTTGTCAAAATAAACTATTAAAATATTTAGAAAATATAACTTGTTGATAATCGTAAGTAATACAAAATTAATACAAAATTCAGTTAAAGTAATAGTGAATTTAATCTGTTGCTCCCCAACCTTTTCATCACCGAGAACTGATCAAGGTTTGATAATTTTACCACCATCCAATGAAGTGATGTGACTTTATTGTTTATGTTCTAGATTGATTGTTTGAGCATGCCATTTATTAGTAGTTACGTTTACTGTAATGTTTTTGTTTGATTATTTATATATTCAAGTTATTTTTATAATATTTGTTGATAATGTTGATATTATTATAATTTTGATGTATACATGACGTTAGGTTTATTTATTTGTTTCGTTTGTTTTCTTTCAAGAAAACGCATTTAATTTCAAATTTATAACTACAATTATTATTCGTAATCTTGAAATGTTTGATAAACAAATTTAAAATAGTTACAAGATTTCTTCTGTTAAAAAGATACAAATTTGCACAATCCAGAAAGAATTAATACCACAGTAAATAAAATGGAAATAATTTATTGTTTACCATTTATTCCGCCTCCCAGGGTTTAAGGACCACTACTGTAATTAAATTTTCCCCAATTTGGGTCCGTCAGTCCACATGGAGATCATTTAAAAATTACCCCATATGTACTTCAAAAATAAACTGCCTGGTATGTTTCTAAGAAAGATATCGGCTGTTTCTTAATTATTGAACAAATTATCTAATAATAAATTACTTTCCAGATCCATTTCAAATTCATAGAGATAATTCATGACTTAAACAAAATTTTAATTACTTAATAGGTTCATAGAAGAAATGCCAAGCAAACCTTTCGAATACGGCGATACTAACACAAATTAAGCATGAAGAGTTTGTACAAAACATGCTGAATGGTTTTATTGAGAAAAAACTTATTAATGAAGAAGTAGGTAAATCTATTCGTCCAATGGGATCCGGAAATATGTTTTCTTTCAATATTCACCTTTGTTGTTTGTTCCTTGGGAAATGGGACAAAGAGAATAGCGTTGTCATAAGACAACTTGAACTAAAATACGAAGAAACAAAAGAAATGAAAAATAAAATGATAAAAAATGTTATCCATGGGTCTAGGAAAACAACTGTCCACCGTATAAATTTCAGAAACAGACCAACTAAATTGCTTTATTTTGTTCATCTTATATTAATATTTTTTCCATATGATTTTGAATTTGGTCAAACATATACTAGTTAAAATATTTATTTTTCAAAAACCGAAATAATAATAATAATAATAATAATAATAATAATAATAATATTATTATTATTATTTATTATTATATTATTATTATTATTATTATTATTTATTATTATTATTATTATTATTATTATTATTATTATATTATTATTATTATTATATTATTATTATTATTATTATTATTATTATTATTATATTATTATTATTATTATTATTTATTATTATTATTATTATTATTATTATTATTATTATTATTATTATTATATTATTATTATTATTATTATTATTATTATTATTATTATTATTATTATTATTATTATTATTATTAAATAATTAAATAAATTTGGCAACGATTTAATTAAAAGATAACGCCAATAAAAAACCTTTCGTACGATATATTTCGATAGCACAGCTATCATCTTCAGGTACTCAAAACCAACTAAAAATATTATGAATTAACATTTAATTTAAACAAATTATTTTTTATTAATTTAATTTTTTAATAAATAAATATTTTTAAAAATATATTTTAAATTAATTTTTAATTTTTTAATTTTTTCACTTATATTCTAATTTTTAAAAATTAATGTAATTTAAAATTTTCAATTATTTTAATAATATTAAAAAAACAAACATGATTTAACATACGTAAACTATTTAAAAACATTCAAAACATTCGTAGTCACAGCACTCTGCACATTAATCTTTGGATCCAATGACCTTATCAGCAATGCTTCACATATCACTCGTTCCCAATAACTATTAAAACTTCTCAACAAAATTCTAAAATCAGACATTCCTATATCACTTTTACAGCCTCTATTGTGTTCACTAATATTGGTCAAACCCTTCAATCGACAATGCTCTAGAACTCGAGTACAGAGATGACGGGAAGTCTCTCCAATGTATGTGGCATTACACCCATTACATGTAAATTGATAAGCGAGATCAGAACACAATCCAACCGGAGTTTTTGATTTATTAATAAACATATTGCGTACCTTACTCGAATTAGAGACGATCTTATACTCTAAATTTCCTATCAGTTTACCCAACTTCCTCTTATAATTTGTAAAGCCTTCAGAGTACGGCAATACTAACACATATTTAGGCTCAATTTTTTTATATCCATTTTTACCATCACCCAGATCAACACTCAATTCACACCCATCCGACAAATTACATTCAGACTTTCCACAACATGGATCCTTAGGATTTTTAATCAATTTATCAACAGTTTCTTTTATCATCAACAATAAAAATGATTCACAATTTTTTGTGAATTTAAGTATAAGAGAAATATGGTGAAAGGATTGATTTATCGTTCATGGGCTTTATCTTCTACTTTTGCTAATTCGGTAAAAAGTGTTGATAAATTGGGTGAGTTGTTGATAAAGAATGGATATTCTAAATCATTTTTATTGTTGATGATAAAAGAAACTGTTGATAAATGTTTTGAATGTTTTTAAATAGTTTACGTATGTTAAATCATGTTTGTTTTTTTAATATTATTAAAATAATTGAAAATTTTAAATTAAATTAATTTTTAAAAATTAGAATATAAGTGAAAAATTTTAAAATTTTAAATTAATTTAAAATATATTTTTAAAAATATTTATTTATTAAAAAATTAAATTAATAAAAATAATTTGTTTAAATTAAATGTTAATTCATAATATTTTTAGTTGGTTTTGAGTACCTGAAGATGATAGCTGTGCTATCGAAATATATCGTACGAAAGGTTTTTTATTGGCGTTATCTTTCAATTATTTTTATTATTATTATTATTATTATTATTATTATTATTATTATTATTATTATTATTATTATTATTATATTATTATTATTATTATTATTATTATTATTATTATTATTATTATTATTATTATTATTATTATTATTATTATTATTATTATTATTATTATTATTATTATTATTATTATTATTATTATTATTTTATTATTATTATTATAAAATTTACTGTATAATTGACTTCGTCGAAATATTTTGATACAGTTTGGACAGAACTGAGAAACGTGTTCATGTCAGACGGGACGAGATTTACAGTATTTAGATTGATTAATGTATTATATGTTAAATTTAATCCACTTTTTAGAACATTCAGATTTTGAGCATTCCAAAGCAATAATGAAATATTCACCGATCCAGACAGCTTTAAAATCTCCAATAGGCCAGTATCATTAGTACAATTGTTTTGAATGTTTTCGATAATTTTCTCTGGTTTTGTTAAATTTATTTGAACAGGAAAACTATTGGAAGATAATATTGCATTAATAAAAGTCCATTGGGACGTTAAAAAACTGTCTAGAATTTTATCTGAATTTTTTAGTCCAATCGGATTCCATAGCTGAGCGCACGCTTCATTGTAAAGAATTTCTCCGGCGGAAATAGAAAGTATGCAAATAATTATTAAAAATATCAAAAACCCACCGAAAACTATGAAATATGTATAAATTATCCAGTTTGGTGAATTGAGATCTTTGAGTTTCTTTATGCGCCGAAACCTTTTCAAATGATAAAATACATATATTGGATGGTATGATGGGGCATGGATTTCATCAACCAGAGTTTCTCTTTCGTAATAGTACATTGCAAAATATCTGGATAAAGAGAGAATGAAGTACAAAGTTGTTAGAAAAAGAAAAACTAGAACTATGAAACAAATGGCATTAAAAATAGTTATTATTTGTGAAATGGTAGCCGATGCAGAAGTAGATGCTCCTTGGAAGCTCACTTTTAGTGGTAAGACAAAATTCGATACATAGCTCCAATAGGATCCTATGCTTTCAATTGAACTTGCTACATTCATTTCTTTCACTTTTTCTGCAGTTAAGGTCATTAAGGTTTGATTGAATGAGAGTTGTAGATTTTGAACTTGAGTTGACAATTGGGTTAAATTCACACTAAATTGTTTTAATACAAACAACATGTTTATACTACTCTCAGTATTTATGTTGTTGGTTATTATTGATACTCGGAGCTGATCTGAGTCGTTCTGAAAATTTAAAAAATTAATTTTTGTTGATTAATTTTAATAATAATAATTTATGGTGTTTTTATCTGCTAATGTAGTGAGATTTAAAATTAAAAAAATTATAACTCAAAAGTGTTAAAAGATAATAATTTAAAACAATAAATATTAAATAAAAATTTTTAAATTTAAAATAATAAAAAATAAATATTGAAGAAAATATATTTTGAGTAAAAAGGTAAAAATAAATAATATTTAAAATAATAATAAAACCAATAATGTTGTGTTTAATGAATGAATGAAATCTTTGCAGACAATTATATATACAGGTATCCCTTGTATAACGCGGTAGTTATGTTCCAGAATAAGTGCGCGTTATGGGATTCCGCGTTATCTAAGACATAGTTTTCATATAAATTTGGGGGTTACGTTCCAATAAGTTTCTTTCAAAATAAATACATACTAAATAACAGATGCACATATATTTCAACTCAATACTAAAATTCAGACTTTCTTATACAATTAAAAACACAAGTTATGAATAATAATACATATATGTACATATTTCAAAATTCAAAAAACAAAATATAAATAATTATGTGCACATTAAAAAATTTAAAAACAAACTAAAACATTTTAAAGGTTTATTAAAAACTTTATTGTTATTCTTCAAACTTCATATGGTAATAAAAATACATTATTATAAATATGTGGTACGCAAATTAGTGTTACCAGATTTTATAATTATGTATTTTCCCCTTCGCATTATATAAGTCAAAATTTCGAGTTGTACTGAAACAGAATTTTTTTCCAAATCGCGTTATATCGAAACCGCGTTGTATAAGACCGCGTTATACAAGGGATACCTGTATATACATATATATATATATATATATATATATATATATATAAGTTGGAATAAGATAGCAAAGTGTCTAAAAAAAACTAATGAAGTTAAATTACCAAATATTTCTGACACTGAGATTTATTAGCTAACTGGTTACAAACGAGTGACATATAATATGCTAATGTTTCTCTTTGGACTTCTAGCTTTCCCATAAGCACGTCGATTTCTCCCATAATATTTTTACTATTTGCTGCAATAAAAGTCATGCTATTCACGGTTACGTTCAAATTGGTAATCAAATCACTGAGCGTGGAAAACATGTTAATGACCCCAAATGTTGTTAGGATGTTTGTTGACATTTCATTCAAAGAATTTCTAAGCAAATCCTGTTATTTAAAATTATTATTCCATGAAAAATAATATAAAATATAAATTATTTTAATTAAATAAAATTTTGTATAAAAGTTTTAGAATTATGCAAAATTATTACCACTTTACGTGTCCCGAAATAAACAGACCTTTTTGAACATGCTGATATCAGACAGATTGACCTAACAGATTTTTAATAAAAATCGACGTGACACTGATTGCATAATAGATGGCACTATTCCATAAAAACATATTCTAAATTATTTCCATATTTTTCTCTATTTGTTGAATCAGAAAAACATTGTCAGTTATTGTTGACTAGCACTAAGAGTGTTAAAAGATGGAAAATCTAGTAAATTTTGCAGGGAAATGATACCAGATGATGAAATTGGAACATACCACTATATATTACATAATTGACCTCTTAAGAGTTTAAAATAAAAAACCTTTAAATTAATTAATAAATTAATTAACTAATTAAATGGAAAATAGGTTTAAATTATTACAATAGGATTAAAATTGATAAAGATTAGAAAATTTGATTTCGTTCGAAATATAAGACGACTTCATAAAATCTGGAAAGTTTTACTTAATTTTTTAAACTAGCCGAAGAAACGAAAATGATAATCTTGATCAGTCCACACTTTACAGTAGTTGAAAGGCATTAGTAATTTATATCTTTTCAAATTAAAGGAAACTGTAACCAACAGAAGGTTACTTCCAAAGACTTGTTCAGCCTTTTACGATGGAAATTATAGGTCCGTTTATTTAAACAAATGTTACAGGCTACCTTCACTAAATAATTTAAGTGATTTATATGATTTTGAAATTTCTTTGAACTATTAAGTGTAGAATTAGGGATGGAAACCGGTTTCGAACCGAACCAAAATTCCATGCGAACCAGCAAAATTCTTAGGAACTTAAACCGAAATTAGATCCATTATTTATTTTATTTTATTAATTTTAAACCACAATGGGTGAAACCTCTAAAATCTTCCACTAGATCAAGTTAAGCTTCTCAATAACTTTAAATTTCAACTACATGCTACATGAAAAGTATTGTATCTTTTATTGCTGTGTTATGATATAAATGTGACAACATCACAGGTTTAAATAATTAATAAAAAATTTAGTTTAAATTATTAAAAAATAGATTTTGCTTATTTATTTTTGAAATTTGTTTCCTTTAGCTTTAGTCTTTATTTCGCCCAAAATATATGTTATGAAATTAATTACTCTTGTTTTAATATATAATATTAAAGACAAATATTATATATTATTATGTAGAAAGGATGTTTGCTCCTTTAAAATATATTATGGCAGATAATATGGAAAGGCTAGGAGAAGATGTACTGAAAAATATACTACTTTTGAAACCAAATTGTTAAATCCAATAAATTTATATTAGTTTACTTTTAGCCTTTTGAAAATGAATTTGTTAATTTTATTTACTTATATATATATATATATATATATATATATATATATATATATATATTTTAAAAAAGTCAATAAAATTTTGTTTTAGTTATTTTTTGTTTATTTATTTATTAAGAAAATAGAGTTTTTTTGAAATAATTTTGATTGCTTGCTGTGATGTGTAAAAAGGAATTTGCCTTTTCACTTTTAGGAGATTTTGTAATCTAAACTACCAAAAAATGAACCAAAACCTGGTGCTTTAAAATACACGCAAATTTTTATGCAATTTTAAGGCTATGCGGCTGTCCGAAACAAGAATTGAGTGTACTAGAAACCAGAACCGAACCGAAAGTTATTGAACTGAACCAACATGCTTATTTCAATGGTTTCCATCCCTGGATAAAATATATGAATAAAAGATAGCAGAAACAGAAGATTTTATTTTTGACGTAAAAATTCTGAAAATGAAAACATTATTTAGTAGTTTGATCGTTCTTTAAAGGTGATTTTACAAGAGAGAAATATTTATTTGACATCAAAGCTTTTGTTTACCATTAGCTATTGTTTTTGAAAATATAAACAAAATTTCAAAAGGAAGCTGTTTATAATGATTTTTGCAATTGTTCTTGAAGTTTGAAAATAGTTGTAATAGAAGAGCACAAAAATGATTATTTATGTTGAAATTTGTTGAGAGGTACAAGGAAAATATATTAAAATATTTACAAAACATGTATTAAATTCAACGGCCGAATTATTTATAAATAGTGAGTTTAGAACTTGCAAAAAGTAATAAACATTTTTTTCAAGAGCGGTTGAATGGGAAAAAAGGCTAGAGTAAATTGTAAAAAAATTGAAAATTTTGTTTTAATAAGTGATAAAAATAAATTTAATGAATCAAATCTTATCTTTTAAAGAAGAACTATATTTGCAATAATATTTTCATTTTAATACCTGAATAGTTGTGGAAATGTTATTGATACTTTGATTAAACAATTGTTGATTATCATACAAAATGACATTGAAAAACGACTCTATATTTTGTGATGCCTGTTTCCAAGACGAGAGAAGAGAATTATTATCTGTGCTGCTTTGAAGTTTATTTTGCAAAGAAATTTGTGAGCAAGATGCAAGAATAAATAAAATAATATAGGCAACTGTGAGTATGCCACATATAGAAGAGAAAATTAAACATTTATCCAGGAAATATTTTCTTCGATTTTGAATTTCCTTTGCAGTGAAAATTTCAACAGAATCTGAGTCGCTTGCTTCATATAATTTCTGAAATAAATATATATATATATTTACAATTTTCATTTCTAGTATTAACCGAAAAAACAATATTTACCTTTCTCCATGGAAAAATTTGAGTCTTTTCATAAAAGAAACTTTGAAAAGTGGGATTAAGTTTTATCGTTTTCCATAACATCCAAAATAAACAAGATAAAAAACAAAACAAAAATGGCACCATAATAAATATTAATCCAAAACTTGTTGTTAATATATTTGAATTGTAAACATTTTCATAATTTGTAATTAAATTAGTATTTGGATCAAAAATTGGATGGGACTTTGTGGAATTAAACAAATAGTTTACAATGCACTGACCAACATCTATTGTTCCGATTTCTACAGTGTTCGAAATACTAGAATTTGAGAATTTTATCTTTCCGATAAAATCAGCAAAAATGCCACCATTTAAAATATAATTTCTTGAAATTAAATAACTGTGCCCAACTGCCGATATCATTATCTAGAATAAATTTAAAACATTTTATTTTAGGTTTTATAATAATAATAATAATAATAATAATAATAATAATAATATAATAATAATAATAATAATAATAATAATAATAATAATAATAATAATAATAATAATAATAATAATAATAATAATAATATTAATAATAATAATAATAATAATAATAATAATAATAATAATAATAATAATAATAATAATAATAATAATAATAATAATCAACATTCAAAACATTCGTAGTCACAGCACTTTGCACATTAATCTGGATCCAATGACCTTATCAACAATGCTTCTTCGATGTTTTGAATGTTTTTAAATAGTTTAAGTATGTTAAATAATGTTTATGTATTGTATTTAAAAAAAACTTTTTTTTAATATTATTAAAATAATTGAATTTTTAAATTACATTATTTTTTTAAAATTATAATATAAATAAAAATTATAATATTTATATAAATAAAATTTTAAATTAATTAAAAGTTATTTGAATATATTTTTTAAATATTGTTTTATTACAAAATTAAAGTAATAAAAAATAATTTGTTTAAATTAACTGTTAATTCATAATATTTTTAGTTGGTTTTGTGTACCTGAAGATGACAGTTATGCTGTTGAAATATATCGTACGAAAAGTTTTTTATTGGCGTTATCTTTTAATAAAAAATAAGTAGGTGATTTAACGTAGTAATAATATCTTATATGAAAATTTATATTATATAGTATTTATATCAATTCAGCTGTATCAGAAAATATCCGATTCGTTGAAAATTAAAAACGTTGTTTGAATATTGAGTTGAACAAGTTTTTTGAAATAAATCTTTAATGTCGAATTTAAATTCCTACATGAAGACCACGCCGATTCTGAATAATATCGTAGAATTGTTTATTGAAAAAATCAAACGATATTTTGATATGTGGATTAACAGAAATGTCACGAAATATGATGGTGAAGTGTGTAATTAAAAAAATTGTTATAAACTTACGAAGCAGTAGATAAAATATCATAAGTTTTGAAGATAGATTACGACCAGCTTTCAGGAAACCAATGCCTAGTTATCAATTTATCGGATTTTAATTATAAAAAAGAAAAAAATGCAGTTATTTATTTTGAGAAAATTCAAAAATGGTTGATAAGGTATTGAGGCAGATTTGAAAAAAGTGAGCGGATGAAATATTTTTTGACTCATTGTTTAGATGGCAATGATATAAAACGAGAAATCAAAATGATTGAAGCAACAAATGAGGTCTCATTTAAAGAATTTTCTTCTAAGATAGAAGGAATCAATGAAGAAGTAGGAGTTTCTGCATTTAGAAAAAAGACATGCTAGTGTATTGAGAAATAGGCAAAGTTTTGAACAATTGCAAAGACCATCAACACAAAAAATATTTAATAATGGAAGAATTGCTCAAGGAAATAAACAAAACTTTGAAATTGTTAAGCAATCGGTCATGTCAGTCGGAAAAACATGAAAAGAGAAATAGAAATCATGCTTATAAATGTTTTTGATGTAACGAGAAAGGACATCCACGTAGAAAGTGTCCTAACATCAGTTGTTCTGGTTGTGGAGAAAAAAGGCATTTGAAAATTATTGTTTTAGATCAACAATAACAAACTCTCCAAACTATTCAAGAGAAAATAATCCGTACCAGCAGAATAAATATAGAAGAATGCCAAACAAATAATATCACTCTTCAGAATACGATCGAGATCACACGAATAAATATTCGAATATGGCTGCTATGGATGATGAACATGATCAGATAGAAGATAGGAATCTGACAGAATCCCCAAATGCCGAGGCTCCAACAAGAGACAAGGTGATTGGAGCCATGTTCTAAAAGGTAATTTTTATGAGATATTGCTGAATAATGATAATAATATATTTAATAATATTTATAATAGTAGCAAAAAAATTAAAAATAGTAATAATAGAAATAATAGTAATTTGATTAATACTTGCATTGAGAACAATGTTATTAGTAGAAATAAAAGGATTAATAATTTAAGTGATAATAATAGAATTGTATTAAATAATAGTAATTATAAGGGCATGTATAATTTTGAGAACTGAGAAAAGACTAAATAGAAAATTTGTCAATGAAAAGAATGCAGAGTTTAAAAATAGTAAAATAGAATATAATAAGATGGAGTGTAGATCGAGTATGATGATAAAAATATAAGGAAAATATAGAGAAGCCGGCTTTTAGATACAGGAGATAAAATAAATGTTATTGATAAAGAGATTATTGAGGAATTAAGAGAGGTAAAGATATAAAACTAAAATTTTGCAGTGAGTTGTTCAAATGGAAGTTCATTGAAAATTGTTGAAAAAACTACCCTTCAAGTAACTCTGAACAATAAAAGAACACTAAAATAGAATTTATTGTAACAGAAAAGGTAAACCTGAAAATAATAGCAGGAATAAGTCTTTTAAATGAATTTGACATTTACCTATCAATTTGAAAGAAAGATGAGGGAGTGTATGTTATAGAAATTATAAACAATCAGGAAAAAGATCTTTATACAATAGATCCAAATTTTGGTGGGGAAATAAGTGATATCATGAGACTAAAGAGAACCATGGAAGTTCTCAAAATTGATAGGAAATCAGAAATATATAATGTAATTGAAAAGAATATCAAAGCGCTTATGGCAAATAAATGGGACATTGGAAAAACAAATAATTTAAAACATAAAATTATGACAACAGAAAGTCCTATTTTAATAAAACCAAGGAGACAGCCAGCACATTTAGAAGAAAAAATTGATGACGCCATAAAAATTTTGGAAGAAAATGGCATAAATGGATAATGTAATTCTCCGTGTGACACCAATATTTGGTTATGCGTATGGAAGTGATGTAAATAATCCCGATTACAAAATGACGTAATAAATAATTAAACATATTTTTAACTAAAAGATTTTAACTGAAAACACTTAAAAATAATTCATAGTCAACTATCTCTCAAAGTTCAAATGGACAGACTTTTTATAAAATTATTTAAAATTTGTATATATTTTATAAGCAAATAGTCTAATTTAAAACAAAAATCGTTGAATCAGTGAGAGTTGACTGTTATATTCACATTATATAGTACAAAAATAAGTTATCACTATATTATAATTTCATTACGTTCCGTATTATTGTAACGGACAGATAAAACAATATAAATCGGTTTGAAATTGTATAAACAAAATAATTAGTGAGAATACTTAAACATTTTTATTGGACGCACACACCAACAGCTGAGACACACCGAATATTCCAGGAATATTAATCGAATATAAATCGAATCACATGACTTATTGTATTCTGAGAAATGATTTCAAATATTAAACTAATAGTTTTGGTTCTCTTTGTCTCTAACGTAAAATCTGGAGATATAGTCAATGATGCTATAGACGACTTTAGGAAGCTATGTGGAAGTTCAGCATGTCAGAATGATAAAAGTATTTACTAAAACCTTTTAATTAATTCATCATTTTTCAAATTATTGTAAGTATTTTAATGTTTAATTTTATTCTCTTTTTTTCAGTTTTAACATCATTTGTCACTCCGTATTGTTGTGGAACGTTAAATTTACAATGTTGTTATGAGCTTAAGCTCTTATCAAAGATCCTTATTGGAGGCATCGTAATAGGTATTATTCTTTCAATAATAATATCAATTGCATGCTGCTGTCGTAGTCGCTACTAAGTTCAAGTGCAAAGGAAGTTTAAATTGAAAAATTTTGATTCGTTAAAAAAATTTTTTTAAATTTAATTTTATATAAACGTTTAAGTGTTTCTATGATTTTATTATTGTTAATTATAAATAAATTTTTTTTGTTGTTTTTGAAATAATTTTCGGTAGTTATTTATTAATTAAACTAAAAAGCAAAGGTTTAAGGTAATCCAGTGGTTAGTGCTTTGCCATCATATAATGTCGACGGTTAAAAGTGCAAGAGGAATTTCAAATTAAGCAAATTTAAGTAAAGATTATTATAAAACACGTCGTATTTGTACCGATTATTTCTTTGAGTTTTCATTATTAATGAGATTCACAACCGGATTTGCAATATCATAAAATTAACAGTGAAAATTGATAAGTAAATCATTTATTAGTCAAATGAACAGTTTTGGTAGTGTGAACTTTGCCAGTTATTTGCAAATTAAAACCGAATTTGTAACAATTAAAGTTATACAGTGCCTATCTTAACCCAAACCTTAAACCTTTAGATGGAGTAGTATAGAAATACAATAGTGTTGGGCCAGAATACAAACGGCCTTGAAAATTGTTTAAATGCTTCAGTAATACAGCACGAAAACCCAGCACCAAGATAACTTAAAATACAATATACAACACCAACTAAACACTTTAAAATCTGAGAGAACATAAATAAATATAAAATAAAAAAATATAAAAATAAAAACCAAATGCATCAAGAACCGCACGAAATCTACATAAAAAAATAACATAATAACAAGAAAATTTGACCGTAAAATGACCATTTATATAAAAGTAAAAATTACTTAATTAAATGAATAAAAATAAAATATTTTTGGCTGAATAAATTTAATTAAAAATGTTAAAAATAAATTACCAATTTAAATTAAGAAAATAATAAAAAATTTAATTTAGATAACACAAATAATTTCAAGGTCAAATTAAAATAAAAATAAAACGCAAAGTTAAGGCCAAATTATAGGTATATATACTGCTGTGTTTTCACAAATAACAACTACTATTTCTGCAGTATTATTTTCAACTTAATTGGAATATTGATTTTGAGTCTCACTTGGAGACTGATCGTAGTAGTGTGCGTTGTAGCTAACTGCACGGACGACTGCGAACTTGTTGATTGGTAGACTGGTGCTGTAAATGCGATGAATTGTGAATTATGCTACTATGAATTTTCAATATATGATGAATTATGAATTATGCTACTACGAATTTTCAATATGTGATGAATTATGAATTATGCTACTATGAATTTCTATTATATGCTTACAAACTTCCGACAATTATTTCATGCATTCGAGGCTTTACCCAATTGGTCTGCTAATTTTCATTCATTCCTTTTCCAGACCACAGCAAAAACATATCGCAAGATAGTAAAATAAAACACCCTATCGAACTGTGTAAGTGCGGTGTAAGTCTGCCAATGGTTCGTGCCCGTGAAGGTTCCGGCGTGAGAACGCAGGAACCCAAACGTCAAATCATTGAATTAAATAGCGAAGTAGAGTGGGTCTTTTGGCTCAGCTTTCTTAAACTTAATTTCGATAAAATCGACAAAACTCTTTAACAACAATCGGCTGAAAATCACTGACACCGAGTAGTCCAGTGAGCACTCATTAAATATAATATGAACATAAATAGATCATAAGGACAAAGAGAGGGAAAGGTAAGGGTGAAAATAGCGAAATCGTTGCAACAGTTAAAATGAATAGCCATCGGAAAAAGATTAATCCGAACGACTAAAATCATGAATAATAAGGTTTTGTATAATATATGAGAATTAAATAAAATATGTTGAATTGAGACGGAAAATATGAGCAGAACGCTGCGCAAATTTTCAGAAAGAGTTAAAACATTTATCATAAAACTGTAAAATCAGGGCGGAACGCTGCTCAAATTTTCCGAATCAATTAAAATTCTTATCAGAAATAGCAAAGTAAAAGTAGACTACGGCTCAATAATTGATAGAATATCCGGATAAGAAAGGATAAATAAGGGCGGAACGCTGCTCAAATTTTCCGAATTAATTAAAATACTTATCGAAAATAGTAAAGTAAAAGTGGAATGTTGTTCAATTGTTAGTATAATATCCTTAAAAAACTGCGGCTAAAAATTTCCGACTCAAGGAAAATACTTTGTCGAAAACTGTGAAATAAGGATGGATTACGGCTAAATTTTTATATAATCAAAGTATATATTTTTTTAAGCCGAGAAATAAGGACGAACCCTACAAAAAATTTGATAATAGTAATGATAATAGTAAGGATAATGATAATTATAAAATAACAATAATTATAAATTAATAATAATAATAATATAAATAATATAATAATAATAATAATAATAATAATATAATAATAATAATAATAATATAATAATAATAATAAAATAATAATAATAATAATAATAATAATAATAATAATAATAATAATATAATAATAATAGATAATAATAATAATAATAATAATAAGAGTAATAATAATAATAATAATAATAATAATAATAATAATAATAATAATAATAATAATGATAATAATAATAAATATAATGGTAATGGTAGTAATAAGAAAATGATAATAGTAATAGCAGTGATATTGGATTAGAATAATACATAGTAACCATGATTATACTACTACTAATAATAGGAACATAGTAGTTATAATAGGGATAAGGGTAAGAGAGATACGGTGCGGATATTTAACATAACGAAGGGTTTACAGGTCATGGTAAAAATCGATAATACGAACAATGATAAGAAGAACTATGGGAATAGACATAATGATAAATGATATGAGAGTATAGGTTAACATTTGAAGGAGATAGGAGAATAATAGGACCTAAAAAACGAAATCGAGCACAGGCCTTCTATCGGCAGCTCGTTGTACACATGGATCGTTCGGTCAATTATAGCATTAGCAATAGCGCTCACCTTTTGCGGACGACCTACCCACTCGAACACAGTTCCAACGTTGCTTAGCAACACGTGCCGAGTGGTAAGCGAAAGATATTTGTATGGGGTTGTCTGGGTAACAATCATATAGTTTCAAAAAATTCAACACCCAGAAACCTACCAATAGGAATTGTAAGTAAATGTTATTATTTATTTTTGGGAAAAAACTAAAACACTAAATAATTAAAAATTCGTTTTCATAATGCAAATTTGATTGGTATATTCCATTATAAGCTCTTGTTGATAACTTTCCATATTTCCATTTATTTTACCAAATCTAATTGGTTGATTAGTTAGTTGGTAAGTTTATTGGTTGGTTGTTAGACTACTAATAGCACCATAGATTTTTTAATTCCATGTGAAGCACAAACATGGAATTTAACCGTCGCTGATGCTGCTAAAATAAGCTTTGAAACAATATCCTTCTTTTATATTGTTCAAGAATTATATCATTTTTGAGTGCTTCAATGTAGAGGTGAGATATATTAATACAGAAGAGTCTATTGTGTGTAGTGGCGGATTAAGCTTGCACGGGGCCCCTGGCTGCAAATTAAACGGGGTGTGGTCCAGTGCAGTGTCCATTTAAATAAAATGATTGCTAGCAACAAATGTAAGACTGTAACTTGTAATTTATAATAGTATAGATTACATGAATCCACACTTCATTAAAATATTTATTATGAATTTTAACCTAGAACCTACGTTTGCAAACTTTTCTCATGGCAAAGTTATCAGTTAATTCAGTAAAGCTAAGTGAGCTTACGATTTCACTTTCAATGCTCATTAGAGAGAGCAGACTCAGTCTTTGTTGTCCCATGCAACTTCTAACTTCATTTTGTATTCTTTTTATTTACATTTTACATCTATTTCTAGTATTTCACACTCTTGGAAAAATAAATTGATAACATTTTAATAATTATAAAAGAATATGATTAATTCTGAATCAAAAATCAGAATTTAAATATTTTATGATATTGTAAAGTTATATGTTTTTTGAAAAATATTGTTGTTTAAAATGTTTAAAAATGACTTTAGTGGTTTCTTAATTAATTTGAAAAATAACTAATTAATTATCGTGTTATTAAGTATTTTGTTATATTTTACATTATACCGTGGTTTTATTTGGTTTTGTTCTTTGTTTTTATGCTGGTTTTTTAATAATTTAGTAGGGTGTTGGTATGAAGGTAAGGGTTCATTTATTCATCTTCTCAATAAAAAACCGCCGTGTAAATAATTTGGATTTTCATTTGGTTGTAAGTTTGGAGATTTATGCCATAATTGTCACGAAAAACCTGCATTTAAATCTGTTAAAACTTATGAATTTTGAAAACTATATGATATTAAGGAAGACTATACAGAAATTTTGAATCCAAACGAATTAATGGAAACAAACCTTAAATCGATTAATTAAAATTGTATAGAATGTTAAAAATATGTATTAATTTAATACTATTAAAGTAAAGAATTTTTGATTATAAGAAAATCATTTTCAATCTCTTTTCACCAGTCTAGTTCAAATACCAGTGATAAAAATATTTGGAAAATAATTCTCAATTAGGTCAATTAAATTTTTTAGTTAATCAATCTTTATTTAGTATTCTTGCAAAAATTTCAATTGGGCAATATTTTTATGGATTTGAAAAAAATCATTTAAAAAAGATAAATTTCTAAATTCTGGAATTTCAAAGTGACACACCTGGGACTTTTTGTGGTACGCAGTTTGAACAATACTGTTTTAAACAAACAGTATATTTTATTTGTTTAAATGACAAACAATTTTATTTACATTTATTTCGAAATACAGTCACTTAATAAATATTTTGTTACTGCATCTATGAAACATTATTTTGCAGTTCAAATAAACAAAATGTAATTTAAAAATTGAATTGACTAATTTAAGCTTGTTTTTCGACGTTTCTTTAATTTAATATCATCAAGGGTTACGCAATTAATTTAAATAGAATTTAACAATTTCAACTTTGACATTTTAATAATTTCAAAGGTATGGTTTAGATTTAAGCATTACCATACAAACTTACTTATCATACAAACTATTATTATAAAGTTTAGACAAGTCTCTATATAGCTCGCTAGTACTTTGTGCTCTTAATTTTGTGTTCTTGTTTATATATGCTTGAAATATAAGTGCTTGCTTAAATTTAATCGAGCGATGAATTTTAACAACCTTCACACCGATAGAAAGATAAAGCTCTAGAAGCCGCTAATGAAGAACATGGTTCTTCTTAGGTCAATGCTTGAGCATCAACTTCTCAACTTTAGATTTCGGTGGACAAATCTTTTCCGGACCAATCGGAAAATCGTTCAAAAAATTATGCAGACAATGAGGAATCTCGATATAAACCTCCAATGTATAACTATACGAAAGTAATTCGATATCTTCATTGATGCAATCCTATAAAATATGATCTAAACCATCAGATACCCAAAAGAAATCCGCATACGGAAGATTTTGGCTAAGAGCCCAACCGTACAAATTATTTATATCAATATACAAGAGTTTTATATCTTCAGAACTTGCGACATGATGCTCGTTAACAAATGATAACCCACCCCGTATTCTTCCTTAGTAGAAATTAAACATCTCCATATCCTGCAGAAGTTCTATGGGTTCCTGCAATGTCATGAGAGCTGACGCCCATGACATACCAAGAATTCCATAAAAATTAAGAGGTTCTATACTATTATAATCAATTGCTTTTGCGCGAAATTGCTGAAAATAATCCGCAAGGAGAAATACGTCTAGTATAATCTAACATTGTCTTGCAATCTTACTGTATCCAATTTTTTTGGGCTGTAGCGTATTCATCAGCAGATTCATAACCCCAAATAGGAGGCAATTCAGTAGTCGATTCAAGAACCTCAAGATATCACAAAGTTATACGGAAAAATAGCCTTGACTCTAATAGTTGCACCATCAAAAACAAAATCTTTTAAAGCAAATCAGTATGTGTCTTAACAGCTTTTGCTAAAGATTAATTTACAAATTGCATGCTGTCTATAAAACGAACAGGCAATTTATTAATGTACGCGATTGGTGAGATAAATATTTCAGTAGTGGTCTGAATAATATTTAATTCCCAAGAAGAAAAATTATTTAAACCATACTTTAAAATATGATGGAGATCATATCCCCTCAAATTGTGAAAAACCACAGGTAATTGTTTCTGGATTCGTCGAGAAACATTACACTTTCTTACAAGCAGCCCATAAATACTTACCTGAGAAATGACAATGATCCTTAACTTTTTAAACAAATAACAAGTGCAATATTCCAAAGAAATTGGTCCTATAGTTTTTCGGCAATGACCTTGTAATACGACAAGACAATCAAAAGAGCGAATTCATCAATCTTTTTTTAAAAACTCTAAAACGCAATCATCACCAATAAAATTAAAATATTGTTTAGTGTTTATGTAATAATTAATTAGTAGTAGATCTGCTGCTATCGGCATGTATATTTTATGATGCCTTATATCCTCAGGTAAAATTGACTCGAAATCCATTTAAATTACGAATGGCGGGGGTAATGGTTTTTTCATAATTTGAAAATTTTAAATATTTATTTTTAGGCAACGTATAAAGAGTAGTGCCTGTTTGATTTTTAATACATAAGGAAACATGGGTGTCAAATGCGGATTTTAATCTAAAGTTATTAAGACAATGGGGACACCAATGTACAGAGATTTGAATATTATAAGATGTAGTCTCATGCCAATTTATAAACTTATCCAAATCAAAAACAGCCGTATAGTGAAAATTATCACCGTCATCCAAAAGAAGTAAATAAATAGGTGTACCGTCAGTAACCTTGGAGCGGTGAATTATATCTAAATACGGATGATAGGAGATATAATTTATATCATCATTTTGAGGGATTTTAGACGGTTTTACTTTATAAAACAAAAAATTTATAGCAAGGTTTAAGTCCTTGTTCTTTCTTTGAACTTGGATATATTACAAAGTCTCGTGGGACAATCGTCAATGGGCTCAAAATTCAATTCGTCCAAATAATTCTCATAAGAAGTAACTCTGTTTCTATTATTTTCTTATTATTTTCTTCACCAGAAAAAGCATTACAAGAAACATTATTTTCTTCACTGTTAACATCTAAAAATTCATAATCATTTAATAAATAAATAATTCAATTTACCATCGTCGATTACTATAACTTCCATTGGGGTATTGCTGATTATTATTACATCATTTTCTAAAAGATTCATAATCATAATTTAATAATTTTAAATTAACTACCGCTATCATCTTCGATTTCAATAATTTCATGAATTTGATCCTCGATTTCGGTTACATTGAACCAATTGTATGTACGTGAATTAATAGATAATAACTATTAATAATAAATAAAATTTACCGTTTCCATCAGTCAACAAATGTCTTAAATTGCTTAAATTATTTTTGAAAATTGCGTGAGTGAATTTTTGAATTAATTGTGACAACTTTGAAAATTGTCAATATTTATAAAGAGAATAAAATTTTCAGGATTTAGCCAATTACATTGTAGCAATACTCATATATAGGTTAGAGATTTTAACTCATGCAGTCACGATTGTGTGGGCATGTATTCTTTGTAAAACAAATGCAGCTTATACTGTGTATGCATGTGTTCTTTGTAAATCACATACAGTCAAAAGTATGTATGCGAGTTCTTTGTAAATTACATACAGTCTTGAGTGTGTATGTGTGTGTTACTTGTTATTAATCATGCGATGATCATGCACTGTCTTTGTAAATTATGTGATGATCATGCACTGTCTTTGTAAATCACGCACTTATCATGTACTGTCTTTGTTAACATTAATTAAATATTAATTAAAAAAGTACAACACAATGATAAAAATATTAAAACACAACACAACTTTAATACATTTAATAAACATTTAAGCTTAACATAAAATTGCTTGAATAATAAACAAGCCAAACAGTGTTGACCATATGTTAAGGTCCCTGACTTTTGAAACATAGTTTTATTATACACAATATGTTTACCCATTGTTTGAAGTTTCGAAACCATTAAAGCCAGATAATAGAAACCCATAGGATCAAGTGCAAATATATTGCTAGGTTTCATATATATTGCTAACCAATGTTCTCACCCAAGATGAGACGATTGAGTATTGACGATATGGCTTGGTTATTACGTAAATAAAGAAATTTACCAAGAGGAAAAACCCCTAAAGATTCATGTCTCAGTATTTGTTTTCCAATTCAATAAATCTGAACAGAAATACATCTATAATATTTATAATACATGAAAAACTTACTCCATGACAAATTATCATAAATTATCTATACATTTATACAAACATTTTCAAGCTAGTACTGTTCTGTTTGCAGTTATTTGAACCTAATTTTCAAATACTCAATATATTACAACGTGCTCCGGTTCAGTTGTAGCTTTAACAAACTTTATATCTAATCGTAAATTTCCATTTTGAACTAATTGACTCTAATTTAAATCAAACTCGGGTGCCAAAACAAATGTAAAGAATGGATATTTGCTTTTAAAAATCGTCAAGAGTTATACCACAATTAACGTTTTTACCCAAATAGCCCATATTTCTACCTATACTCTGCATATATGTAGCACAATAATTATCATTATCGAAATCCTGAGAAATTTTGTTTATAATTGCTATGTTTTGATAAATTTAACGATGTTACACCAAAGGTTTTGAAAATTGAGCTCGATGCAGTATATGATCCATTATATTAAGATTAACTTTGAAATGTTACCAATATAAAGTTGGGCATTCTTCTATCTCCAAATATTTGTTCCTTATAGAAAGAAGCTGCACTTTTAGCCATAGCAAATTGAACAATTTCCTTTGTTTTCAATGAATATATTGCATGCTTAGAATTAGGCCCCATTTGATGACCGGCTAATACAGGGATCAACACGAACTCTTCTCACCAATAATTTTGAATCAACTAATTGAAGAATAGGTGCTGTGGTAGTGACTCAGATATTTTCAATCTAATGTATACATTAACACCTGAGAGTAAATATTTCGGTTGATCCATATAATTGAGTTGCAATGATGAGCATATGGTAAATAATTTCGAACTCTTAATCCACTTTTTTCTATCGTCATCACTACCATAACCTATAGGAGTTAAACATGTATTTTTAGTATCGCTATTGTAATTTATAATAGTTTATATTAGAGCTATGTAAATATATGTACTGTTACCACCCTCAATCTTGCTATTATTAAATCCAAGAACTACATCTTTAAAAAGTGTATGAAACAAGAAATTTTTTGGTAATACATCACAAGGTTCACATAAAGGTTTTCTATCTTTATCTACAACTTTGATCTGAACATTTAACATAGTATCGTTCAAATCTATATATTCAGTTTGGGAGCCGTTAATATAAAATTCAATGTCAGTTCCACTATCCATAATAGAATTCATCGAGAATACTTCTTCAAAGGCACCCATTTCAATTACTGCTTAGGGAGATGGTCTATCAAATAAACGCAATTCAGATTTACCGCAAATCATTTTTGAAATATAGTTCCATGTCCTTTCCATTCGTTTGTTTATATATTTATGATGTCTTTTACGTTTTTGACCAAAACTACCAATGCGTTTAAGAATAGGAAGTGCAAATCTACCAAGAGTTCTCAACCATCCTGACCCGTACTGTTTACCAATAAAATATGGTAATTCGCCACCACTTTGGCTACCACTATACATACTAATAATATCGTTATTGGCCATCTAATTTACGAAAATGTAATGTCAAATGAGTTTTTGTATCTTTACTAAATTCAATAAATTTACCGCTATCATCACGAATATTTATTTCTATATTGTTTATACATGATGTTGATACCGGTAAGTACATGGAATTATCGATATTTATATTGACAACTTCATCCTGGTTATCTTTATCAACCCAAAAAGATTTCAATCGAGGAACCAAAGAATCACCAAGAATTATAGGATCGATGATGTTAGTATATATGAACATTTGTCTATGAAGGTTTATTATTTTTGGTTTGCGTACACCAAAATCATTTGCCCGATATGTTTGCTTATTTAATCCTAATGTATTAATCAAATTTGTATCAAATGTAACTTCATAAATGTCATTATTTAGACTGAATTTGCTTAATCCATGTTTATCAATTTCAATAGTTTTAAATATATGTAAACAATTGAATGAAATATATTTATGTAACTCTTCAAGTGTTTCAATATATAAATCATTAGTAAACGTAAATGAATCTTCAACCTCATTAATATATGATACAGATATTTTGATGTGTTCATTCACAGGCCCGATATCCATAAAAGTTTTGAAACGTAATATGTATTAAGTACCAGGAACAACAATGTTAAGCTTTTCACTGCTCATTCGCTTTGCAGCATCAATACTTTCAAATTTTATTGTAAATGAACTAAAATCACAACTAACATTCAATCCATCTTTGAAAAACATGCCACAATTTTCATCTAAAATTGGATTCCGAATATGACAATATCGTTCAATATTATTGATTGAGAAAATACCATTACATGTTTTCGAAACATCCTTCTTGTAATTGATTTTACATTGACTATAAAATGGGAATGCATTGTACACAAATGCCAAGTCTGGCAAAGCAACCTCCCAATTTTCATGTAAATAAATGGGATTTTGAAGATCAACCATAAATTTACATGCTTGATTTTCTGGATGGATTAGTGGTCAATTTATTGCAATGTAAAATAGTATAGAAACTCACTTTACTAGGTCTTTTGATGATATCCATGAGGGTTTTTGATATCCGTGAAATTTGACATAGTATTGTTTATCCTTACCCACCTTTTTAGTTTTCAATATTTTCTGAATTCTGAAAACTGTATGTTTGGAAATAACTTGTAATTCCTGTTCATAAAATTTCCCCTGTATTATATCGTTATCCCTATCTTTAATAAAATACATTTCAGGACTCTGTTTAGTATTAATTTTTGTGATCAGAAATACTTCATCACTCAAATTACTATCGAAATTTTTGATGAATGGTGAAGCAGATATTTTACTAATTCTAACGTGATCACCAACTTTATATTTTGGTTTTGAAGTTTTTACTACTTTTTTAGAACTCACTGATGTTTTTGAGCTGATATCTACGGGTCTCAAACGATTCAGACCTCGATGTGATGAATTATTATAACTAACAAGTATTTTTGGTAATACATTTATATTCATATTTTATTACCTTGATGCACGAAATATTTCTTCAATCTATCCCCCAATGTCCGGTTAAATCTTTCAATATGAGCGGATTTGTATTGAGAATGTACAGAGTAATGATTTATTTTGAGACGATCCAGGATTTGCTTACTTTTACTATTGTAAAACTCCTTGCCTATAATAATAATAATAATAATAATAATAATAATAATAATAATAATAATAATAATAATAATAATAAAAATAATAAAATACCTAAATCAGTTTGCAAATTGTCAGGATGCCCTTCTTTAAATAAAATATTAATTGCTTTAGATATTTCCTCTGCAGATTTCTTCTTTGTTGGTACACCGTGGACAAAACGACTGAAAACATCAATACTTGTTAAAATATATTTATAACCCTTGTTAATCTTCGAATACGGTATCATCTCCATCAAATGCATTTTCTATAAATCATTTATACCGAATGCCTTATAAGCTCTTGTTGGAAATCTTTTCCACATCGGTTTGTTTAAACCATACGCAAGCTGATCTGACAACCACTTTTGCGTTTTCCTTTTTCGAATTTGGGACTCTTTTCTTTAACTTTGCCACTCCATCGAAACCTGATTTGTCTTATGGGTTCGTCAAAATCTTCTCCATTACAACAAGATGATTTAAATTTTAATTTGACATGAGGTAATGATTGCCTTATCGTTTATTGTAATCCACCTAATATTGATATAGCTAATGGTAACATTGCTCCGATAATAAAACCTTGTTGTTTTTATGTTTTTTTTCATTTGCTTTCGATTTTTATTATTTACTAGCGATAACAAAGGTTTTCGATGTTTATTCAATACTAGTTATTTAGATTTACTGATTTTAATTTTACCTCTGATTACTTTTAGTAGAATTTTGAGTAAATCATCAACAACAAAATTTGGAAATGATTGTAAAATAGACATTCTTTTCATACTCGAAGCCTTTAACAATGCATTAAAATATATGAAACTCCTATGATTTGTTACAATTTTAACCCTGTTCTTTTTCGTATTCCTTTTTATAGGGCTTTTCGACATTTGATTCATTGTAGGGAAATTTTCGGTTATTAGCTTTTTATATGGTGTATAACTGATTTTTAAGCCTGGATTTCATAAATTATTTTACATTTTATAAACAATGGAACCTTTTTTATTGAAAACATCTGTTTTTACTCGTTAATTATCATTGAATTGTTGTGTGAAATCAAGAAATATATATCTATATGGTGATTTTGTAGCATCCTGAAATGCACTGATAAAAATATTACGATTATTAGAGTATGCTTGTAGAGCAAGAAAATCAATAACTTTTACATCTCTAGGATTCTTAAAAATAACTAAATAATGAACATTTGAATTCCGTATTCGATGTGCGCCACCTTGGTAAATAGATTTTGAGTAATAAAAACCACAGTAACACCAACATGTCGACTGATTTTTGTGAATAAATTATTAAAATCCTTTTCTTTGTTAGCTTCTTGATGCAAATCATTGATAATGATGACATTGCCTTTCCTTAAATCGACCTGATCAGTTTTTATCAAAACCCTTTACTATTTTCATGTTTTTCTCTTTACAGAAAAAAATCTTGAGTCAATCCATGTTCTTTTTCTTCACCTTTATGAATTTTGTTTGGAATAAATTAGATTTCAATAATTTACATACAAACATAGTTTAACCGCTACCACTCGGGTCGATGATTTGATATAACGCATCATTTTTTAATTCCATTATTAATTTGTATAAATATAGTTTTTGTTTATATTATACAATTTAATGAACTCTTTCTAAAATCGTATATATAGATTAATATTTCCTTATTATCTAATTATGTTATCAAATATAAATTATAAAAGAAAGTTCGACGTGTCAAAAATGACTTTTCCGAACGAAAATCCCCAGCAAGTTATTGATAGGAGTGGAAAATACCCTATAATATTTTTCAAATCCGGCAAATGCAGAATCATTGGATTCTAGAAACTCATATATATTCTTAATAAATATATATGTTAATAAATTACAATATAGAATAAAGGATATTAAAATCTAGTCAATTAGCAACCAGTTCAAATGTTATACTTTTTTGAACAGTAACAACAATTGAGTTAGCAATTTTAAAATAACTAACAACTTATATTATTATTGAAATTTGTTTAATCATTTTCAAATCTCTATAAATTAATATTTATTGTTTATAGCTAAAAGTGTGTGTGTGCGTGTGTGTTTAACTTCTCATTGGTTTAAATTAGTATAAAACTAATTGATATTTACAATTTAATTATTATAATGGATGTTATTTTACCGAGCGCAGTTCAAGTTATGAACGAAATTGAACACTGTGGTAATTAATAATAATAATTATTATTATTATTATTTTACTTGTTTTGTAGATGATTATTTTAAAGTTATCAAAGAACGTCTGGAGTTCTATTACCTAGATATACATGAAATATTGAAGAATAAGCCAGCATCAATGACTCCAGACTTGGTCTTTAATCATACATCTATATTGATATTTTCCGTAATCGATGAATTCTCATGGGACGTCAAAAACAAAATGGTAAAGAATATGGAACCCGAATATCTATGTGGTGATGGATGCCATTGCTGAGCTGCCCGATATCGGAAGTGTGTGGAATGGGCTTTGAATAAAGCTCTTCGACCTTATTACTGTATTCGAATTATTTCTTTTTAATAAAAAATTTTGTTGTTAATGACTTTGTTTTTATATAATAATAATAATAATAATAATAATAATAATAATAATAGTTAGTAATAATAATAGAAATAATAATAATAATAATAAATAGTAATAATTATAAGTAAAAGAATAATAATAATAATAATAATAATAATAATAATAATAATAATAAATATAAATAATTATAACACTACTTATAACATTAAGTAGTAAATTATATTTAAAAATTTTTGATGACCTTGAGAAATTTTTTGAATGGTTCGTGATCTTTGTTTAAATTACCTTGAGAATAGTGATGACTCATCCAATGACCTTGAATGACTCATGGTCTTTGTTTAAATTACCTTGAATGAGTCATTGTCTTTGTATCAGAAAAATTTGTAGTTTTAGACTTAGAAAATAATGTTATCTCGGGGAAGGGGTACTGGTCCAGCGGTGACGTGGTCTAGCGGTGACATAACCATCTACTAATTTTTTATCTTAATATTAAAAATTTTAAATTTTAAAACAAAAAAACATTATTTTTACTTATTTTTACTTAATTTTTAATTTACCTTTGAATGAAATTTTAAAATTAGACATTCCTATTTTACTCGCAAGCTCCTAATATCTGTCAATCCCTTCAGTCGACAATGTTTAAGAACTCGAGTACAGAGATGACTAGAATACTATCCTCTGTATGTGGCATTACATCAATTACACGTATAGTGGCAAACTGGATCCGAACAAAATCCAACCGGATTTTTTCTTTATTAATTAACATGTATTAATTAGAAATGATCTTATATTCTAAATGTCCTAACTAATTCTTTATCTTTCTCTTAAAATATGTACAACCTTAAAAGTATTGCAATACAAACACAAATTTTTTATCAAACGTTATGTGGATGATTTTTTTCTTGGATTTAAAAATCAGAGGTATGTTGACCTGATTTTACCTTATATAAGGAGTTTACATTTGAATATTGTGTTCATTTGTGAAACAGAAAGAAAGTCATCGATTTATTTCTTGAATTTATTAAATTAGCACCGCATTATTATTATTTATTTTAAAAAATATATCTGACTATAATTTTGTAAAAATATCGAAGTTTTTAATATTCAAGAATTTTTAACACATCATTTTTCAAGTAATTCGTGAATATCAAAAATCATCGATATTTTTATTGATTCATAGTCAGTTATATTTTTTAATAAATATAAATATAATGTCATTTGAATAATAATAATAATAATAATAATAATAATAATAATAATAATAATAATAATAATAATAATATATTGTATAAAATAATGATCGATTTTTCAAATTACATAAAAAATAATTTCTTAATTGAATATAAATACTAATTAGTGTTTTTATGTTTCTTTGATTATTTTATGCATACACCTTAAATGTTTACAAAATAAATATTGAAATTTTTCATATTTTAATTAATATGTTATGATTATAAATATTGATAAGAAAAGAAAATGTAATGGAAGATAGAAAACAAGAACTTTAATTAGTTTAATTTAATTATAATTTACAAATAATAAATAAATTCATGTTATTATTTTCTAAATTACTTACTATATAATATGATTTTACTTCTGTTACATTTGTTAGTGAAATAATGATTAGAAGCTAAATCTAACCGAATAATCAATAAAAATAATAAAAAATATCACTCACCAACTATTTACCGAAAATCATTGCACAGAATAAAATAATATCTGAAATACAATTCAGTTAGATAATGTAATAAATTCGGTCATACACTTTGATAAGGCATCAAACTGGCCAATCGCTGACCAGCACTTTGTTTGACCATCCATTTACTTATAACTCCTGTGTAGATTTCAGAAATTGTTTCTAAATTAAAACTGCTTTAATAAAACAAAAAAATGTTATTTTTTCTGTTATAAAATTAGGGTTTTTATAAGCATTTCATTTTACATGATATGCAGAGGTGTCACTGAGGTTGGTGTCATCCCTCTAGACTTTCACTATCGTGTTCTTCCGAGTGCTCCTGTACCATATATAATCGACTATAGTAATGTTTATAAAATAAGCCAAAAAGTTAATAAGGACATAAGAAAGAAAAAAATTATGCAATACAACTTCAATACTTCAGGTAAAACATAAATAAAGAACTTCGACAAACTCGGACAAAGTTATATTTTTGTTATTTAACATTAAAATTTATGTTATTTAAAAGTTTCCTTTCCTCGTCTTCAAACCTGCTTTGTCAAATTTGCAATTTTTTTATTTTGGTGTCACCCGGTGCGGCCGGCTTCCCCGCACCCCCTTAGTGACGCCACTGATGATATGTGTATTTAAAAATGTGAATTAAAATCATATATGTTTTAACTAGTATATTTTGTTTAATAAAATTTCATCGAAATTATTTTTTTCATCCTTCAATTAAAATGCCTAATGTTTCTAAATTTTGATATGTATTTTCGATAATAACATTCAACTAAATATTTTGTCATCCAAACTTTCTTTCCCATTTATTATTTGTTTTGTATCCCAATAATTGTCAATTTATTTTTCTTAATTTCTGTTCTAATTAATTAATATTAAGATTTAACTTTATAAAATTATAATTAATTTTAATTTGATTTTTTTAAAATTATTATTATTTTATTTGTTTTCATATTTTAAACAAGTTTTAGTAATAAATTTTAACCATTTATTAATAGAATAATAAAGATTGTGAATAACAATTTTTATTGAAGGTTTTATTTGAGAAATACAAATTATGTTACATTCAATTGATTTAATGTTATAAAATCATATTTCTTTATTATTAAAAATTAAGTAATTAATTAATTATTTTTAATTTAAATATACTTAATTAATAGTATATTTAAATTTTTATGGTATTAGCCCATGTAATTATTGTATTTATAAATTTTGCAAGCACTTCTTACGTCGGATAAATAAATAAAAAAATTAAACATTATTAGTTTTTACTAAAAGTAAATGTTAAAGTTGTTTATTAGAATTAAATGATATAACA
Organism: Schmidtea mediterranea; assembly: GCA_022537955.1. Classification (NCBI taxonomy): domain Eukaryota; kingdom Metazoa; phylum Platyhelminthes; order Tricladida; family Dugesiidae; genus Schmidtea; species Schmidtea mediterranea. The sequence goes on along the minus strand of CM039679.1, from coordinate 217,432,445 downwards.
TCTATAACTAAAACTATAACTATAGCTTTATCGTTGAAATTGTTAATAAAATGATGTTTTTAAAATTTAAAAATAATTATATTTAAACAATTGTACTTAAACCAGATTCACATTACTTGAAGTTTAATTGTTAAGATTACCTTTAAACAAAACTTTTTTTTATTTATTGAACTAAGTTTAAAGTTTTCATTTTATTATAATTGAAAATGAAAATTAATATAATTAATAATGTCTTAAATTGCAAAATAATGAGAAAATTATTGTTTATAAAATAAAATCGAGAAAGGAGTAAAAAACATTTACGTTCATATGTAAATATTGATAAAACTCAGAATAGTCGAATATGGAAGTCAAAAAAAGAATCGACAGGTCGTGAAAAATTAGCCGACTGCAAACCCAAAAAATAAGTCGATGACTTGATATAAGAATCCCAAATAAATCGTCTGCAATTTAATTCATATAATTTTTGGGAAAAAGTTAATTAATAAAAGCAAAAACCAAAGTGAATGCAAACATATAAAGATCACCAAAATGAAATTATAGAAAGCGAAAGACCGGCTTACCAATAAGATTTTTGAGTCTCAGTAGGAAGAAAGTGATGCTAATAGGAAAGACTTAAAGCAATAAAAAATATGAAATAACGAACAATTTTGTCAGTGCACCCTCAGTCGGGGATATATAACAAATATCAGAATAAACAGCAACATAATCTTATAAAACAAATAAAATGTGTCAAAATTAAATCAAAATTTTAATTAAGACAAAATTGATGACGGAATTGAAAGAATTCAAAAAATTTCAGAGAAAAATGAATTTCAACAAAAACAGTAAGAAGCAAAATAACAAAATTATATGAAACAGGATGAATAGTGTCAAACGTGATAGTGAAGAATAGGAGGCAGCGAATATCTTAAAAAGCCTAATGTTGAATAACGAAAAACACTAAATGGAAATAGGTTAAATATCGAAACAATGAATAATATCATAGATAAATAAAACAGAGAACAAAAAAATAAAATATCAAAAGTTGAAGTACAGATAAAAAGGAAAAATAAATTAAAATAAACCCTATATATCGTCTGTCCCAAAGCATTCTTCATCTATTTCCGTAAATTTACATAACTAAGAGTAATAAAATATAATTCACAATATAATTCAAGCTAAAAATAACAATTGGTTCATGTTTTGGATCATCGGTATAATTCTAGTAACATATTACCAGGAACCGTTACCCCTTCGGAACAGTACATATAAGAGTGTTTGAAGTCATTATTTCAATCCATATAAATGTGAAGACTGAACATGGGTTTCATAATTCTAAAATTCCATCATGACCATGTGTGACCTAATGTTGCTGAATTTATTGTAACTTTTCTGTAAAGGTGGATATTCACTATAACTTCCTAGACCTTGCTCCTTTAAATTTCTTGTTCTTTAAGTGTCTCGACATTCATATAAGTATTCAAAGTTCAGCAAAAGAAATTGCACGGATATGTGAATAAATACCCGAAACCGAGCTTAAAAAGATATTCTAACAATGGATTAAAATAAAGACACTAACTCCATATTATTATAAAATACTTGAATTTTGAATAAATATTAATATATATATATATAAAATAAATATTTTAATTATACCAAAAAGAGAATCAATAAGGTTTATGTTTGTTGAAAATAAATATTGAATTATTATTTAATTAAATCTTAAAAAATTGCATAAATTAGTCATTATTATAAGAAAATTAAAACATTATTTATATTTAAATTTTGCTAAAAAATTTCTTTTATTCACATTTGAAGTTTATTTTTCAAGTAAATAATTTTACAAAATATACTCACATTAATAAACTATATTACTAATTTAATAAATCAATAAAAAAAGAAAAAAAATTGTTTTATCATGAAGAAGAGTTTAAATTTTCTTATAATGACAAACTTAATTGGTCAAATAATACATATCTAATTCAAGATGTCTCTTTTATACATTCACCTAAGCGAACATCTCGTTAGTCGTAATTAAGATTATACTATAAATTATTAATTTACACTCATAGTATTATTATTATTATTATTATTATTATTATTACAGTATGGAAAATAGGTTCGTTGTATTAAATTTTAAATTATTAAATATATATTAATTAACAATTCATGGTAAACATATTTTTTAAAGTTATCATATCTTAGATCATCTTCCTATCAAAATAATCCTGGTTGTAAAACAATTTTGTTGGTGTTATAATAAAACATAAAAATATAAAACTTAAAAATTATCAAAATCAATTAAAATTAATCAAAATTTTGAAAAAAGTAAAAATCAATATTTTTCGTGGGAAAAGTGGTAATTGGTAGCAGATTTGATGTTGAAGATGAATAAAATACTATTAGATTGATCAGGGGCATATTAAAGGATCAGAAGCCCAAAAACAAACTAATTAATTAAATAAATTATTTGCCAAAGAATCCATTAATCAAGGGCCGCCGAGCTGAACGTCAGTGTAATTGGTTTCCCAGGATTAGCAAAATGGATAATAAATCGTTAGACCAGTAAAAAGTTGTTTTTCAACCTTAATCTAAGTTAATGGCAACCCAGAAGTATAAAAGGAACAGACAACAATTTTAACGAATTTATAAAGCCTTTGAGACTTTCAAGCAGCCTCTAAATATTATAAAATACATTAAGTCGAAGAAGTGTCTTTAGGGCCCTATGAAATTTCTTAGAGCACGACGCCTATGATTTGGTTTTGACATTGTGAGGAGTTAAAATTAAAATAATAAAGTAAAATTATTTCATGATTAAATTTTGTAAAATTAAAATTGAAAATTAAATTATTTAAAATATATTAGAATTAAAATGGTTTAAAATTAAAATGAATAATTTAATTTTAATTTTTGAAATAAAATATTTTTTAATAAAATAAGAATTCAAGTATGAATGTGGTATGTTGATGGTTTGTTGATATTTGGTTGAAATTAAAATTTATAAAAAGAAAATGTCCCAAGAATATTTGTTTAAATAAGCAGATTTAATGAAATATAATTTTGGATTTATTTAGTCTTAGTAAATTATTTGATGACAGATGAATTGAATGTTATAGCTTCTTATAGACATATTTCTTAATTTTATTACAAATTATTTCAAATGATTTTTCATGTGATTTTAAATTTAAATTCATTTTTTATAATAAAAAACAGTGAAAACGATGTAGAGAAAATCTACTTGTAATCAACACAAATCATTTTGTATAATTATTTTTCCGTTTTTATTTTATTTGCTTACTTAATTAATTATTACCAATCCGCCATTTTATCATTTGGATAAATTTTGTTTCAATAAGGCCATTTAAATATGTTCATCATATAAAAATAATTTAACTGCATTTTATTTCTAAATTTCATTTATTCATTTTCTATATATTTCATTACTTTTTATATAATTAAATGTTAGTAGTAGTTTTTAATATTTTTTAATGATTTTAAAGATATTTTTACATTTTTAGTAATTTAACTGAATTTGAGCTCCATTTATAAATAAGCCATATTTTTATATTGAAAACAAGTATTTACGGAAAATTGAAATTTATGATTATAGTTTGAGCGATTTCTCAAATTAATTTTAAATAAATGACATTGAATTACAACAGGGAAAATATGCAAAAAATAATTACAGAAATCAATATGTTAAATGTGACGTAGGGTTGGGCAAAAACAATTGTTTTGAGTTATATCACACTGGTAAATATTTGAATGACATTTTTGAAAAAAATGAATATGAAAATAACATTTTATTCAAAAGGTAAAACAACAATAAATTTTATAATAAAATATAATTATGTATCAAATAGGAATTGTAAACTTTTATTATTAATTATAAGAGAATTTTGTAATTTTAATATTTGTAATTTACAATTATGTGGTTTTTGTAATCAAATTGTTTATGACATTTTAAATATATCAAGTAAACGTTTAACATATCGCCTTTTGATCTCAAAAGATAGCATTTAACGACGAATAATATATATATATATATATATATATATATATATATATATATATATATATATATATATATATATATATATATATATATATATATAGATGTGTGTGTGTGTTTATTATATATATATTAATGAAAAATACGTGATTTCAACAAGGGAGTACGCAGGGGGCGTTAGGGAGATGAATCCCCCCGAAATTTCAAAAAGAACAAAATTTAAAAACTAGTGTTTGTGTTGGGTGAAAATTGTACTAAATAAAATTAAAACATACTGTAAACTGTAATTTTATTTCACACTATGAAGGTAAATTTTTATAATTTACCGGTAAATTTAATTTGGTTAATTTAATTGAATATTGTTAAATAATTTGGTAAATAAAAAATCTAAATTCGTGTTCTTGGGTTTGATAGTCAATGTACATCGTACAGAAAGCGCCAGTTAAGTAGCGTATGTGATTTGTGCTCCGTGATTTTTTAAAATTTTTAATATTTTAAAATCACTGAAACATTCATTTCTTACCTTATACCAGTAATTCAATTTTTCTATACTCAATTACCTTTAAAAGAAAAATTTTTTCTGCGCATGCCCTTAAATTTCAATCATAAATAAATTTGTATTTTTTTTGATTTTTTACAACATTGAAATATTTAAAAATATATTTTAAAACTGTTGTTTTAGCTGAAATAATGTTGACATGTTTATTTTTTCTATCTATTTGTCTACTACATGACAAAATTATAATATTTTAAAATGGTATTTTCAACGCACAGTTAAATTTGTGTGTTTCGTAACATGTTAAGTTATTCATTTTTAAAATATAGGCATTGTTAAATTTCGAAATGTATTTTCAATGAAACCTGAAACTAAAAATTGTTTTTTATTATATCATCAACATCGAAATATGAAAACACATCTTAATCAAATTTTTAAAAACCTAAATAATTGATATTGCATAGTTATTATTAAAACGTCTCCAAATATGGATAATTGACCTACAGAATTAATTAGATGGAGAAACTATTTGGTTCTTTCAAGAAATTGAGTAAAATACAAAAATATTTTTTGTAGATATTTATCATCGAATTTGCCGCTGTTATTATGACAGTAACCCTCTTGATTCATGAAACTTTGGTCACTCAATATCCCATAGACATTCTGAAATAAAAACATGTTCCAGATTTTGTTTGGTAAATCTTTTTATAAAATGTTTTAGTTATTCCTCAATAGTTTTTTTTATATTGTATGCAAGAAAATTCAGACATTTAATAGAGAAAACCAATAGAAAAAAGCATATTACAAACTTTATTAAACTTACTGACAAAATTTTGCTTCATTAAACAAACAATATTTAGCAGTGATGACTGCGGTTTAGGTCTCTACATTTATAAATTTACGAATCTAAAAATGAAATTTGCCATTTAATGTTCTTTGAAAAATAATTTATAACAATAGCAAAAAAATCATTTGTAACACCACATTTAACTCGTTTACTAAAGACTTTTAAATACTGTTTATATACCATTAGTCTCTTTAATGCTTAGCTTTAATTGAACTTTTTTATTTTGATGGAAAGTCTAGTTCTTTTGGGCAAGGACGTATCTAAGAGGGGCATGAGGGCATTTGCCCCTCCAAATAAACATATTTGATACATTTACTTGTGAAAAATACTATTTTTCTAATTTTTCGTGCGAACTTTTAACATTGATCAATTTTACCCCTCAAGCTTAAATCTTGGGTACGTCACTGCTTTCAGCTATAACAAACGTCTTTCTTTTTCTTTAAGCATTTTTAATAAACATCATTGGATAATAAATTAATATTATTTCAGTAATGATATTACATTAAAGGTCAAAGACCAAATGTTAATCAGTTTAGTGTATATTGCGTAACATAATACAATGTTTTAGTTATTGTGCAATATACACTAATATTTAACTGACTGACCTTTTTATGTTTGTTTAATAAATCTTTAGATGGAATCAAGTGTTTTAACTGGAGACTAGGCCGAAAATGTTCACACAATGACGACCCAAGGAGGATGGAAGCAATCTGCAAGAGGTGCACTGCCAAATGAGCTTAAGAACTCCTGGACATGGAAATTAGAAGATACGATGGCAGATGTACCAAAAAAGCTTAAAATGGATACAAGCAATTGATGATTGGATCGGACGAAATTTTATCCTTTACGATGAAGCAGCTACGCTGTGGGAAATTTTCAAAACAGAAAAAACAACCGATAAGATAGCTAAAGAATTGTTTATTGAAACATTTACCATCAAATTAACTATTATAGACAAGATTAAGGAACTTGCTGCAATCTGGCAAGATGAAAATGAGAGATACGCGACATTTGAAATCAGGGTATTAAAACTAGTGGATGAAGTTATCAATTCAGGAATGAAGGTAGATGAAATTGCCAATGAAATTATTAACTGGACGAGTCAGAGACAGTAGATTAAAAGATGCGCTAACAACAAAACCAACTATGACCACAGATGAACGTAATCAACTGGCAAAAAAAAAACTGGCAAAAATTTTAATTTAAAAAGTGAAATCAAATGAAAATACTGAAGATATTATGGTAATAAAGAAGAACAGCTACGCAGAAGCAACGAGAAGAAGGAATCCAGAAACGTTTACGAGAGAAACAAATAGAACTAATTCAATGCATTCAGAAACTTAAGGCAATTTCAGAAGAGAGATTTTACCGGATTATTTTTATAACCAAAATAATGAAATGAATCATGCAGTCGAACGGAATATGCAGAGAAGGACACCAACAGTATCGCTTAAACACATCGCAAAGAGATTTTATAATCGATTTAGAGGCGTTTCTGAACCAAGAAATGGTGAATTACAGTCAGGTCAATGTTTTTGGTCTGGAGACTATGGATATAGAAGATTAGAATGCCCAAAAAGATAAATGTTTAATATGTGGTAAAGGAGGACATAATTTTCATGATTGTTATTTATTAAGAAAGAAAGAACAGTATAGCTATGAGAAGAAGAAAATAATTGCTTGTGTGCATGATAAAGAAAATGAAAGGAATTACTCTGATAATACAGAAACCCGAAAATATAAGATGAAACAGAATGGAGCAAGATGATGATAAATGATGTTAAGTATGAGATATTATGGGATTCCGGAGCTTCGATTACAGTGATGAATGAGGAAACGTGGAATAAAATTGGCAGTCCAAAGTTGAGCAGTAGTGAAATCAAAATATGTGAAGTTTTTCCAGGAAGTCAAAAACCACTGGGATGCACAGAAGCAAATGTTTATTGGCACAATAAAATGAGGATTATTAGAATAATTGTTATTAAAAATATATTTCCAGGGTTTATTAGTGGAGTAGATACTTTGAAAGCATTTGGAGTACAATTAATGGAAATTAACAACATTGAATCCGAAATAAAGATTAGTAATTACATTGATGACGAAAGAAGACAAAAAGTGAAAAATGAATTTAGGAAAAAATGGAATGCCAACAATTAACAAATTATTAGATGAATTTGAGTCAATACTTATAGCAGCTAGATTTGATTTAGGATTCACAAGAATCGTCGAACATGAAATTAAGACATCTGGGAATCCAACAATGCAGTTTATAAGACGACAACCGATGCAGCTTGAGCAGAAAATTGATGATATGATAAAAGAGTTAACAAAACTGGAGTTATAAGACGATTTAAAAGTCCATGGAGCTCACCATTGGTAGTAGTTGGAAAGAAAAACGGAACAATAAGAATGTGCGTAGACTATCGAAAGTTGAATAAGATCACAGAAAGGGAATCTTTTCCTATGGCCAATATATCTCAATTACTTAATAACCTATCAGGATCTAGATTTTTTCTTCTTTATATTTGGGACAAGCATACTATCAAGTTGCATTTGCAGAAAAAGCGCAAGAGAAAACGGCTTTTAGTTCCAAAGAAGGTCAATAATATTTTAACAGACTTCCATTTGGATTATCAACTGCTCCAGCAACATTTCAGCGACTAGTGCATACGATGTTAGAAGGTATATTGTTTAATGGAGTACAGGTAGTCCCCGACTTACGACCGCTCGACTTACGACCATCCGCAATTACGACCAATTTTTTTTCAAGTTTTTCATAGAAAATGATTAAAATAGTTTCGTAGTCTTCCCTATAAAATTTGTTTAAAAAACACCCAATGTACAAGATTCGATTTATTTAAGCATAAATAATACGTTTGTTTTAGTGAATAATTTTAATCATCCCAAAAATGGCTGGAACTAGTAAAACTAATAAAAGCAAAAGAAGTGTTATAGACTTGGAAACTAAACATAAAATAATATTACAATTTGAAAGTAGTAAAAAAGTAAAAGATATAGCATATGATCTTAAACTGTCTCATTCGACAACAATTTCTGTTTTGTTACATACAGGTAGTCCCCGACTTACGACCGAGATAGGTTCCTAGTCATCGGTCGTAAGTCGATTAAGTCGTAAAAAGAGTTTCATCATGAATAACTAAAGAAAAATATTAGATACTGTACTACTAACTTTTAGGATCAGGAGAAATGAAACTACCGAAAATTCATATAATGAAAACTTTATTAAAATTTATAAAATGAAATAATAACCCAAAAATATATATTAAATGTGTACTAATAACACATATTATATATGTAACAAAACAGAAATTGTTGTCGAATGAGACAGTTTAAGATCATATGCTATATCTTTTACTTTTTTACTACTTTCAAATTGTAATATTATTTTATGTTTAGTTTCCAAGTCTATAACACTTCTTTTGCTTTTATTAGTTTTACTAGTTCCAGCCATTTTTGGGATGATTAAAATTATTCACTAAAACAAACGTATTATTTATGCTTAAATAAATCGAATCTTGTACATTGGGTGTTTTTTAAACAAATTTTATAGGGAAGACTACGAAACTATTTTAATCATTTTCTATGAAAAACTTGAAAAAAAATTGGTCGTAAGTGCGGATGGTCGTAAGTCGGGGACTACCTGTAATTGTTTATTTAGACCAGTGGTCTTCAACCTTTCACAACCTTCGGAACCCTTCCTGCTGATAATATTTTTCAAGGAACCCTATTTTTGGAGACCCTTCATGAAGTTAAAAAATGTTTGATTAAAAATTAAAATACATTTATTAAATTAAAATTCATTTATAGTTCATTTTCTATTATAAAAAAATTCACTTGTGACTAGGTTGTGCCTGTTTTTCGTTACAAATATCATCGAAATTTGGAATTATTGATGTTATTTGCAATCGCATATCATTTTCTGCATCTAGTCTGTTTCGGTACTTGGTTTTTGTGGAAATATAAAGTGAAAAAGTCTTTTCACAAATATAAGTTGTGACAAACGGCATTAAATGTATAATTGCTCGTTTTGCAAGTTCAGGGTACTGCTTATAAATTTGAAGCCAAAACTTTAAAATATCGCCGCCTGTAATCAGTTTTGATTTCAATGATAAGTCACATGAAATGTCTATAAATTGTCCAATTTCTTTCATGGGTATTTGGAATGTATCACAATACTCAATAAATGGGTTTTCAACCCAATTAAAATTTTCTACCTGAGGAGGAAAATAATCCAAAAAAGTTTTTTGCAAATCTAATAAATGCTGCAACAAACACTTTTTAACACTTTCATCGAGTTCAGTATTTTTAATAACAATAATATCATGTAAATTATAGTTTTGTTCCTATTGGTCATTTTTTCTCCTTTATAAATATATAAAAGAACGAACTTTAAATATGAGTATCTTTCACTTAATTCGTCTACTGATAGATCCTGCAATAACATATAAAATTTCAATAACATATGAAATTTATTTTTTCGTAATTTTCACGTGGAACCCTTAAAAAATTGAGCGGAACCCAAAGGTTCCGCGGAACACAGGTTGAAGAACTCTGATTTAGACAATATTCTTGTATATGACAAGAATCAATCTGAACATAATGAGAGATTACGAGAAGTGTTTAACAGAATACAGAAACCAGGGCTAAGAATAAATCCGGAGAAGTGTTAAATTTACAAAACCAAATGAAAATTTCTTGGCCATACCATCAGTGAATACGGAATACAGACAAATTCCGAGAAGATCAAGTCAATTACTGAAGCGACAAAACCGCAGTGTGCAAAACAAGTTCGATCATTTCTATGTCTGGTGAATTACTATTGTTTGGGTTAACAAAATTCACAAAAGTAAAAATCGAAAATCAATAAAAACATTGATATTCGAAATAATAATTAAAAAGGCAAAATCAATTAAAATTTTAAAATAAATATTTATCGGGGGGAAACGGGTATGGACGGATGCCAAATGACAAGACGAATCCAGATATAATAAAATTAAATCGATTAGGGTTCTCCAGAAGGAAATATTTAATAAAAACAGAAATTAATTAAAAATTAATTGGCTAATGAGAAACCCGAGCCAACAGAAAACTCGAATGGTGTGAGAAACCCGGAACGTCAACAAATTTTCTAATTACGGAAAACGAAATTGGTTGACGAAGGAAACCCGGGATCAAAGAGAAACCGGCCCCCAAAATAATTATTGTAAACAAATGAAAACCCCAGGAGCCCAGAAATAACTAATTTGGTTTTGGATGAGATGTCAAAATGCCAAAACCAATTTAGTTTGCTGGTGATTCGAGTTGCGAAATGAGTATAAAAAGAAAAGGCAGATCAACAAAATTGCCAGTTAGTCGAAGAGAATATTTGAGAGAGCGGAATAAAGAAGGTAATAAACTTGAAGATAAATCAACCAGTCAAACAAATTGCGTACCAGACAGGTACATTTCCCTTTGGAAGACGTATCCCTAAGCATTGAATTTTGTGAAATCGTGCCGAGTAATTATGTAGAGTACTGTGAATTGAATCGATTTTTGTGAAAGTTGTGAATAAATTTGTGATATATAAATTGGAAATAAACCTTATTGTTTTGGGTTAATTGAATCGATTAAAGAAGGACACCAAAAAGCCAGACCTAAGCACCGACTTTCTACATAAAAATCCCAACACTGTAGACAATTTGTCAAATATTATGCAAAAATAGCAGCACCTTCATGTAGCAGCTTCAGTCTGTGATAAAACAATCAAATGGTCAGAAAATTGTGAAAAAAAGCTTTAGTCAACTTAAAGATACTTTAACACAAATTCTTATTCTTGATTTCCCTCGAATAGGTCTGAAATTTATTTTAGATACTGATGCTAGTTTTGAAGCTATTGGATCAGTTTTTAGCCAAATAAAAGAAGATGTTTCAGAAATGGTTATTGCATACTGTTGGATTTGATTTTCCTATTCCTTATTCTTTTGATTCCACTCAAGAAATTCTTTTAATGTTTCATCATTACTTTGTAAAGAGAGAGATAATTGTCTTAAATATAATTTATATATTCGTTCCTTTTGTTCATTACTACCATCATCTACAAAAAGTGACTTTTCATAAATACGATAAGTTCCCCATATTAAGTATCCTTTGCTTGAATGAGTCCCAACTTGAGCAATAGCAACTTCAAAACATTGTCTAATTTCTTCTTTATAAGTTAAATATTCCAACATAAATTGGCAATATTAAAACCATACATTGACACTTCTATAATCTTCAATTGCATGAATGAATAGAGCACGTATGAAATCTTTGTCTGAATTAATAGACTTTACTTCATTGATCCAACCAATCCACATTTTAGGGGACAATGGATAATAAATATGCATAGTTTCTCTTGACTCTCTTGCTTCAATCATCTTTTCTGAATATTTTAGTGCATTAATAAACTTGCAATGAGAATCATAATCAAGAGGATTTTTTAAAACATTTTCTATATACATATCACTTTGCATAATTTCCGCTGAAAAATATTCTGATTCCGAATCACTACTAGATCATCGATCATATGAAACCTTTTTAAAATATGTTTTCTTTATAAGACAAATTCGTTTTATTGTTAGCTATCTAATTTATTAAAAATAATTCAAACTACAAATCATCCAACCTTGACCACAATTCAAACCAAATTTTAAATTTACAATTCCGCCAAAAAAACTAAAAACATACTAACTCGAATAAACAACATACAAACTAAAAAGTAAATTTTACAAACAAAATAAAATGAAATTTTATTTCAAGATTCAACAGCATACGTTGCATGAATATGTTTTTTATATTTTAGACAGTATTTATACGGGAAAGAATTTGTGGCCCGGACCGATCATAAGGCTTTGCTATTTATGAACACGACAAAGAACCAATAAGTTCACAATTTCAGACATGAATGGCTAATCTATCGGAATACAATTTCCAATTGAAATACCGAAAAGGTGAAGAGCATGCAAATGCAGATGGATTATCAAGAATCGGGGGAAGTTTGTGCACACAATGTCAGACGGCATATGTACAACATAAACAAGAAAAACAAAAAGTAAGATATATCAATTTTATTCAAAAAACACAGACAATGATAGAGATTATGGAGGAACAGAAGAAAGATAAATTGTTCAAGGAAGTGATGGAAATTCTTAGGAATGAGATAGACGCAAAATGAATGGTTTCAAAACAGTTTTTAATTTAAATATAAAGATCGATTAAAGATATCAGATGATATGCTTGTAATAGAAATGGATAAGATAGATCTAGTGGTAATCACAAAAAGCTATCAATCTAAATTAGTGATTAAAATACACGAAGATTTATGTCATGTATGAAAAAAGAAACTGTTTCACTACCTAGAAGGAAATTTCTTTTGGCCAAAAATGCAAGAAACTATTAAAGATATAGTAAAACGATGTGTGACGTGTGTAAAAAGAAAAATAGATCAAGGAAAGACAAAGGAAATTTTAATTCCACGCGAAAGTTCTGAATTTTTAGAACAGATTGTTATGGATGTTGCTGTCATGGAGAGAACTGCAACCGATAAAAAGTATGTTATCGTTATTATTGATAGGTTTAGCAAATTAGTAAGTCTAACTGCCACACCAAACAAAGATGAAAAAACTATTTGGAAGACACTAATGAACAATTGGATTTACAAATACGGTAAACCTTAGAATATATTGACGGACAGAGGGCGAAATTTTCAAAACAAATATTTAAAGGATAAATTAGGACAACTGGGAATAAGACAAGAATTCGCTGGGCCGTATCAACATCAGTCGAATGGCTTAGTAGAAAGAGCTATCAGAACAATGAGAGATTTACTTGTGGCAACGATGAGAGGGGGCTGTGATAAAAAACCATGGCACGAACTGCTGCCTCGAATTGAATTCAGTATAAACGTCACTTATCAAAGTGCTACGAAATATTCACCATTTGAGATAGCATATGAGTAGGTAGATGTGTGCCACCTGGCCCACTTTTTGGTACCCCCCCCCTCTAACAAAAACAAAACAAACTAAAATATAATAAATTGCATTATATATAACTTTTATAAAAATCATTTTCAAATAATTACAAAATAAGGAATAAGAACAAGAACATATATAGGTATACATTTATTAATTCAATGAACAGTTGGCTGAGCTGTTGGATGATCTGTTTGATAGGCTGTTGGATGTACTGTTGGATGTCCTGTTGGATAATCACGTGGAAAATTATTATCTTTATTCATTGTCAGTCTCAATCATATAATGACCATATGCCAGGCTTACATTCTTTTCTACCCAAACCCTTTTATCCTCTTTGTTTGTTAGTGCAACCTTTGAAGTTTTAAAACTATAAAGTTGATGATTGTTTGTACCAATACGAAATTGAGGTACAGAAAAGGTGAAGTTTTCTCATAACACTCTTTATAAGTTTTATGTGTTAGACCGGTATCCTTTAACGATATACCCTTAGCTTTTAGACAAGAAGATTTACCTAACAAACTATAACATTTGGGTCGAAGGAAAACCCATTCGTCATAACCTTCTCCCTTACTTTCGTCTTTAAATTTTCCAATGACCGAATCAAGTTTTTTAGAATAAAGTGGATGAGTAGAAGGGTAATTAGATGTATCCAAAAGATTATCCTTAACCATTTCAGACAAAAGAACATCTAGTTTACAATTTTTAATCTCCAAGAAGAAAGAGTCTGTATCTCCAGCAACTATATTGATCTCACAATTAAATTGTTGTCGATATTTTTCCAAGTCCTTATACTGAAGCTCATACATTCGAAGTTTCGACAAGTCAAGCACAGATTGTCCTATATAGCTTGGTCGATCTAAACATATCGAATCAGGAGTTAACAACGCAGCAATTAGATCATCAGCAATTTTGATACTTCTTTGAAAAGTTGGTTTAGAAGCATATGTAATCATCTTCTTTTCTGTATTACATAATCTTAAATTCATTCTTTTTTTCAGGTTTTCAACAGTTTTACCATACAAACTATTGTTTAACAACTTATAATAATTTTTATCTAGAGTGTTTGTACTTTTTGCTCTTAAATCTGTATTGGTATCAATGTAGTTTTTAAAAATAGGAGACTGTTTGAATCTTACAGCTCGATTCACATGAGTAACCTTAACACCAAGAGACAAGTATAATTTTAGTAAACGCCAATGAATCACATAATTCTTTTTTGGGTAATGAGTCAATAACAATTTTTCAACCTTTGAACCCTCAGGTTTCATTTTCTCAGCAGCAATAGGAAAGTCGTCTAACTTATCGTGAAGATCAGAAGGAATTTCAAGATTTACTTCAAGAGTATACCCATACGACAAAGATTCAAGATTTAAAGAAAAACAATCTGACAATATTGAATCAAAACCATCAAGTATCCAACTGAATTTGCCACAAGGTAAAGGTTGGCTTAAAGCCCAACCGTATAAATTATTAATATCTATATAAAGCAACTCAGTGGTTTCATCAGTTTTTACAAAGTGTTTATTAACAAAAGTAAGACCTCCACGAATACCACCCTCATAAAAATTATAAATTTCCATGTCTTGCAATAGTTCAATGGGTTTATCTAAAGTTATTAACGCAGAACTCCAAGACATTCCAGGAATACCAAAATAATTTAAAGGCTCTAAACTATTATGAGCTATAGATTTCGCCCGAAATTGTTGGAAAAAGTCAGCTAAAAGAAAGCAATCGAGTTTCAAGTATATCATCATATAGTCAAGTAAATTTACACATTTAGTTTCAGTCCAAATTAATTGAGCTTTCTCATATTCAACTTCACTCACTCCTTCCCAGATTGGAGGCAGTTCATAAGTATTTTCAAGGACCTCTAAACTAGTGGCAAAGTTGTACGGAAAAATACCTTTTTCATTAACAATGGTTCCAGTAAAAACAGATTTTGTTAATGGTAAACTAGTCAAAGTTTTCACAGCCCTAGCTAATGAGTCATTAACAAACTGGTAAGAGTCGATAAAACGTATTCTAAGCTTACCAACATATACCATAAGGGATAAGAATTTTTCACTGCTAATTGG
The DNA here is from genome assembly GCA_022537955.1 of Schmidtea mediterranea. Taxonomy (NCBI): domain Eukaryota; kingdom Metazoa; phylum Platyhelminthes; order Tricladida; family Dugesiidae; genus Schmidtea; species Schmidtea mediterranea. The sequence continues at coordinate 217,417,021 of CM039679.1, read as the reverse complement.
AATACATGATAAGTTCCAATTGGGAAATTGATTTATTCCATACTTAAGAATATGATGTAAGTCATACCCACGTAAATTATGAAAAACTACAGGTAATATTTCTTTGATGCTCCTATTAACATTACAACTTTTACATGCTGGACCAATATATTTTCCTGTAAAATGGTCATGGTCTCTAACCTTATCTACTATGTTCTTATTACACAAATAACAATATTTACAATTATCAAATGAATATTCTTCGTCAAAAGTAAGTGGTAACATTAGGTTTTTCCCATTTTCTTTATAATATGGTAGCACAATGTTTGTTCCTATATCTGAAACCTTCTTCAAAAATTCATAAACGCAGTTTTGACCAATGAAATGATGGTAACTTGTCATACCAGTGAAGTTGTTGATTAATAAGAGTCCAGCAGAAATTGGCAAATGTTTTTGAAAATAAATGTCATCTTTTGGTAAAATAGATTCAAAATCTGCATAGATAACGAAAGGAGGTGTTATCGTTTTTGACCAGTTTTTGAACTCCAAATATTTATCTTTATCTTTTGGTAATGTATATAGCGTAGTACCCAACTGATTTTTCTTACATAACTCTTGGTGTTTTTCAAAGGATTTTGGCTTACGAAATCCATTTAAACAATTTTCACACCATTTGCAACAAATTCGAACATTACAATCATTGTTTTTATGACAATTCATCAAGGATTGTAAATTAGTTACTGCTGTATAATGATATTTTTCACCTTCCTTTATCAATAATAAATAAATTGGATCCACTCCAGTTACTTTTGTTCTTTGAATTATATTTAAATATGGATGCTTCATTATAAGTTCTTCTCTATCCTCAAAATTTTCGTTATTATAAATCATTACATTAATTGCTAAACCAGGATTTTTCTTTTCAAAAGTTGAAATATCACACAGTTTCATTGGCATATCGTTAGGATCGTATACCAAGTCATTCATATACGGTAAATATTTTCTTGGTCTATCTCTATGTTTCTTGATTTTATCAGATTTCAATACAGCCAAAACACTATATATGAAACATAAATTATCGGTATTTTGTACGTTAACTATTGCCTTTTTACCTATTAGAGCTTTAGGTGTTGGAATATAACTATGTCCAGATAACCTAGATATATTCGAAACTTTGGTTACCTTGAAATTTACTTCTAGTATTCGGTTTATTTTCCAACTACTTCCTAATTCTGTTCGTTCAACAATCTTTTCATTTATTTTCTTCATACCCTCATCAAGAAAAGTTGTAGTCACTGAAGCAGCGCGATTTGATATACTAACTACTTTGAGTTCCCCATCTTTTTCAAATTCTACTTGGACTCCAAATTGAACTTTTGAATGTTTCATTTCATTTAATGTAATTTTTAATTTTTCCAAAAGAGAAGATGGAAGAACTATTTCCTTAACATTATATCTTCCGATATTCACTTTTATAATTCGGTGTGAGCGTAGTAAATCATATTCAATTTCTGGTTCAACAATAATGTCACTTAACCCTAATCCAATTTGTAAATCATCTTAATAAATATTTTTTCAAGTATTTCAGATTTTATGGTGCTTTTTCGTTTCAAACTGTGTTTAAACAATGATTTTTTATCCGTATAAAATTGAGTCAAGTGATTTTTATGGTCATTATAAAATTTAAGGTATGAGTCTGAGGTTTGGGTCTGGCATACAGGACATATATAATAATTATTCACTTGATAATATCGATTCATTTTATTGTGGCAGTTGTTATCATGGCTTGTAGATTGACAATACTTCGGATAAAGATTACCTGAAACATGAAAAAGTTAAATAATTCTGATTGTAATAACAAAAAACTCACATTTAACATTTACAGTAGAGATATTTTCAAGTTCGGCAAAATTTGTTTCGTAAAATATTCTATCATCTATGTTTTCAATGTGAACATTTAAATCATCTAAATTAAAAATAATTAATAATTTAAATAAAAGTAAAAAATTACCATTTTTATATTCATTTCTTTCATTACTCGATCTTGAATCTTGAATATTAAAAGTATCTAACAGTTAATAATTTAAAAATCATTAAAAATTATCAAAAGATTACTTGTATCATATTTATCAATATGCAAAGTGTCTTGAAGGGTTGTCCTCTTTGACAATACTAAAAAAAAGAAAATTAATAGTTAGTTATATTATACATACACGTACTTTTGGCAACAATACTACTTTTCGATTCTCCGAATTGTCTGAGGTGATGCCCGTGTTTTTGTAAAAACATTGACCATCTACCAGATGTTATTGTGAGACATTCTGGACACACATAACCAAGGAAACCAGCATCATTTATCTTGAAATATGATGATGTAACAAGTTCACAGTAGTGAACATCTTCGTGACTGATAGCTACGCAAAATTTATATGTATAGCAATAATTCACTAAAAAACAAATAGTTAATTAAATATACATAAAAAGTAAACTTACTTATGATAATATTTTAATAATAATTTAATTAATAATTGATTGTTTATACCTCAAAATCATTCGTTTATACTAATTAAAATCGATTGTTTATACTAAAAAATTACATCCAAATTGAAATTTTTAATAAATTTAAATTGAATAAATTATAAATATGTTTGAAATGAAATTTAATAACATAGGTTGCTAAAGTTTCATGAAAATCATTAATATCAAGAAAATTACAAAATGAAAAATACTTATTGATTTATATCACATCGATTAATTTTCAAAAAATATATATATATATATTTATGCAATAAATTATTAGTTAATTCCTCACAGAGAAATAAAATATAACTAATAGATTCGAAAACCAAATTTAATAACACAGGTTGCTATAGTTACATGTAAAAGATTAATATCAAGATAAATCAATGATATATGATGGTCACATCGGGAAATTAACTTTTTAATAAATTATTTTGAGTAAAGTACAAAATAAAAATACTTATTGATTTATTTCTCATCGATTAATTTTTTCAAAAATACATACTTATGCAATAAGTTATTTGTTAATTCCCTACAAAGAAATTAATTGAATAACATGTAACTAAGATATTTGAAAAATGAATTTTTAAAATCAAATTTAATAACATAGGTTGCTATAGTTACGTGGAAAAGATTCATATCAAGTTAAATCAATAAAATATGATAGTCACATCATAAAAGTTATAATTATTTTTCTTTTTTAATAAATTAGTTTGAGTAAGTTACAAAATGAAAAATATAATTATTGTCTATTAATTTTGTGTAAAGAATTAATAATTTATATTTAATTAAGTATTATATTAATAATTTGTGTCACCACTAAAAATTAATTGATAAAATTAATTGAAATTTTCTTTGAAAAATAATATTAATTAAAAATTGTGTTACAAAGAAGCTAAAAGTAAAATAAACAATTATCATTTTGAAGTTTAATTACTATATTATTATAAAAAGAATTAATAATTAAATCCTGTCAAATAAATATATTTGTTATTTCAATTTATAATGAAAATAATTTTGAATAATTACCTTATGTAAAAATAACCTTATTATTCACAGTATAAAATTCGAAAGTACAAGTACTAGTGTAAATATATTACTTACGTAATTGCTTATGAAATTTTTTTTTTAAATTTCTTCATTGACAATAAAATAAGATGAATTCAACTGATTGAATTAAATAAATCACTTATGTACAACTACGAGAATTCAAATTTTCAATCATATACAATAATTATTTTAATTGTAAATTTTAGGTAATTTTATTAAGAATCTTAACAGAATTATTTAAGTTAAACACTGGTTCATTGTGTAGAATTATGTTTACATGAAAACGTCTGTTTAATTTTAATCTGATACATTTTTTTTTCACGATGTCAATCAAATTTTTTAATTTTGCCCTATAATTCATGTATTTGTTCACTTAATGGCTTCAATAAATAATAATAATAATTTACGACTTAAGTAAATCAGATTTATATTTGTTGACCCTATATCTATTACCTTATTTTTAATACTTAAAACTCTGATAAAAAAATGTTAAATTTAGAAGTCATTGATTTCATTTTCAAAAGTTATTATTTAATTGTCAAGTCTTAAAAATCTACTTTAAAATAAAGTTTCCAGTGTTAAACGTCTGTCAAATTTTAATAATTCTGTTCTAAAAATAAATTATACGAAGAGCTAATTTTAATTTTAAAAATAAATCATTATTTACAAATTATCAAAAAAAAATTTCAGCTTAAAGCATTTAATTTATAGTTCACGAAATATTTCTCAATAAATTCTTAGAATAAGTTCCAAAATTTTCTATTAAAAACAATGTTAAAATCAAATTGTTTGTTGGATTATTATTATTTAACAAGTCAGTTAATTTCTGACTCCTCGTGGTTCGCTGTATTAAATAAAAGTACAAACGGGATGAAGTTTATTGATTTTCAACACAAAACTCAAACTATTTTCATTTTTTTTCTCGTTAACTAATTACTTGATGGGTGTAAGTAACCCAGAGAGAAATTACCTTTTCCGAACTCAAATATTTTTATTTTAATATGTATGTTCTTTTCTTTTTATTATTACCAACCTTTAGATTGTTTGTTATTTGACTGGTACTCGTTAACGTTTCTTTGGCACAATGACAATTAGCTTCTACATAGCTCAGTTTTTATATATTCTCGAAAAAAAAAATATTTCAATTAGTTTACACCAATGATCCCAAAGTTCTGATATAATCAATTCCAAAATAAAACAATTGTTCGGCATCGTACTCGACACTTTTCGAAAATTTAAATAAATTCATTTTAATATTTTCCTGGGCTTCCCATACAACTCGATTGTGTACATGACTCAGATTTCACATTTATCCAAATAAATTAATTTTAATTAGAGAGTTTTTTCAATTTTAACTTTCTCTAGGGTTCTTCGCTAAAATTTTATTATTATATCAGTGTTAGTTTCAAGATTTATTGTTCAATTTTATACGTTTTCCCTGGAAATAATTTTATATTTTGATTAAGTTTCATTAATTTTACAATTCTATTATGTTTTTGTTTCGTTTTATTTTTCATTGATGTTACTAGTTTTACTGTTCATTTTATTGATTTCATTTTGAATTATGTCAAGCCTTAATACTTAATATACGTGGAGTTTTTGTTAGTTTATTCAAATTTTAAAATGTATTGCTTAAATTAATTCAAATTTCGCATTTGACCGACTTTTGTTTGCTTGAGTTTATAAAATTTAATTTTAAATTTATTCAGTGTAAATTTATTTCTTAAAATTTTTCTTTCATTTTTATCTTTTCATAATTTAGTTTAAAAAAAAAATTACATTTAAATTTCAAAGAAAATAAATGTATAGATATAAAATAAACTGATGAGTAGGTAGTTAGGAGCTTACGGGAACATAAAAAAACATAGGGGGAGGGGGGGGTATGTAATAGCGGATTAAATTTCGGATTATCTTGATTACATAATGATGTAATCAAGATAATTAATTTTTGTGTGTATTTTAATTAATTTTTTTTGTTCCCGTAAGCTCCTAACTACCTACTCATCAGTTTATTTTATATCTATACATTTATTTTCTTTGAAATTTAAATGTAATTTTTTTTTTAAACTAAATTATGAAAAGATAAAAATGAAAGAAAAATTTTAAGAAATAAATTTACACTGAATAAATTTAAAATTAAATTTTATAAACTCAAGCAAACAAAAGTCGGTCAAATGCGAAATTTGAATTAATTTAAGCAATACATTTTAAAATTTGAATAAACTAACAAAAACTCCACGTATATTAAGTATTAAGGCTTGACATAATTCAAAATGAAATCAATAAAATGAACAGTAAACTAGTAACATCAATGAAAAATAAAACGAAACAAAAACATAATAGAATTGTAAAATTAATGAAACTTAATCAAAATATAAAATTATTTCCAGGGAAAACGTATAAAATTGAACAATAAATCTTGAAACTAACACTGATATAATAATGAAATTTTAGCGAAGAACCCTAGAGAAAGTTAAAATTGAAAAAACTCTCTAATTAAAATTAATTTATTTGGATAAATGTGAAATCTGAGTCATGTACACAATCGAGTTGTATGGGAAGCCCAGGAAATATTAAAATGAATTTATTTAAATTTTCGAAAAGTGTCGAGTACGATGCCGAACAATTGTTTTATTTTGGAATTGATTATATCAGAACTTTGGGATCATTGGTGTAAACTAATTGAAATATTTTTTTTTTCGAGAATATATAAAAACTGAGCTATGTAGAAGCTAATTGTCATTGTGCCAAAGAAACGTTAACGAGTACCAGTCAAATAACAAACAATCTAAAGGTTGGTAATAATAAAAAGAAAAGAACATACATATTAAAATAAAAATATTTGAGTTCGGAAAAGGTAATTTCTCTCTGGGTTACTTACACCCATCAAGTAATTAGTTAACGAGAAAAAAAATGAAAATAGTTTGAGTTTTGTGTTGAAAATCAATAAACTTCATCCCGTTTGTACTTTTATTTAATACAGCGAACCACGAGGAGTCAGAAATTAACTGACTTGTTAAATAATAATAATCCAACAAACAATTTGATTTTAACATTGTTTTTAATAGAAAATTTTGGAACTTATTCTAAGAATTTATTGAGAAATATTTCGTGAACTATAAATTAAATGCTTTAAGCTGAAATTTTTTTTTGATAATTTGTAAATAATGATTTATTTTTAAAATTAAAATTAGCTCTTCGTATAATTTATTTTTAGAACAGAATTATTAAAATTTGACAGACGTTTAACACTGGAAACTTTATTTTAAAGTAGATTTTTAAGACTTGACAATTAAATAATAACTTTTGAAAATGAAATCAATGACTTCTAAATTTAACATTTTTTTATCAGAGTTTTAAGTATTAAAAATAAGGTAATAGATATAGGGTCAACAAATATAAATCTGATTTACTTAAGTCGTAAATTATTATTATTATTTATTGAAGCCATTAAGTGAACAAATACATGAATTATAGGGCAAAATTAAAAAATTTGATTGACATCGTGAAAAAAAAATGTATCAGATTAAAATTAAACAGACGTTTTCATGTAAACATAATTCTACACAATGAACCAGTGTTTAACTTAAATAATTCTGTTAAGATTCTTAATAAAATTACCTAAAATTTACAATTAAAATAATTATTGTATATGATTGAAAATTTGAATTCTCGTAGTTGTACATAAGTGATTTATTTAATTCAATCAGTTGAATTCATCTTATTTTATTGTCAATGAAGAAATTTAAAAAAAAAATTTCATAAGCAATTACGTAAGTAATATATTTACACTAGTACTTGTACTTTCGAATTTTATACTGTGAATAATAAGGTTATTTTTACATAAGGTAATTATTCAAAATTATTTTCATTATAAATTGAAATAACAAATATATTTATTTGACAGGATTTAATTATTAATTCTTTTTATAATAATATAGTAATTAAACTTCAAAATGATAATTGTTTATTTTACTTTTAGCTTCTTTGTAACACAATTTTTAATTAATATTATTTTTCAAAGAAAATTTCAATTAATTTTATCAATTAATTTTTAGTGGTGACACAAATTATTAATATAATACTTAATTAAATATAAATTATTAATTCTTTACACAAAATTAATAGACAATAATTATATTTTTCATTTTGTAACTTACTCAAACTAATTTATTAAAAAAGAAAATAATTATAACTTTTATGATGTGACTATCATATTTTATTGATTTAACTTGATATGAATCTTTTCCACGTAACTATAGCAACCTATGTTATTAAATTTGATTTTAAAAATTCATTTTTCAAATATCTTAGTTACATGTTATTCAATTAATTTCTTTGTAGGGAATTAACAAATAACTTATTGCATAAGTATGTATTTTTGAAAAAATTAATCGATGAGAAATAAATCAATAAGTATTTTTATTTTGTACTTTACTCAAAATAATTTATTAAAAAGTTAATTTCCCGATGTGACCATCATATATCATTGATTTATCTTGATATTAATCTTTTACATGTAACTATAGCAACCTGTGTTATTAAATTTGGTTTTCGAATCTATTAGTTATATTTTATTTCTCTGTGAGGAATTAACTAATAATTTATTGCATAAATATATATATATATATTTTTTGAAAAATTAATCGATGTGATATAAATCAATAAGTATTTTTCATTTTGTAATTTTCTTGATATTAATGATTTTCATGAAACTTTAGCAACCTATGTTATTAAATTTCATTTTCAAACATATTTATAATTTATTCAATTTAAATTTATTAAAAATTTCAATTTGGATGTAATTTTTTAGTATAAACAATCGATTTTAATTAGTATAAACGAATGATTTTGAGGTATAAACAATCAATTATTAATTAAATTATTATTAAAATATTATCATAAGTAAGTTTACTTTTTATGTATATTTAATTAACTATTTGTTTTTTAGTGAATTATTGCTATACATATAAATTTTGCGTAGCTATCAGTCACGAAGATGTTCACTACTGTGAACTTGTTACATCATCATATTTCAAGATAAATGATGCTGGTTTCCTTGGTTATGTGTGTCCAGAATGTCTCACAATAACATCTGGTAGATGGTCAATGTTTTTACAAAAACACGGGCATCACCTCAGACAATTCGGAGAATCGAAAAGTAGTATTGTTGCCAAAAGTACGTGTATGTATAATATAACTAACTATTAATTTTCTTTTTTTTAGTATTGTCAAAGAGGACAACCCTTCAAGACACTTTGCATATTGATAAATATGATACAAGTAATCTTTTGATAATTTTTAATGATTTTTAAATTATTAACTGTTAGATACTTTTAATATTCAAGATTCAAGATCGAGTAATGAAAGAAATGAATATAAAAATGGTAATTTTTTACTTTTATTTAAATTATTAATTATTTTTAATTTAGATGATTTAAATGTTCACATTGAAAACATAGATGATAGAATATTTTACGAAACAAATTTTGCCGAACTTGAAAATATCTCTACTGTAAATGTTAAATGTGAGTTTTTTGTTATTACAATCAGAATTATTTAACTTTTTCATGTTTCAGGTAATCTTTATCCGAAGTATTGTCAATCTACAAGCCATGATAACAACTGCCACAATAAAATGAATCGATATTATCAAGTGAATAATTATTATATATGTCCTGTATGCCAGACCCAAACCTCAGACTCATACCTTAAATTTTATAATGACCATAAAAATCACTTGACTCAATTTTATACGGATAAAAAATCATTGTTTAAACACAGTTTGAAACGAAAAAGCACCATAAAATCTGAAATACTTGAAAAAATATTTATTAAAGATGATTTACAAATTGGATTAGGGTTAAGTGACATTATTGTTGAACCAGAAATTGAATATGATTTACTACGCTCACACCGAATTATAAAAGTGAATATCGGAAGATATAATGTTAAGGAAATAGTTCTTCCATCTTCTCTTTTGGAAAAATTAAAAATTACATTAAATGAAATGAAACATTCAAAAGTTCAATTTGGAGTCCAAGTAGAATTTGAAAAAGATGGGGAACTCAAAGTAGTTAGTATATCAAATCGCGCTGCTTCAGTGACTACAACTTTTCTTGATGAGGGTATGAAGAAAATAAATGAAAAGATTGTTGAACGAACAGAATTAGGAAGTAGTTGGAAAATAAACCGAATACTAGAAGTAAATTTCAAGGTAACCAAAGTTTCGAATATATCTAGGTTATCTGGACATAGTTATATTCCAACACCTAAAGCTCTAATAGGTAAAAAGGCAATAGTTAACGTACAAAATACCGATAATTTATGTTTCATATATAGTGTTTTGGCTGTATTGAAATCTGATAAAATCAAGAAACATAGAGATAGACCAAGAAAATATTTACCGTATATGAATGACTTGGTATACGATCCTAACGATATGCCAATGAAACTGTGTGATATTTCAACTTTTGAAAAGAAAAATCCTGGTTTAGCAATTAATGTAATGATTTATAATAACGAAAATTTTGAGGATAGAGAAGAACTTATAATGAAGCATCCATATTTAAATATAATTCAAAGAACAAAAGTAACTGGAGTGGATCCAATTTATTTATTATTGATAAAGGAAGGTGAAAAATATCATTATACAGCAGTAACTAATTTACAATCCTTGATGAATTGTCATAAAAACAATGATTGTAATGTTCGAATTTGTTGCAAATGGTGTGAAAATTGTTTAAATGGATTTCGTAAGCCAAAATCCTTTGAAAAACACCAAGAGTTATGTAAGAAAAATCAGTTGGGTACTACGCTATATACATTACCAAAAGATAAAGATAAATATTTGGAGTTCAAAAACTGGTCAAAAACGATAACACCTCCTTTCGTTATCTATGCAGATTTTGAATCTATTTTACCAAAAGATGACATTTATTTTCAAAAACATTTGCCAATTTCTGCTGGACTCTTATTAATCAACAACTTCACTGGTATGACAAGTTACCATCATTTCATTGGTCAAAACTGCGTTTATGAATTTTTGAAGAAGGTTTCAGATATAGGAACAAACATTGTGCTACCATATTATAAAGAAAATGGGAAAAACCTAATGTTACCACTTACTTTTGACGAAGAATATTCATTTGATAATTGTAAATATTGTTATTTGTGTAATAAGAACATAGTAGATAAGGTTAGAGACCATGACCATTTTACAGGAAAATATATTGGTCCAGCATGTAAAAGTTGTAATGTTAATAGGAGCATCAAAGAAATATTACCTGTAGTTTTTCATAATTTACGTGGGTATGACTTACATCATATTCTTAAGTATGGAATAAATCAATTTCCCAATTGGAACTTATCATGTATTCCAATTAGCAGTGAAAAATTCTTATCCCTTATGGTATATGTTGGTAAGCTTAGAATACGTTTTATCGACTCTTACCAGTTTGTTAATGACTCATTAGCTAGGGCTGTGAAAACTTTGACTAGTTTACCATTAACAAAATCTGTTTTTACTGGTACCATTGTTAATGAAAAAGGTATTTTTCCGTACAACTTTGCCACTAGTTTAGAGGTCCTTGAAAATACTTATGAACTGCCTCCAATCTGGGAAGGAGTGAGTGAAGTTGAATATGAGAAAGCTCAATTAATTTGGACTGAAACTAAATGTGTAAATTTACTTGACTATATGATGATATACTTGAAACTCGATTGCTTTCTTTTAGCTGACTTTTTCCAACAATTTCGGGCGAAATCTATAGCTCATAATAGTTTAGAGCCTTTAAATTATTTTGGTATTCCTGGAATGTCTTGGAGTTCTGCGTTAATAACTTTAGATAAACCCATTGAACTATTGCAAGACATGGAAATTTATAATTTTTATGAGGGTGGTATTCGTGGAGGTCTTACTTTTGTTAATAAACACTTTGTAAAAACTGATGAAACCACTGAGTTGCTTTATATAGATATTAATAATTTATACGGTTGGGCTTTAAGCCAACCTTTACCTTGTGGCAAATTCAGTTGGATACTTGATGGTTTTGATTCAATATTGTCAGATTGTTTTTCTTTAAATCTTGAATCTTTGTCGTATGGGTATACTCTTGAAGTAAATCTTGAAATTCCTTCTGATCTTCACGATAAGTTAGACGACTTTCCTATTGCTGCTGAGAAAATGAAACCTGAGGGTTCAAAGGTTGAAAAATTGTTATTGACTCATTACCCAAAAAAGAATTATGTGATTCATTGGCGTTTACTAAAATTATACTTGTCTCTTGGTGTTAAGGTTACTCATGTGAATCGAGCTGTAAGATTCAAACAGTCTCCTATTTTTAAAAACTACATTGATACCAATACAGATTTAAGAGCAAAAAGTACAAACACTCTAGATAAAAATTATTATAAGTTGTTAAACAATAGTTTGTATGGTAAAACTGTTGAAAACCTGAAAAAAAGAATGAATTTAAGATTATGTAATACAGAAAAGAAGATGATTACATATGCTTCTAAACCAACTTTTCAAAGAAGTATCAAAATTGCTGATGATCTAATTGCTGCGTTGTTAACTCCTGATTCGATATGTTTAGATCGACCAAGCTATATAGGACAATCTGTGCTTGACTTGTCGAAACTTCGAATGTATGAGCTTCAGTATAAGGACTTGGAAAAATATCGACAACAATTTAATTGTGAGATCAATATAGTTGCTGGAGATACAGACTCTTTCTTCTTGGAGATTAAAAATTGTAAACTAGATGTTCTTTTGTCTGAAATGGTTAAGGATAATCTTTTGGATACATCTAATTACCCTTCTACTCATCCACTTTATTCTAAAAAACTTGATTCGGTCATTGGAAAATTTAAAGACGAAAGTAAGGGAGAAGGTTATGACGAATGGGTTTTCCTTCGACCCAAATGTTATAGTTTGTTAGGTAAATCTTCTTGTCTAAAAGCTAAGGGTATATCGTTAAAGGATACCGGTCTAACACATAAAACTTATAAAGAGTGTTATGAGAAAAACTTCACCTTTTCTGTACCTCAATTTCGTATTGGTACAAACAATCATCAACTTTATAGTTTTAAAACTTCAAAGGTTGCACTAACAAACAAAGAGGATAAAAGGGTTTGGGTAGAAAAGAATGTAAGCCTGGCATATGGTCATTATATGATTGAGACTGACAATGAATAAAGATAATAATTTTCCACGTGATTATCCAACAGGACATCCAACAGTACATCCAACAGCCTATCAAACAGATCATCCAACAGCTCAGCCAACTGTTCATTGAATTAATAAATGTATACCTATATATGTTCTTGTTCTTATTCCTTATTTTGTAATTATTTGAAAATGATTTTTATAAAAGTTATATATAATGCAATTTATTATATTTTAGTTTGTTTTGTTTTTGTTAGAGGGGGGGGGTACCAAAAAGTGGGCCAGGTGGCACACATCTACCTACTCATATGGACGGAAAATAACATTGCATACTATTTCTAAATTCCAAAATCAAGTACAAGATATTTCGGAGAAAACTCAAATGAATTCCAAACAAGCTGTTCAAAAGATGAGGGAATTCGAGGACGACAAAATAATCAAACGAAATTTTGAAGTGGTTGAAGAGGTACTAGTACGCCGAGAACCACATAGAAGAAACAAAAATGATATTCAATATAATAGTCCTTATAAAATTCTTAGATTTATTTCAGAACATCAGGTCGAATTGCAATATCCAAATACAATGAGGCACTGACGAATCGAATGGTTAAAGCGATGGCATCAATTTTAAGAAGAGGAGAGAATTGATATTATATTAAAGGTCAAAGACCAAATGTTAATCAGTTTAGTGTATATTGCGTAACATAATACAATGTGTTAGAAATTGTGCAATATACACTAATATTTAAATAAGTGATCTTGTTATGTTTGTTTGATAAATCTTTATATGTAATCAAGTGTTTTAACTATTTCTTTCTACAAAACAAAAAAATTTTGCCGATAGAACTTATCAACATTTTAAAATTTATTGAATTGCAAACAATAAATGAAATTGTTTCACTTATTTTGAATAAAATTTTTCTAAATTTTTTCTCGTTATTAAAAATTATCTTTCGCATATTTATTTTTTTCATCTTACCTACAGGAATTCACACAAATAAAGCAATTTGCTTCTGTTATATGACCTTTTTCAACATTAAAAATAATGTATTTTTAATTTACATTGTTTTCGTATTAGTCTCTATGTTTTCTGTACAATGTTACGAAGATACATAAAGTTTTGTAGGTAAATATTATTAATGATAAAATTTATACAGGAATTAGTTTATCTAGAGTGTAAAATGTAATATATTGCAATACGTAATATAAAACAAAATTTGTCGCGTACAAATCAAAAACTAAATGCAAGTTCAAGGGTCAGATAAACATCATCAAGAGTGACTTGATTGGCTTGTATAAGCGAAAAATAGAGGTGTTTTAAGTTTAGACAATGAAAAGGAACTTGAAGAAAAGAAAGTAAAAGTTGAAGAGATTGGAAAAAACTGAAAAGAAGAAATATGACTAAGAAAAGCAGAAGATATCTAGAAAAAATAGAAAAAAGACTTTATCTCAAATTTGTGCATAGAATCCTGATATAAAGTAAATCGAAGAACTGAAAGAAAACTGGCAGACCAACAATTGAAGAAGTTTCTGTTCTTGAGGCAGAAAATTTGCTAACTAAGGATCAAGATTGGTGCAAAAACCATATAAGAACGAGGCAACACTTTTTACAAATTGTGAAATTTCATAATACAAGTTGATGCCAACCGATTATACGCTTGTATTTCGAGATTATCCCGAGTCTCGTAATAATTGAAATATTTCATAAAACATCTCTGCAATTCAGAATTTCTTTATTTCTAGGACCCTTGGATGTTATTATCTAATCTTAGGTTAAAATTTGGTTCACATCATACGTTCAGAGGCTCTTATCAAATGTTATTGAAGTAAAGATATTGGCTGTGGAAGTATTATTTCCGAGTAAATCTGCAGAAAATAAAAAAGTTTCAATAAAAAACAAGTTATAAAAATGATACGTCTGCTATTGCAATATAATATAAAATAATAATAATAATAATAATAATAATAATAATAATAATAATAATAATAATAATAATAATAATAATAATAATAATAATAATAATAATAATAATAATAATAATAATTTTCTAGAGTAAAATTTAAAACGGCTACAAGCAGGGCATTTGAAACTAGATATATAATTTGTGGGGAAAATAAGCTTTCAGTAACAAAAGCTATTATAATTTTTTAGTGATGATAAAATCTATGAATAACAAAATATCATACTAATAAAACTGTAAAAATATTATTCTTTCACCATTATTCGGGGTGGCTTGATTATTTTTATATATCTTTTTTATTACTTGATATAGAATTTTGTATGTATTATGAACTGGAAAGTTTCATGAGAATTTATTGCTTCAAAAATTTAATTATAAGCAAATAGAAACTCACTCAAAATGTAACTATAATCACAGATCGATCGGTAGGCCGAGACATAAACATTCTGATCTCACTGCTCTTTTTATATAGGGTTTTAAAACTAAGCAGTAAAACTAATGTTCCCTTTAGAGTGCGTGACTGCGCGGTCGCACACTCAAAAATTCTATAAAAAGTAAAGTACTGATATTTTTAAATACTTAAATTTTTTTCAAAATCTTAGTTAAAATTTTGAAATCTATTGGAAAACAAAAAATTAACTTCATCAGTACTAATTTTGCTTTTCTGGTGACTTATTTTTTATACTTCCAAAAATTTATTCAAAAAATTTAGATCTAAAAGGTTTAACATAATGGTTTGAATAAAGGTTGTGTGATATGTTATGCAATTTATTATTTGAATTAGGTGGCAAAAGATTTGACAAAAGATTTGATGAAAATCATATGGAACGAGGCTTCAGTTTTACTACACCTCACACTGTGAGGCTCACAGTCAAACAAAACCAAAGAGAAATCAACAATATGTCTGAATGTCGATATAATATTATAATAAAATCACAAACAATAAAACAAACCCCCCCCCCAATTTAAATTAAAATGTATTTTGAATCACAAATAATCAAATCGATACTAACAATTACGTGGGTATAACAATAAATTAAGATCCGGCATACTTGATGATGATAACAGTAAAGAATAAAAATAACGTAACTTAATGCTTAAGTTACACTAGAACTTAGTCAGTTAAAAGACTAACTTTTCTATATTCGGCATCGACTTATATACAATAGTTTTTTACGTATATTTTTTGATACCTTAAAACCAACACTTAAACGTCTTTCAAATCAGACTAAATCTTTCTGTTGTTGAAATACAAAAGTAAAAAAGATAAAATCGATTGGGAAGTAGGTTCCAAGAAAGGAGGCTTAACTGCCCATGGATATTCGACCCCGTTATGCAGTCCCAACGTGAGCTCTTACTGCAATATTAACGAGCAAGTACTAATAATTATGGTAAATCAAAAGTAGCAAAATTTTAAATTTATTTTCAATTAATGATTAATTTATTAAATGTATTTCATTTTAAGAAAATAGTACTCCCAATACACTATGATAAAAGCTTATAAATTAGAGGTTTTAAAAAAGAAAAAAGAACATGCAATTTGGCAACCGAATGGCTCGTTATTAAAATTTTTAACCCCATTTAAAACACATATTGAGTAAGAGCTCAGGATGAATTACCCAAATTTTTAAAAATGAAGTTGAATTCGTAAACGAGGAAGCTGAAATTATGCTACCTGAGAAAGAATATGCTAGCCTTGAGTCACCTGCTAATTATTTAGTCAACTCTGAGTTAGGAAATGAAAAATATAAACTAATTTTTAACCAATCAAATCATCTCAATTATTGAAAAGAAATTGCATTATGGCGATGCCATTTCACTGAAGAAATGATTTCATATAACCTTATAAATGGACAAAAAGTAGTTGGAAAAATAAAAAGAACTTAAATAAATTACGAAAAAATTATTATAAAATTTGCTCAAGGGAAGTTTCAGAAAATCATTAAAAACTATTGATTAATATAGTAGAAAATTTAGTTGTAATGATTAAATATTGAGTATGTTATGTAAATAAATTTTTACGAACAAAACTTTTCTCCGAAAAATTTTCTAAAAAACTAGCTTGAAACATTTTATTTCCCTCAAATAATTAATTAAATTTTTGCAGTGGTCTATTTTATAGTTTAGTTCCCGGGGTTTCCTGAAAGATCTTAATGTGTCTCTGACTGTAAAATTAAAGTGAAATTCTTTGTATTTAGAAAACATGAAGAAATAAGTGATCTGAGATTGACAATTAAGCTGAAAATAAAAATGAGAAATTAATTAAATTACATTCATTAATTATTAAATTGGGATCGTGCGTTTAAAAACGAAATAATGAATGGCACGAGAAATATTAAAAATGTGACAAAAAAGTTGAATATTTTGAAACTTTAAAGACTAATATATCCGTGGACTACATTGAAAAATAAAATCCGTAGACAATTTTAATTTTGTGGATTTTCTCTAAAAAAATACCTAAGTCAGAAATTATGAATCATAATTATTATATCTTCTACTTTCATAGAAAAATTGCATACACCTGTTATGTTGGATAAGGTTTCTACTTTACTTATTAAAATTTTGCATTGTAAGAATAAGCAGGAATAATAAAGTTGTAATTGTTAAATAAAAAAGTTCAAAGATACTTTTCCGTTATAAATTAATGGAATAAATATGCCTTACCTTTTTCCTTGAAATTTTAAAATCCCATTATATTCTTGGAAAATACAGGTAATTTTATTTCTCAATTCTATTCGTCAATTTTAAAACCAATTATATTTCAACATAATTTGTGAACTTATGAGATTCTGCAAATTTTTGAAACATTAGATTTTTATAAAATATTTTAAAAATATCCAATTTTTCAGATATTATCTTATATTTATTATAAATTTCAGATTTCAAACTAATATTTTTAGAACAAAGCAAAAGTTGTTTATATAATACTTTGAAAAAATTATTTTATTTGAAACTAATCTGAACATAATTTTATTACTTTCATAAATTAAAGATTATGGTTTATTTAAAAATATTTTATATACTTCTTTAATATTATTTCATTTAGAAACTTAGACCACGTTCGAATAAAGAAAATCCTAAATTAAATATTGGGGTAATTTTTATAATGTTTCGGTTCAAATTTACATTTTTGAATTAACAATAACACCTTAATTCTAAATTTAGTTGTTAAACGAAGAAAACCTTAATTTAAATATGAATTCTTATAAAAAATCTAGAGAAACTTCTACCAGAGTATATGATTGTCACAAATTAAAGAAACCTATTTTGAAAGTAATTTTTTATTAGCCTCATAAATTTTTGTTATTTTTCTACATTGTCAAAGTAAATTTGAGATATCTTTTAGTTTCGTATTTCTATAATTTTAATAATATATTTGTATTAAAATTTTTTATCTTTAAATGTCAAATAATGTTTATATTTCATTGAAAATTATTTTATGCATAATTTTTTTTAATATTCATTGCTAAATATTTCTTCACTAATAATTTATTAGTTTATATATTTTTAGGTTTTGTATAATCAATTTTATTTAACCTAATGACGGCTAAATATTCCTATTTATTATATATAAATTGTTGTAATTAATAGTTACGCTCGATTTGTTCAATAGCTTAATTCTAGTGGCTCTTAAACAGGTACCGCAACTTAAAAGTTTAAGAATCTCTGTGATTTATTGATTCATATTATTATATGTCTAATTAACAATTTAAATTGTTTCTAAAAGTAATAATAAAAACATACGGAAACTTATTTTAACCTAATTCCTTGCCAATACGATTTTAAATACATTTATAAGCTCTTTATTGCGATTCATTCACGACATCAAGCCTTAATTTCAATTTGTGAAAAACCACGATCCCGAAATTGATTTATAAATTATTCAACGTACAAATTGGCTAAAAATTTTTATCTGAAATTATAATTTTACAGTTTTTACATATTGCTTATAAATTGTAATCCGACTCACTGTTTTTCTTATTAAATAGTTTTCCTTCCGAAATCTCTAATTCTACACTTATTTAAACGACACTTATATCTGCTTCCATAATTTTTGTGTTTTATATAATCATTCCTTTATCAATATCAATTATATATTATCAATATGCTGAATCCGCCTCTCAAAAGGATAATTTAACTGTTATCGTGTAACGGAACTCAAATTTCCGACCCAATAGCCTTAGCCCTATTTATTCCAAAATGGCTTCATGATTCAGACTTATCAGTTAGAGTATATTTCATAATTTTGAGCCCATGTTGCTATGAAAACTTAAAGACCATATTGTAAACATATCCAAGCAATATATTTTTGTAATAGCAAACAATATAAACTGAGAATATACCTGGTCGATAAAGAATTGAAATAAGATTAACATAAAACTTCACAAAACTAATTGTTCCGAAGTTATTGTGTAGAAAATTCATTTGGTCTTAAACGTTATTTATTTTCTGGTCTTTTAACGGGTAAAGTTTACACAATCTTCAATATTTTTCGCAATATGTCTTTTGCATACAGTGAGTTCCATTTTCTGGTAATTGCGCACACTCACCAAGTATCCACATAATTATCAGATATTAAAAATCTATAAAATAATTCCATCTTTTCCTTTATAAAGTTATCATCACAAATAGCTGACAATGGATAGAAAATATTAAGTTGATGCATAAGTGACGTCTTATTTTTATGTTATATCTGCTTTTAATGATGGCTTTGCACTGTTTAAACGAGGGCTTGAGTTATACAGAGCACCGATGAATTTTTACAATGTCAGAGAAAAGAGTGCATATTCGGCATTGTTTGCTTTTTGAGTTCAATAAAGGCTATAATGCAACTGCGGTGACCAAAAACATGTAATGCATTCTATTCTAAATGTTATAATTGAGGCTGATTTCCATCAAAATATCAGTGAAATTCCATTGAGGATGGGTATCGATCAATCTACATCACATTGGAATGGTTTCCAAGTACGTGTGTGGATCTCGCACAAATTTTCAACCGCAAATCTGTTAGGTCGAGTTTCCACGTGGTTTTTCTTTGCATGCTAGACAAAAGCATGAGCCATTTTTGCATCGATTAGTGACCGGGGATGAAAAATGGGTTACCTATAATAATGAAACTAGTAGGCGACATTGGGTCAAACCGGGACAAGTCCCGTTAGCCACTTAAGGCAGAACTTCATCAAAAAAATTTGTTTTTGATGGGATATGAAGGGCATTATTAGGTTTACGAGTTATTGAAACCTAATAATTGCAAAAATAAAATTTGGAACTCTTAAAAAAACACCCCCAAATAATCAATCGCAAGAGTATCATCTATCACCATGGCAATGTATGGACACATTCTGAGATGATGACACAGCATAAATTGAAGAAGCTAAATTTGGTCTTTTCTAAGCATCCGCTTTATTCCATGATTTGGCTCCTTCAGATTTTCATTTGTTTTTATCTCTACAAAATTAGTTAAACGGAAACAAAATAATACAAGAGAGATTAAAACAGCACTAGACACATTCTTTGCATCGAAACCTGAAAGTTTCTATTCTAATAGGATTAAAAAAATTGACAGAAAGTTTGGAGACAGTCATTAAAAATAATGTAAATTATGTAATTGACTGATTTAATAAATCTTATAAAAATATTAAATATAAACTTCTGTTTTCTTAAAAAAAATACGTTACTTATGCATCAACCTAATACATTATTCACAAAGTCCAGCATTTTCCCTTCGTATAAACCTGCAATAAAAATTTCATACTGCATCGATTTTTGTTGAGTTATTTCCTATTTCCAAATCTTTATGGGGCAAGAAATATATTTATGGGATAAAAAAATAATATTTCATTAATTTTTCACTATTTTAATTAATTTAATTATCAATTTTTATTCATTAAAAATTAAAAAAATTACCTTATTGAATTTTCCAATCTAAATTTCCAACATTGCTAAACTATGTTTATTAAAACTGTTTCTTTTCCACAAACACAATGGAATGGATGATTCTACTTGGTTAATTTGCTATTGGGAACTAATCGCGTTACCTAGATACTTTTATAGTTTACAGAAAATTTCTATTCTAAAACCATTCTTTTTCAAATCCATCTTTTGTTACAATTGAAACCACTCTTATCTCGTGTAATAAAATATTTTTGATAAACAACTAGTTATTTTCTGAAAATTATCGTATATACCATTCGAAAATTAGTCAAAATTTTTTTTTGTTTTAAAAAGCACAATATGCGTTTCTTATTGATTAGTTTAATTAAATTTTATTTATGAATTTGAATATTTTTAAACTATTTTTATATTATAATTTTTAATAATATTTTTCCAATATTAATTCAAAGTATAAAATTATTAAAATTCGATCTATAATAGAGTCAATTCTTTTTTATGCGTTTTTGAAGTAATGTGGTTTTCCCCCTTCGGTCCAGAAAATGACTAAAACCCAAACCAACCAGATAGTTTCGAATCATTCAAATCATAAGGTTCCGTTTAAGATTTTTAAAATATTAAAAGCAAAAAAAGTGATTAAACTTCATATTTATTATTACATAACTTTATGTTTTTTCAATTTCTCCGCCGACGCTTAATGATTTTTTGGTTTTATGTGCTTTTTAAAAATTATGGAACGCATCTCTATACAACTTAAGTCGTGTTTTTTATGCTGTTTTCTAAGGAATGTATCTATTGCATAAAAAAGACTTGATACTACACAATAATAAACACAGGAATTAATTATTAAAAATTCAATTTCTGCTAATATTATGCAAATGAATAACAATTAAAAATATTATTTAATTTTTATATATTCCTATATAAATTCTATTAACGTTACAGTTAGTCAGTCAATGATAAACGAAAAAAATATTTTAAATTTAATGGCTTCTTCGTAGAAGCATATATTAATTGTAAAACAAGTAAATGAATAAACTATTACTGCAAATAATCTGTTAGATTAAATGAGAAAATTTTCAATTCTAAAATATTACTTTTCAATCTATCAGAATTTAGCTGTTTCAATGTTCAAAGGATTGCTGCTTTTCCTTTTTATATTTTTTAGCCTTATATATTGCACGATATACGGTTGACAACATTTCCGTGGAGACATATTTTCTTTTGTGTTCGACAGTTGAGCAAAGATTTTATGTTTTGTTTTGTTTATCAGAGCTAGTCTCAATATCAAAGATTTGTGTATAATGCGAGTTTGAAGGCCAAAAACTTCTTTTAGATATTTATAAAAAAATTCTTTCGCATCTTTTTTAGGATATAAATTCATTATTTTAAGCCTTTCACGGTTTTAATCACAAATTCGAGGGGAAAATAAGAAAAATGTATTTTTAGAAATACACAAAATTGGGTGGAAAATAAAGAAAATAATTTTTAAAAATACACAAATTCGGCCGAAAAATTAAGAAAAATATGTTTTTTGGGTTAAATAAAAATTACTGTCCAAAAAATATAAAAAGTTCTAATATTAGCAATTCATTTGACAATAGTTTTCGGATTTTTGTAATTAATTTGAAAAAAAATTTGATTTTAAAACAATTAATTTTTATCAATTTTTAGCAAAAACCGTGAAAAAGTTAATATCCTAATTAAATCCAATTCTGTTTCGAGTTATCTTCGTTTTCAGTGCTCTGAAAATAGTTTGGTATATTGTACCTTAATAATTTTAAGATTTTTTAAATATCATAATAATATCAAACACAAATGAAATTGTCAGTATTAATTTTTGTACACTTATGTTTTAAACTATGAAATTTTTACAATAATTTTTAAAATTTAAATAATAATTTTATTTATTATAAGGCCTTTTTGTGTTTCACCTCTGATTTCTTTATAAGTGACATAATATTTATTTAATTAAATGTTTATTAATAAAAATTATTTTAAGTTATTTTTTTTCGGTAATCATTTTTAAAAAAGTATTATTAAATTTAAATGGATGCATCAAATGAAAAGGAAAACACAAAGCTTTTTGACATTGGAGAGATTGAAAATTTTCTTATTTTATTTAATTCATTATTTGTAGTAAAAGCTTATCTTAATTTGTATCTGACTCAAAGATTAGTGAATTGGTTTTCAGTATGCGATGAGTAGTGTATTATTTATATGAATCTATTATATATTTGCATTTAGAAAAAGGAAGTCACAAAAAGAAAATCAAAGTTCATTGTTGATATAACTGATAAATCAGAGTCGAATTCATGTTTTAAATCTTCACAAAATCTAACCGCAGACCCCAAAATAAAACGTCGAAAATCTGTTCTTAATACTAAAAAATCAATAAAAGTTTTCATTTTGACAAGAAATTAAAATCTTAAAATTCAGTTTAGAGTAACAGAGTCAGTGAAAATATTGCTGAAGCGACTAGTGAAGAGGAAGCTTTGAAATTATATAATAGTCAAACTTATACAAAAATTGAACCATCTATGCTTTTTACAATTTCAGAAAACCCACCTAATCAGACAAGAAATATTTCACAAAGACGAAGAGTCGTTTTGAAAAAGGAAAATGCCAACATCACCATTGTTAAACGTTCAATAGATTTTGATTGCCCAATATTTAAACAAGAAAAGGAGAAATCTCGACACCGTAAAGCCTTGAAACGTAAATATATTATGCCGTATTTCGATGAAAAATGTGAGGAAAAGCTCATGAATCATTTAAAAGCTATTGATTTGCAAATCCAAAGTCCCTAATAAAATTTTTTCTGTAATAAATATAATTTTGGCTTACTTAAATTATTCGTTATTAATTATTTGGAACTCAGCCTATCCTATATAATTAACCATCGACAATAGTTAAATTTATAAGCATATTAATTCATCAATATATCCTCACTTACTTTAACGTGAGTCCTTGTGTTGGGCCAGAACACAAACGGCCTTGAAAAATGTTTAAATGGATCGGTAACACATGCAAACATAACAAGCAAATTTAAAATAAACCTATTAAAACACCAATTAAACCCTATCAAATATGAGAAAAAAATAATAAACATAAAAATAATAACAAAATGCAACAAGATTCGCACGATACAAATATAACATGAAAACCCAACAAATTCGACCGAAAATTAATAAATCAATAAAAGTTCATGAAAATGAAACTTAAATCAAAAAATTTGAATTAGAAATAATTCAATAAAAATTCTAAATAAATAATTATTAAAATAAATTGAAAAATAATAAAATTAAAGATTAGAATACACTAGAAAATAACAAAGTCGAATTTTGTTTTACTACATCAAATTTAACACGCGAGGTTAGGGACAGAAAATAGGTATAAATACCGATACATTTTCACATAAAACTTAACCAAAAACCATTTTTGAATCGAAAGTCATTTTGAATTTTGTTTGAAAATCTATCGTGAAGCCTTTTATTTTTTAGGTGAGAAGTAGTTTTATTTGGAACTCTCTCTCCACGTCACATCCTTGCAACCTCGGTAGAGCTCTGCTTGGACGTCGGCGTGGGAGAAGTATTTTTATGAAAATTTTATTGGAATGGATATGGTAACTTGTATTTTACTTTAATATATTTCAATAAATATTTATAATGTTTAAATTGTTTTATATATTTAATTAATCTGTCGAAATTTTTCCGGCCCACAGCCAACACATCGCAAGTTAATAAAATCATTATACAGTGCAGACTCGTGTAAGCGCGTGGAAAATCGCCAATGATCTGTACCCGTGAAGACCCAGCGTGCGGAACGCAGGGGTCGTAACGTCAATATTGTTCCGTATAGAAGAAAAGAGAAATAAGGAAGAAGTCGTTTGGCTACTTCCTCGTTTCTCATTTCTGTAAATTCGACCTAAATTATCTTACACCGGCTCAAAATCATCACATTGAGTAGTCCAGTGGGCACTCATTAAATATAATGTAAACACAATATGCGCCTAAGGCTTACTAAAGGGTAAGGGCACGGGGAATAAATTAATATAAATTCGTTGATTAAAATAAATTAATACGAAATCGTTGTTATGAAATAAAATAAAATCGTTGATAAATTAAACTATTCGATCTAAGATGAAATAAATTGATAAATTCAACTGAACTCTAAAGTTGTAGATTTATGATCAGTATTAAATAAATAGTTCCAAACCCCTAATAACGTAAAACAGTAAATCAAGCCCTACGCAATGCCGCTATGTAATCCAACGATTATTTTTCAATTAATAATTAATATGGATTTAAAGAAAAGAGAAATCATAATTTACTTAAATAATTGAAGGAAAACCAAATTAATACCTGATTATAATAATTGCACCCCACTCACCCAATAATTTCAGTACCATAGCCTAACACCAAGTTAGAGTACGAGTAAATGCATTTTTCGGAACAATCTCATAAGATAATACAAATTAATTAAATTAATTGAACATCATTGAACTCCATTAAGTGAGAAAAGTAATAAAATTTATTCCATTAAAATGATTATTCCAACATTCGCTAAAGAGTAAATCCCGAATTCCTATAACGACAGCAAATTTGTGCGAAATTAAAATTAATTAAAGTACTAACCATTTGCAGAACCTGTTGTACTGATATAACTAGAACCACTCTCGGCAGGCCAAACCGAGATATCCAACAACATCTAAAAGGAACTACTAACGTTAAAAACTAATACATAAAGCAGAGAACTTACCAAATCATGTCAATATGATAAAATTTCGGATTATCGATAATCGCCGAAAATCAATAATCGACCATTGACCATTTCACTCCACAATGATCTGATTCCGACAAATCCGGCAGGATATGCATTCCTCCTACAAATAGGGCCGATAACATAAACAAATATCATGCAACCATTGATTTACCACTAATAATTCTAGTATCCTGAGAATTCGCTGAGACAAATCAATAAATCTGATCAGAAAATTTATAATAATGGAATTTACATTACATTCGTATGAAGCAACAATAAAATCAGGAATGTCCTCGGAGGGAGAAGGATCGGGAAAATTGGTCGCTACAAATATTGGTAATTTATTTCGAATTCTATGATATTTATTTTCTTACTTTAATAGTATTAGATGATTATAACTACAATGCATATCATTAAATGATTATATTTCTAATGTACACTGTTAATATTATTAAACGGTTTAATCATAATGTAACCTACCAACATCCTTAAATGTTTTATTCATAACGTATAATATTCATTTCATTAGATAGTTTTGATTATAATACTAATACCCTTGAATGATTTTATGAGGTATAATATCAATAATAATAAATATTTTCTTTTCTTATAACGTATAAGTAGTAGTCTATTCCACGAAGTTAAATTAATTCACCGGGAACCACAGATAGCAAATAACCCAACAATGTCCACAAATCTTTCGAGTCGTTAGCAGAGTAGGAAACTGGGAAATTACCGACCTCCACGTCCAAACTAAAATGCGAACCTATTTGACCTTAATCGTGCCCTGTTTTTGAGATAATGGCAGTAAAGACGTGGGAAGAAATGGGAATTTTGGACCAACGATCCCTGGAAAATCCGTGAAGGAGCTTACGCTTGAATACATCATAATGCAGTACGTAGACGGATGACAGTAGAGGGCAATTTAGCAAATACCGTAGGGTAATGAAATCTTTGTTAAAGGTAAGAATCTGCGGGCCAATCTTCGACACCAGAGACAACGGAGTAATAAACATGACGATTTATAAGGCGTTCTTATAAGCGAATACCCTATTGATGATATTTAATTTTAGCTATCAACTCCACAATTTCCCTCGCAGATCGCTGGAGATGGGCTTGGGCCCAATACCGGCAAGAACGATGTCCGGATTTCCCTCCGTCGAAATTCCTCGACTGGGATAATCTGGGAGTGGGTACGTCTACTCAATGGAGCCCGTCGGAAGAAATATATCAACAGGCCCGGCGGCAACTGGAGAACCTGGTGTCGCAACAATGTGACCTGAACTCGCAGGTGACCCGAGCTCGCCAGCATTTGGCAAATGTAGAAGAAGATTTGCTGGCGGGTCGGATCGCCGACTCTTACTGGCACCCCCACCAGGCCCACCAAACAACGCGGCCCAAACCTGCAATACTAAAAGGCCAACAATGGCAATCTCAGGCTACACACCTGAAGAGTGGGTGGCGAGCCAATTCCTCTAAAGAAGATCCATTTTAGTGACGATTCAATTTCATGTTCTATTTGTTGATAAATAACAAAAATTAAATCGGTAACTTGTGATTTTGTGCTATTCTTCTATCAGTATTAAAATAAAAAATAAAATTTGTAAATTGTCGTTAGTTGTTTCTGCTCGATGAAATTTTTCTTATTATTACACGAATTTGGTTTAAATTAACGTTAATATGGTGCGATCTCACCCTTATCATGAATCCCCATACTTAACTTTGTTTGTATTAGCCATGGAACCTACTCGATTATTGCAACGGGAGCTATCCCGAGCCCAGCAGAACAACCAATTACTCTACGGACAAATCATCCAACTCACCAAGAAGGTGCAGCAAGTAAAATCTACCTGGGTGGACCCAGCCAGGCTGAAGCCTATCTACCAACGCCTAACAGCTGCTCAAAGGGGCTGGGCAGAGGAGCGTCAGTTGAATCAGAGTCTCCGGACACAAATCCGAGGGCTGGAAGTCGCTCTGGCTGCAAGCCTTGAGAGGCAAGCGGTAACTTACCCGCTTATCTTCGCCCCATCCCAGTTGCCCTACCTGAATCAGATCCACATCGGCCAAAGATTCTCCAACCGTCCCATCCAGCAGTCGCCGACCGGGACGCAAAGAACGTGTCGCCGTAAAGTCGTACGGCTACTAGACAAAACAAGTTTAAATGACTGATCTGACAGATGAACTATTATATTTTTCTTTGAAATTGTAATTGTGATCAAATCAAAAATAGTGTGTTCTCGATATAATTATAAATAGAATGATCGTCGGAAAGTCGTGAACTCTCTCATCATGTCGTCGAAAATGGTGTTCTCCTCCTACTGACCAGCATGGGTTTGAATTTCCACACAAGGGACAGACTAAAGCGAGCCTAGGTCTTCTAACGACAGCTCGTTGAACCCGCGGGTTGTCCGGGCAATTACAGTATTAGTAATAGTGCTCACTTTTTGCGGACAATCCATACACTCGAACACATATCCAACGTTGACTGGCAACGGGTGCTGAGTGGTAGTCGAAGTAATATTTGTATGGCGTTACCGGGACAACAATAGGTGGTTTAAACAAAATGGTAAGACCCAGTAACCCACCACTTGTATAAAGTTGATTCGTAAAGAAAATTTCTCTCACACAAGCTTCCTGTATCACAAAATCGCTTCTGTATTTTGCTAGTGAAAAACGATAAGAGCTTTACACCAGGAAAAAGTGAAATAAAATTATGTAAAAATGAATCAGTATATATACCTATTTTGTGATCCTAACCTTGTGTGTACTTTTTGATGCGTTAAAACCAAATTTCACCTTGATTTTAATTGTAATATCTAATTTTAATTTTGTCATTTTCTTACATTAAATAGATATTATTATTATTTTTTAATTGAATATTTCTAATTAGAAATATTTTATTTTTAAGTAGTTTTATTCGGTAACATGCTGGTTTTATAAATTAATCTATTTTCGGTTAAATTCCTATGTTCTCGTGTTGTTTCTATTTTAATTTTGTGCGGTTTATGGAGCATTTGTATATAATTTTATTTACTTTTATGTTTTTATATTTAATTATATTCTTTCTCATATTTAGGGTGTTGTACTTGGTGTTAATAGGTCAGATTTTAAATCTGCATTGCTGTGTTTCCATGCTATTTCCCACTCATTTAAACAAACTCGGTCTTGGTCCAACAAAAATTTAAAAATCTGAAATGTCTATCTTAGATAGTTCTTGAAGGCTTCTAGTGATTATAAACACATCGTAATGGATATTTGCAACTCTGACAAATGACAGGCTCCTGCAATGGATTAAAGATGGAAACCTCACCTGCTCTAATCAAAAAGACATTGGAGCATCAGATGGCTGTGTCGAGCACTATTTAACCATATACACCAGCGGTTCCCAACCTTTATAGTGCCAAGACCCCTTAATAAAATTTGCCAAGTTTTGGTGACACTATCAATAAAATTAATAGGGTTGCTTCTCAGTCACTGTATTTTTAAGCTAACTGTTATGTTTTTGACTTCTCAATATCTTATTTTATTTATATTTTTAATTTTATGCTATTAAGTTAGAGTAGGAGTATCGCTTAAATTTAAAATGATAGTAAGAAACCATTGACTAGCGTAAACAAATTGTTTTCAAAAGGTCTCAGGCGACCCCTGACAAATTGTCACGTGACTCCAGCTGTGGTCGCGACCCACAGGTTGAGAATTGCTGATTTACATGTTTAAGGACTACTCACTGATAATGAAAAAAACCTTTTCATATCATGTAGTTAAACATTTCAGATGCCTTATGATCTTATCTAGCACACCCTAAACGTAATAGGATGTACATCAAAACGATCACATTAATCAAAACCATGTATTGTGGAGTAAACACGTTCTTTGATCGTAAAGATGAGAGATCTGATCTCGTATAAATCATCAAAGGAGTGAAACAGAGGTTTCCACTCTCCATGACACTCTTCTGTTTATCGATTGACTTCTTCTTACTTACCGTACTAGATCATCCCCCGCTGCCATTTAATGGGCATTACATCAACATTAGCATTTGTGCATATGCTGATGACTTAGTTCTGATAGCCCACTCACATAAATATATGATGTTGGGGCTTACAAGGACTGTTGACTTCGCAAAACAAGTTACCATAAAGTTTAAGCCTGCCAAATCTGGGTATATGACTATGAATGATCAGGAGCAACCGGCATACCTTTGTGGAGAGAGAATTCCCACCGTAAGTAATTGTAATCTGGGAGTGGAGTTCTCCTTTACAAGAAAATGTAATATCGATGAGAGACTAAAACACCACACCAGGACACCAAAATAATGTTCCTCTCTCATCTACACACGTTTCAGAAGATCTCCTCTTATAAAATCTTTATTCAATACAGATTGATCTTCACTCTCAGGATCTGTATAGTCAACCATACGGTTATTTACTGTACAAGAAAACAATCAGCCAATGAGGAATCTGTTTAATTGGATAATATCAAAGAATCAAGCAAATACATAAATTTTATGTATTTCCCATGTTATTCAGTAAAACATTAATCTTTCAGAATTTTGTTAAAAATTTGGCTTTTCAAAAATTCTAGAAAAACTTTGGAAATTTGGCTTGAACTACTTAATTTTGAATGGCTCTCTTGAGAAAAATATGTATGCTACTTATATAATGTATATATTTTTCGTGACTTAAAAAAAATATCCCATCTTCTGGGAAATTTTTAGGAGGGTTTCCTGGAGGTGACACATCTGCTGGGCACTGATGGGTCCTTAAAATAGTTTGAACTGCTTAAGGGTTACTATTCCCCACACAGCGCCTACATAAGAATTTGAACCGCTAGTCACCCGTCAAAATTGACGTTGGTACTGTGAACTAGTGGGTGGAAGGTTAGCAAAAGGTGAGCTCCTTCTCAAGAACTGCTAATGTCCTAACCCCCTCGGGTTCATGAGTTGTCATAGAAGACTTCATGTTCTACTTGATCGGTCCTCCTTTCATCTATCTATCTATTTAATTAATAATTTACCTAATCACTTGATCATTTAGCATCCCCGTATCCAACAACTGCAATTCATATTCAAACGTCACCATCATCTCTAACACCAAACTTAACATGAACCGATTATATTTAAATTTAACAAAAATGGTTGACATTGACAAATTATTTTCAAATTTAATAAATAATCACAGTGTTAGTCAGTTTATTAGTGCTGAAAGTTATTGACTGCAAGAGCTAAAATCTGTTTGCGTCCAAAATATGACCTAATAGGCGAGCTCGTTTCAATTTGACCTGTCGCTCCCTTTCTTTCTTGCTTGGCCGATTCTTTCTTCGGTTCCTTTTCGGCAAGACTTCCGGTGGACGGAAGGAACCTGGAGTCATAGCTTTTACTCCGTCGTCTTTCCCTGTAATGTTTCGCATTACTATGGCTTGTTGTTCCGCCGATAGTAGGGCTCCGCTCTGCATGAAGCCTGTGCGGATGTCATCTCTGAGTTTCAACTCGGCCACTTGTTTCTCAAGCTCCTGGACCTTCTGCTTGGCCAGCCGCAGGGCTTCATCTTTCTGACTTAACTGGGCTTTCAATGCATCCATTTCTGTTCTTAATTTGTTTGCCGTCTCCGGGCGAAGCCACATCTGTTCCATGTAGCGGCACTTCCGCACCATGGCCTCCGCCCTCTGAGTTTGAGTTATTACCGTTTGGTGATATTCGGATATGTCCTTGCGAAACTTTTCTAACATCTTTCTGTGTAAATCCACTGAACAAAAATTCTTTATATTCTTATCTTCATTAATTTTAAATCATACATGATGAATATTAATATAATTTTATATTTTAAACAATATCTCTCGGAGACGTATCATACTATCTAGACGGGGAAAGGGATGGGTATGCACCTTTTATTTCCTTACACGTCCCCAGAGCATCTACAACAGTGCTCATGGCCGTGACACTGGTCAACGCGCCATGCCCACTGCTGGGGACACTCTGGGTCCTATAATATAATAATATTAAAGAAATTTTTTTATTTTTTTCAGGTTAAAGATTTATTTCAAATTTTCTATTTATGAAAACTAATTCGAAATTACCAAAAAGAAATTCTAATTTACTAAAATTTAAAAAGACAAAAATTTTAATTTAAATTACTATTAGGCCAGCACACAAATAGCCTTGAGAATTGTTTAAATGCATCAGTAATACAGCATGAAAACCCAGCACCAAGATAACTTAAAATACAATATACAACACCAACTAAACACTTTAAAATCTGAGAGAATATAAATAAATATAAAATCAAAAACATAAAAGTAAAATAAAATAAATACAAAATGCATCAAGAACCGCACGAAATTTACATAAAAAATAACATAATAACAAGAAAATTCGACCGTAAAATGACCATTTATATAAAAGTAAAAATTAATGAATTAAATGAATAAAAATAAAATATTTTTTGGTTGAATAAATTTTTTTAAAAAATGTTAAAAATAAATTACTAATTTAAATTAAGAAATAAATAAAAATTTAATTTAGATAACACAAATAATTTCAAAGTCGAATTTTGTTTAATCACAATAAAACTAACACGCAAGGTTAAGGCCAAATTATAGGTATAAATACTGATGTGTTTTCACAAATTTTCAACTACTACTTTGTAGTATTAATTTCAACCAAATTTAAGATGCACATTTTTGAAAAATCTTACTTTGTTGTGTGATTTTTTTCAGATATTTTCAGATCAATTATCTACAGTTATCAATATTTTCAGGTTATTAATCTACAGTTATGTTTTGTAGCAATATATAGTAATAGATAATAGTAATAGTACTAATAACGATAATCATAATAGTAATAATGATAATAGTAGTAATAACAATAATGGTAGTTATAAAGATAATAATAAAGGTAATTGTAGTAACAATTAATAAAGTTAATACAGATAATAGTAACAATGACAATACTAGTATCAATAATAGAGAACATTGTAGTTATAATAGGGATAAGAGTAAGAGGGATAATGTGAGAATATTTAACCTAACAAAGGGTGTACATACCATAGAATAATTATCTACACGGACGACGATAAGAAGGACTATGGGAATGGACCTGGCAACGAATGACATGAGAATATAGGTGAACCTTTGAAAGAGACAGGAGAATAATGGGACCTAAAAATTGAAAGAGAGCACAGGCCTTCTATCGACAGCTCGTTGGTAATCGTTAACCTTTCTTTGACAATTAGTGTCTACACACACAGTTCATTATATCATCTCTACTAAACAAATCATTTTAATTAGTTTACACTAATTATCCAAAAGTTAACATAATTTGAAACGAGTTATGAATAAAGTTAAATCTTTTTTAATAATTACTTATTATTCGTACTTTCAATTTAATAATCTGAAATTCAAAATCATCATAAAATTTGACGATTTGATCAAAAATAAAAACAAAAACATTCCGAACTCATAAGATTCACTGTTTATAAATGCGTTCTGGATTTATTTTTTGAATGATTGAGGATTTAAAATAATTTATTCACATAAACATTTGTCGACGATATTTTAGATACATTCTCTCAAATTCTCTTTGAGAATTATAGGAATGCCGACTAATGGAGATAATAAAATTGTCCTATAATGGGAACTTTCATATTATTTAAATTATCCCAAATGCAGGATTAATTCTCCATTTAGTGGAAGTTTTGATTGATGGGCACTGGGGTTTACTAGCATGAAAATCCTTTTTTAAATTTTTATTTTTTAAAAATTAATTACTGATTTTCCACATGTGAAGAGGAGAAACAAATGGTTAACCATAAATTATTCATGAGTAAAATCGGATATTAATATATGTTGGGCCAGAACGTAAACGGCCTTGAAAAATGTTTAAATGGATCAGAAACACACACGCAGATACAACACGCAATTTAAAATAAACCTGAAAAACACCAATTAAACCATATAAAATCTGAGAAATAAAAGAATTAAATATAAATTAATAAACATAAAAATAAAATAAAATAATAACAAAATGCACCAAGATCCGCACGATAACTACACAAATACAACAAGAAAACACGACAAATTCGACGAAATTGAAAAAATTAATAAAAGTTCATTAAAATGAAATTTAAATCGAAAAATTTGAATTAGTAATAATTCAATAAAATTATAAATAAAAAATTATAAAAATAAATCGAAAAATAATAAAATAAATAATAGAATTTGCTAGAAAATAACAAGGTCGAATTTTGTTTTACTGCATCAAATTTCACACGTCATACAAATAGGTATAAATACTGATCCATTTTCACATTTAACTTAACCATTTTTAGTAACCATTTTTGAAAATTGTTTAAACCATTTTCGAACTAGCCACGTTGAAATTTACTTTTCAATCGTTTTGAAAATTATTTTAGAAACTATCTCCAAGTCAATTTTCGATTTTTTAGGTGAGAATTATTTATGGTGGAACCCTCTTTCCACGTCACGTTCGCTGCATCTCAGTAGAGCTCTGCTCGACGTCGACGTGGGGAGAGTGGTATTTTGTTTTATGCTATGCTATGTTATTTTATGATATTTTATGGATTGTCAACGAAGGGTAATTCTGTTATTTTGTCCTAATTAATAAATATTATTCATATACATAAATTGTTTGATATATATATTTTTTCTAAACTAAATTGAAATGTCGAAATTTTTCCGGCCCACAGCCGACACATAACGCAAGTAAATAAAATCTACATAGTACAGAGGCATGTAAGTGCGTGGAAAATCGCCAATGATATGTACCCGTGAAGACTCAGCGTGCGCAACGCAGCGGTCGTAACGTCAATATTTATCCCTATAGCTGAAGCGAGAAGTAAGGAAGAAGTCTCTGGCTGCTTCCTCGTTTCTTAATTCTGTAAATCGACCTAAATTTATATTACACACGGCTTAAAATTATCACACCGAGTAGTCCAGTGGGCACTCAATAAATATAATATGAACACATATGCGTCTAAGGCCTATTAAAGGGAAAGGGTACTTGGGTTAAATTAACTGAAATCGTTGTTATAACTATGTTGGATTAACATTTTGAAATAAATAAAATTTATTGGGAATCATTGAATTCGATTAAATTGCGATTATTGACAAAATTAAAGTAAAGTGTTTTATGGCTTAAAATTTCAGTAAAGATAATTCATAATGATCGTAAATTATTGATTAAAATTAGGGTAATGGCAAATAATTTCATCAATTAAATTATTATAATTCATTTCAATAAAAGTAATCTGATCTTTGAGTAAGAACGAGTAATGTGTTGATCTAATCAACTCCTGATAAAAATGAAAGCAATTAAGAATCGAATTCATTAATTTCAAAGAAAGAAATGTATCAATTAAAAGTAAAATGATTCTCGAATAAAGTATGGAACCCCTTAATTAAATCGTTGATTCAAATTAATGTAACACTACATAATTCACTGTTAATTCATCTTGATAAAATTGAAGAAGTGATTGAGCAATCCAAGTATTTAGATTAAATTATTGATTAAAAATAAAATGAATACAAATAAAAATATCGTTGATTAAATTGAATCAATTTATTGGTGACAATTGAGATGATTAAATTAGTCCAAATAGCTATTGCGTAAAACCCAGATAATCTAGTTTTGGTAAAGCAAAGTATTGAATAAGAATAAGTAAAATAACGAGCTATGATTAGTAGATGAAAGTAATTCATAGATTAAGACTAGAGATGAATTGAATAACCGTAAAAACGTAAATTAAAGTAAGACTGAATTCACGGATTTAAAACCATTAGCATTAAATAATAACTTTGTGGGCTGAAGTGATAGTTGATCCAATTAGCCTTAGGGAAAACTATTAGCAATTTGAATAATGGACATCAGATTACATTACCAATAACACGACCCCTTAGTTAAAACCAAAATAAATTCACAGATTCGGGAAAGGTTTTCTTCAATTCTTATAAATTCGGTAATTACAGCAAACTGATTAAAGATAATGTGAATGAATTATTACGTAAATTAAATTAGTAGGATTGGAAAAATCAAAGTTTAGGACAAAAGTGAATTTATATTAAGATCACATTAAATTCCACGCTCCAACAGAAGGGTATCGCATCTATTTAGAAAACTCGGTAAGCGTAGAAGTCCTCCTAAAATTTGCTAATAAAGTACATTTAAACTAGTCAACGAAATAACTTACAGGAAATGGAGATAATCGAGTGTAGGCGAACATTTGACCAGTAATTCTGAAAATATGACACGAATAATACAATCACCGGATGTAAACAATGTAATTCACCTTTAGTCAACCGCTTAAGTGGTAACGGTAAAACCCGCCGGAAATCGTTCGCCCACCAGGATACGCCTACACGCGACTAAGTTATCTCGGATCAACATCCGGCCTAAATCTTAAAGTTCGAACAACTGTAATTAAAGTTAGTAAACAAACTTTAAATCGATGTACAAATTCCCTTAAGTCAATGTACGAGTATCCGCCTACATGAAAAACTTTTATGTTAATACGCATATATCGAATAAGTTAAACATCAGGTTACCACATCCATACGATTAATTATATAGTTTCCCTATAAAGGAGTGCACCTTAAAGAACCAGACTCACTAAGCAACCCAACCTGCTTATTAATGTCCCATCGCGTAAAGGAAGGCAATGGTCACGCGTATGACACCCTTACTAGTAACACAGACACTATCCTCTTGCTAATAACTTAGAATGATAAATCAAGCGAACCTAATGACAGTAATGTTTAGACATGTCGCCCAAACGAACTACCCGTCGAGAGACCGTCAGACAGGAACCGACAGGAGTCCCGCCGACCACGAGGATACTCAATCAGTTGCAACGATCATGTCTCTCGGAACGGCAATATCCAGCTGCAGAGCTCCGCACAGGAGCTCCTCACCCAATGGGAAAGGGTGCAGGAGCAGGTAGATTTACAGGTGGTTAAGGCAAGGATGTACCTTGCTAACGTGGTCGAAGACATCCTTGCCGGGCGGATTGCAGTCGCCTATCCACCTCACCCAGTTCGAGACACCAGAAGACCCTATACCGTTGAGGCTCTCAAACGGAGCCTGAAGAGATATTGTCCGGACGAGTAAACCAACAATGACAGACTTTATGTAGTAACTGATTGAAAATATTAGAACTTTACTTGTTATTTCTTTTCTTATCGCTAGAGTTATTCGTGTTTTGTTTAACGAAATAAACAATTATATAACTTGATCAATAATAAATTAACATCATCTATTTGATTGTAGTAATGTCTTCCTTACAAATCTTACAATCTGAATTGGACCGCGCGAGGCAGACGAATGCAGAGCTACTCAGTCAGGTCCTGCAATTAACTCGCGAGGTGCAGCAGGTCAAGGCGACCTGTTTAGACCCTAAACGGACGAAGATACTCTACCAACGACTCACCGCAGCTCAAAAGGGCTGGGCCGAAGAACGCCAGCTCAATCGGAGTCTGCGCACGCAGATTCGGGGACTCGAAGTCGCCCTAGCGGTATGCCGGGAAGGTGAAGCGGTAACTTACCCGCTCATCTTCGCCCCAACCCAAATGCCGCAGACAACCACCAAGCCAACAGAACAACCCATCAACAATCGTCGACCGGGACGTAAGGAACGTGCCCGACGTCGAGCAACGCAACTTCAAAACGTCAAACAGTAGATATTCCACATGTGATTGATTCAAATAGAGTAGTTTTAGCCTTAGTTGAGTCGTTTCTTTTGAAATTGCATGTCAGTATTGTCACAAGTAACCTTATTACGTCTCAGTTTTCCACAGCCAATTAAGAACTAATCCTGAATAGTTATGAGGGACCGAGCAAAGCGAGCATAGGTCTTCTATCGACAGCTCGTGAACCCGAGGATTGTCCGAGCAACTACAGTACTAGCACATGGTACTCAATTTTTGCGGGCAATCCACCACTTGAACACATTACCAACGTTGCTTAGCAACGGGTGCCAAGTGGCGGTTAGTATCATTTTGTATGGCGTTACTAGGGTCACCAGGAGGATAAGCAAGATTTGAAACCCTGTAACCCACCATATATAAGAAATCAAGTTTTAGAACTTGCTGGGAATATGATAAAAGCAGTTAATAGAATTGCACTATTTAGATTTTTAAATTCGAGTTAAATATGGTTTTATACCCTTCTTGTTGACCAGACCTCAAAGATTATTTATATGAGTCAAGAAGTAATAGAAAAAAAGCAAAGGTGTGTCAGCTGAATTCATTCGTTTATACAGAATAAATTGGATATCATTAATGTCACAAACAGTATTCTAATAATTTGTTTCAGCGAGGTGGGCTTTTTGAAAATGTTTTGTTTAATATTCGGATCATAATTATTCTTTGTTGACTTGGACCTTAACCGAGTATTCTCATTTCTCATTTGAAAATAGGAAATTTTTCCCTCCAAACTATCCAAGCATTGTTTCATGCATTTTTA